>OY811977.1:9183006-9495506 GCA_963681505.1 Eunapius fragilis | reverse complement strand
TATTTGGCTTCTCCTATAAGCTTCGTGAGCAGCTGCACGTAGCGTGTGGAGTTGAGCTCCAAGTTTAAAGCCATCTCTCTAAATTGTTTGTTACATTAATAATTCATGTTTGCGATTTAAATATGTATGGATATTGCACACGGCACCACTGCGTGTGCAAAATGTGGTTGTTGATGTTGAAAGCCACTGTGTACATGTAGTAGTAATGTTTGTTTTACTCAACATCTCAATGGCTTCTTTGAAGGGATTGAACCATCTGTTTTAGTAGATCATGATGAGAATCGTTTAGTGTTCAATTGGGTAACCAAGTAGTAAAAATAATATCACAGCGGCATGCACCTAATTATAATTTGCTTTCCATGGTCATGTAACCTTAACTTGTGGTGACATGTGTGCTGAAGTGATGTGTGTATGTGTGTGTGTGTGTGTGTGTGTTCTCTCATCATCACCATTGTCATGATCACCTAGTGGAAAGAGGATGATGCCTCCCCCCCCCCCCTCCCCCCCCCCCCCCCCCTCCCTCTACCCCCCCCCCCCCCCCCCCCATCTGACCAGGGCATCAAGCCTTGTATTAAAAATACCCAGTAAACACCCATGGGAAATCCCTTCATTGGGGAAATGACAGAGTGGCTTTTTGGGAACATTTGCACACACACACACACACACACACACACACACACACACACACACACACACACACACACACACACACACACACACACACACACACACACACACACACACACACACACACACACACACACACACACACACACACACACACACACACACACACACACACACACACACACACACACACACACACACACACACACACACACACACACACAACCTAAATGTGAATGCATTGTTTGTGAACATGACACGTTTCTTCACTCATATGGAGGTACAACTCTTAAATATCGTGGGTTAGAGCAATGAAGCATGCATATACGTTCATGAGAGGGATGGAGGCCTTTTGCACCATGGCCCCTCCCACCACCTATAAGCCCCTCCCACCAATTCTAAGCCCCTCCCACCACCTCTGGTAGAGCAGTGTCATACAGAGTTGACATTAGAAGAGTACTACCACCGTTGGAGACAGGGACGCCTATACTAGCGCAGGATATGCGTGCTTTCAACACATAGTGGAAGTGGGGGTGTAGGCGGGGTTTCCGACCGCGGGCCTCAAGGCATAATTGGGACCTCGCTGTCCACAATTGTATTGTATTATGGCACAACAGTAGCCCCAAATGCTCTGTTACCCCGGGCCTCACTACGGCTTTCATCGGCCCTGGCCACCCCAGAGTTTTGCCGCTCACCCTTATCTAATAGGGGCATGATGCGCATGCGCGAATTCAACATTATGCGTATAACATTAATAACCGATCCATCGACATTTGTGGCGGTAAGGCGGGAGTAAATACAAGGGAATAAAAAATAATAATTTTAAACAGTGCCTATTTTTGTTGCTTAGCGCGGAAGAAGAGGTAAGATACGGTACAGAGCACACCTATGTATTCACCTCCCCGCTTCGCGCGCGACAGAGAACCATGTTTGAGGCGAGGCTGGTGCAGGGAAACCTTCTGAAGAAGGTGATCGAGGCAACCAAAGACCTCATCTCTGACGCCAACTGGGACTGTTCGTCTACAGGTATGCTTGGGTCACGTGATATATTCACACTCGCAACATACTCTCCCTCACAAGGCATCAGCATGCAATCGATGGATGCGAGTCACGTGAGCCTTATCCACCTGGAGCTCAACTCGGAGGGCTTCGACCCTTTCCGTTGCGACAAAAACATCTCCCTCGGCCTCAGCCTAGTCAAGTACGTGTCGTTACGGCCCCCCTTTTTGCACACAAGTGCTTTGCATCGTCTTTGCGCGGGATGAAGGCGGGGTTTGCAGTGGTGTAGAACAGGGTGGAATCCCAGGTGATAATGGAAAACATAACCTCGAAGGATTGTGGGGGTGGAATAAAGAAGGAAGTGGGCGGGGTTTGCGAGGGTCAGTGTGCCCCCATGTGTATGATAGGATGGATGTACATGAGGGTATAGGTGTGTACATGAGGGTATAGGTGTGTACATGAGGGTATAGGTGTGTACATGAGGGTATAGTGTGTACATGAGGGTATAGGTGTGTACCCCCCTCCCATATAGCAGTATTCCCCTCCCATATAGCAGTACCCCCCTCTCATATAGCAGTACCCCCCTCTCATATAGCAGTACCCCCCTCTCATATAGCAGTACCCCCCTCTCATATAGCAGTACCCACCTCTCTCATATAGCAGTACCCCCCTCTCATATAGCAGTACCCACCTCTCTCATATAGCAGTACCCCCCTCTCATATAGCAGTACCCCCCTCCCATATAGCAGTATCCCCTTCTCATATAGCAGTATCCCCCTCTCATATAGCAGTACTCCCCTCTCATATAGCAGTATCCCCCTCTCATATAGCAGTACTCCCCTCTCATATAGCAGTACCCCCCTCTCATATAGCAGTACTCCCCTCTCATATAGCAGTACCCCCCTCTCATATAGCAGTACCCCCCTCTCATATAGCAGTACCCCCCTCTCATATAGCAGTACCCCCCTCTCATATAGCAGTATCCCCCTCTCATATAGCAGTACTCCCCTCTCATATAGCAGTACTCCCCCTCTCATATAGCAGTACCTCCCTCTCATATAGCAGTACTCCCCTCTCATATACCAGTACTCCCCTCTGAGCCCTCTCATATAGCAGTACTCCCCTCTGAGCCCTCTCATATAGCAGTACCTCCACCTGTGTGCTTACCTCCACATGTGTGCTTACCTCCACCTGTGTGCTTACCTCCACCTGTGTGCTTACCTTCACCTGTGTGCTTACCTCTACCTGTGTGCTTACCTCCACCTGTGTGCTTACCTCCACCTGTGTGCTTAACTCCACCTGTGTGCTTACCTCCACCTGTGTGCTTACCTCCACCTGTGTGCTTACCTCCACCTGTGTGCTTACCTCCACCTGTGTGCTTACCTCCACCTGTGTGCTTACCTCCACTTGTGTGCTTGCCGTCTATACTTATGTGTTTTTGAACGTATGTTTATAAAGCTGTTCTGTTGACACAGCTGTATTGGGTTGGTATTGGCAGGTCATTTTTGTATGCCTTTCCAAAGCTCTAAGTACACAGGACTTGTTCTTTTGTTTAACTCCACCTAACGTTGGGGAGTATGCAAAAATTTGAGTCCACTTGGCACACACGTGTTTCTAGCGTGAAGCCTTTGTAGCTGCAGTGACTAAGGCCTCATTTTCAGGAAGAGTTGCACGCCCCCACATTGGTCGTTACTTTTTAACGATGGGAGTAATGATTAAAGTGTGTCGTGTCCCCTGGGTGTCTGCCTGTACGCCTCCGTTGGAAACTACCGGCCCGCCTGCCTAGTAACCCATATATATGCATCCTGAACTGCTGTCGTCCACGCGCTAATTCTCGGGGGGCAGCTGGCTGGCCTGCATTGCCCCGCCCCCTTCCCCTTTCCTTGCCAGTCGCTGTTAACTCGGTCTAAACATCGCTGTTAACTCGGTCTAAACATGGGCTTAAACATTGAACAGCTTACCTAGCCTTACCCTCCACTTGAGGGTTACCTCTGGTATGTACCCCCAAGAGGGATGATGGAAGTGCCAGGCCGGATGCCCTGCCCCCTCCCCCCAGGCTAGTAGGTCGTTTGGCAGAGCTCTTTGGCCTTCAAACTTTCATTTTAGATGTCAACCAACCTTCAATACCATACCTTACTACATTGCAGTGGTGTGGTGGGCTGGCTCTGGTACCTTCAATACCATACCTTTACTACATTGCAGTGGTGTGGTGGGCTGGCTCTGGTACCTTCAATACCACACCTTACTACATTGCAGTGGTTTGGTGGGCTGGCTCTGGTACCTTCAATACCATACCTTACTACATTGCAGTGGTGTGGTGGGCTGGCTCTGGTACCTTCAATACCATACCTTACTACATTGCAGTGGTGTGGTGGGCTGGCTCTGGTACCTTCAATACCATACCTTACTACATTGCAGTGGTTTGGTGGGCTGGCTCTGGTACCATGTGTGTTAGAGCACTCCAGTATGGTTACAACTTCTTAGAGTGAATGTGTTAATTGGCCTTTCCACTCTAATATCTATATCTATGCTTGAGTTTCCTTTTGGTGTGTCGCCAAAAGAAAACTTCCTGGTGGGTATGCCATTGAGGAATGGTATCATTCTGTAGTATTATCAGCAATAACACTAAGGCACCTGGGTTGATGTGTTGTTTTGTTACTCCATTTAAAGCCTCTCCAAGATCATCAAATGTGCAGGATCTGATGACACCATCACTTTGAGGGCTTCTGACAACACCGATAACATCACACTGCTGTTTGAGAGCCCGAGTAAGTTGTCATGTGACCTCTGTGCGGTCATGTGAGAGGGAACCAGTGCCATCATGTGATCACCATGTGCCTGTCATGTGATAATCATGTGACCTGTCACATGCTCTATGTTCACAGATCAGGAGCGTACGTCTCAGTTTGAGCTCAGGCTGATGGACATTGACAGTGAGAGGGTTGGCATCCCAGTAAGCTGCAGGGAAATCCCCCCCCCCCCCCCCCAATCTGATAATGACATCATAATCTTCCCTATTTTTAGGATCAGAGCTATGATGCAGTGGTGAAGATGCCGGCCCCTGAGCTGCAGAGGATCATCAGAGACATGTCTCAGTTCGGGGACAGTACCCTCATTGCCTGCACTAAGGAGGGAGTCCAGTTCTCCGCTAGTGGTGACCTGGGGACCGGTAAAGTGTCCTTGAGGCAAAATACTACAGCAGACAAGCCAGAAGAGGAGGTGTGTGGGTGGGGAGGGGGAGGTGGGAGGGGAGGTGTGTAGGTGGAGGGGAGGTATGTAGGTGGGGAGGGGGAGGTGTGGAGGGGATGGGGAGGTGTAGGTGGGGAGGGAGGTGTGAAGGTGGGGAGGAGGAGGTGTGTAGGTGGGGAGGGGAGGTATGAAGGTGGGGAAGGGGAGGTATAAAGGTGGGGAAGGGGAGGTTGTAGGTGAGGGGAGGTTTGTAGGTGGGGAGGGAAGTTGTGTGTGTGGGGTAGGAGGATGGATGTGGAGGAGGGAGGTGGTGCGTATATATGTGGCACGTTAGTGTAGGTTGGTCCACAGCTTTCACTCGTAGGACTGTTCCCACGTCATTACTTAACGGGCTGGGGGGGGGGGGGGGGTTCCCTCATTCCCTCAGAGAGTCAAGGTCTGCTTATGGGAGTACTATGAATAGAGGTTCTGTTTGAAATGGCTCACTTATCCTGACAAAGAACAATATTTAGTTGAAGAACAAGACTTTTTTCACCTTAGTATCTTTTAGATGGTTCTTAAGCCTAGTTCACAATACGACGCAAGAGCGATTAAAAAAAGCATCACGATGAATGAAAAAAAAAACTGCTCTGGACTAGGTCATCAATTTTTAATAATGTACAAATATTGGGCATGGTTAAGGTGTGGTTTATCACTGCGACAACCATCGCATCGCAGGAATAGACATAGCAGGAATAGAAATTATGTCTATTCCTGCGACAACCATCACGTCGCGTCGCTGGCTAGCGATTCATATTGTGAACCAGGCTTTATGTATGTCAAAAGGTGAGTGTAGATGCCATATGAATGTAAGGTATTATGTGATGAAGGGGCTATAAATGAAAGCTGCCAGCTATTATAGTGTACTTCTGTAGACCCTTCCCCTTAACAAATGTTAGAACATGTATACTATCTGCATGCATGTATGTACGTGGACATGTTTCCAATGTACTGCTGCTGCCTCCAGGTGTCCATTGAACTGACAGAACCTGTCTCTCTGACCTTTGCTTCTCGATACCTCACATTCTTCACTAAAGCCACACCCCTTTCTGCCTCCGTCACTCTCTCATTGAAGAATGGAGCTCCATTAGGTGAGAGTGGGTGTGGCCATCCATTAGGCTAGTGTCTATCAGGTTGTATGTTCTAGGTGGAAGTATTGCCATCTTCATCTTCTCCCTCACATCCTCATCACCCTCTCCCTCACATCCTCCTCACCCTCTCCCACACATCCTCCTCATCACCTCCCTCACATCCTCATTACCTTCTCCCTCACATCCTCTTCACCTTCTCCCTCACATCCTCATCACCTTCTCCCTCACATCCTCATCACCTTCTCCCTCACCTCCCTCACACACAGTATGTGAATACAAGATTGAAGACTTTGGATTCATACGATATTACTTGGCTCCTAAGATAGAAGACGATGATGAAACACAAAATTCCTGAACACAGCTTTGGGGAGGAGGGACTCTTTCTGTTGCACACAACATTGGTACCATGTACACTTCATATTATTAATAACCTGTACCCACTGTTTCCTTGACAACACAAAAGTTGGGGTTACTATCAGATAAGGTGTTTCTAATTAGTGCACACTGCATCCTAAGTATATGTAAGTGAAACACATCCGAGATGATATGATTCAGAAGAAACACAACAGAATATATATACAAACATGACATCGCTAGCTAGCCAGTCTTCTAGTCGCTGTCAAACTTGATGCTGTTCACTTGTGTGTCGATGGCTCCACCCTTGTAGCTACCTCTCTTCTTCTTAGTCTTCTCATGGCGGAAGGACTTGCCTGTTGGTGGAACACATCAGCCATTTTAGCTAGGTACTCCCATGTACAGTTCTGAACATATTTGTCTTGGTAATTAAATTTAAAAAAACCCTGCTATGATATTTGATGTGTCCATGGCAACCAAAACCACTGCTCTACCATGGCCCCTCCCCTAAAGGTGTGGGTGGAACCATGTGTACGCACAAGTTTGGTGTCTGGACAATTACCAAACAGCCACACCCACCTTTGGTACACCTGAGGTCTTTGTTGGCCTTCTCTCCCCAGGAGCCTGCTGCTCCTCTCTGAAAGGGGTGGAGCATGCATCAGTTACCATGACAACTGCACAACTAACATACTTTGGCTTCAAAAGAGTTATCCCTCAGTCTTGGGTCAACAAAGATTTCGTTGTCCTTGACACGACGGAAGGGGGCGGAGTTAGCCTTGACCTGTACAGAATGGAGGGATAGGTGACCACGCCCACCTCCCTTGAAGGTGAGGTAATGGCCAATACATTTAGAGGTAACCAATGATGCTCGGGGCAGAATATGGGGAGTTGTACCTCAGTGGATGATGGTACACCATTGCATTGATATGCAAGAGTTGATCTACATCACACACACATGCACACATCATACTTACACACCATGCACGTACACATGCACACACATATACACACATGCACAATGCACAAACGTATACACACACCACACACACATGCACACACACCACACACACACATGCCATGACATCACTGGCTATGCTATTTGCTCTCCTATCAAATTCCCAGCACTAGTTAGTTAACTATCAATAATTCTGGACCATAACCACTGACCTTATTTTTTGTTTCACTATTTCCAGGCGTTGTCGTGGCTACAGCAAAACAAATAAATAACGAACATAAAACTATATGCTTCCCACTACACTAAGCTCCTCCCACTACACCCACTCAACAGGTAAGTGGCTTGTAACCTTTTGAATCCCCAGGAGTAGTGCCATTGGTAGTAGCTGGAGGTACCTGAGGGGACATATGAATGAATGGAGCAAGGTATTCATACGGTCCAATGCTTACCTGTACAGTGGATGGTTTGATTGGCCCATCAGGTTTGGACTGGGCACCTGTTGCTGTGCACACACCCCACACACACACCCATCGGTTAGGGTAAGAATTATAAGGTGCTTCCAGCCACACCCACCTACTATAACCTAACCACACCCCCCAACTATAACCTATTCACACCCACCTACTATAACCTAACCACACCCACCTACCTCCACCTTCACCTTCAGAACTGCTACTGCTGTCTGAATCAGCTGGCTTTGTGGGTGTGACTAACGATGGAGTCTACAGAGAAAGGGGAACATTAAATATTTCACAAAATATTAATATTAATAACCAGTCACCTTGGTAACAGCCTTAGTTACTGATGGCTTTGGTACAGCAGCTTTTGGAGCTGGTTTGGCTGAAAATGGAGTATTAGTGTCTAAACACACACCACCCTCCTCCTCCCCACTCCTACCTTCATCTTCAGAGCTAGTACTGTCATCACTGGAATCAACTGATACAGGTGTCTTGGTGGTGGGTGGAGCCTGATGAGAAAGTAATTATAATAGCCCTGTATTTTTAATAACCACTCACTTTGGTAATAGGTACTGAAGGCTTAGGTGTGGCTAACTGAGAAGGACAGGCTGAAATGGAAGGTATGTTATTTGTGTCATTTCTCCCTCCTCCCTCCCTCCCTACCTTCACCTTCATCTTCAGAACTGCTACTGCTGTCAGAATCAACAGCAGCTGTTGGCTTTGTGGGTGTGGCTAATGATGTAGTCTGCAGAGAATGGGGAACATTGAATGTTAATATTAATATTAATAACCGCTCACCTTGGTAACAACAGCCTTAGTTACTGATGGCTTTGGTACAGCAGCTTTTGGAGCTGGTTTGGCTGAAAGAGAAGTCTTAAATAGAGAACATTTGCCTCACCACTTTCAGATTCCTCCCAACTACACCTCCTAACCACACCCACCTACCACACCACCTACCACACCTCCTAACCACACCCACCTACCTTCATCTTCGGAACTGCTACTACTGTCATCAACTGGTGGGTGTGGCTTGGAGGGTGTTGCCACAGCCTGTGGAATAAATGAATCACCTGAACACCCTGTTACCTTGACTACTGCTACCTTGGTTACTGATGACTTGATTACAGTTGTTTTGGCAGCTTTGGCTGTGAAAAAAAATCACCAGCTGGTAACACCAGGCCACATGTACAGTACTTCAAATCACATGTACACACAAGCACACACACATGTGCACACACACATGTGCACACACACACATGTACACACACAAGCACACACACAAGTGCACACGTGCACACACACACAAGCACACACACATGTGCACACACACACAAGCACACACACATGTGCACACACAAGCATATGTACCAGGGCTGTAGACAGCTTTTCAAAAATGATTTGTCATTGTGTCAGACAGTTTCAACATTTGGTAGGACATGACCTGTCATTGTTTTATTTCCACCAATAACATGCGATGAATGATTTGTGAGTATACAAATTCCTGTAATGTCCGCTCCATGATGGGTTTAGAGCTCAAGAAATGCAGGAAATTTTTTGAAAGCAATTCACTATTTCATAACAAAGCTTCGCAATCGATTCTTTGCAGCCTCATCCAAAGTAAGGAGAGAGCGAGTGATTGGCGAGAATTGAACCACCACTAGTAACCACCACTAGTAACCACCACTAGTAACCACCACTAGTAACCACCACTAGTAGCCACCACTAATAACCACCACTAATAACCACCACTAGTAACCACCACTAGTAGCCACCACTAATAACCACCACTAATAACCACCACTAATAACCACCACTAGTAACCACCACTAATAACCACCACTTTCTTTTGTTTGTGTAAGTCGTACATGTAACATGGCTGTATCGTGCTGTGTGCTGTTTGCATGGTCAGTGATGTTGCTTACTCGATGGTTGTCGGAGCCGTGAACCCCATGCTTCAGAGAAGTTCTTAGTTGAGCAAATGAAATCCTACAAACGGCAAACCACGTACAGCAAGTCTATTAACGACTTATCGTCTTGATCTACACCACAGTTAAACCATGCACGTGAACATTTGGTACTCCTTATCGTAAGTCCATTGCCACTTTTTAAAACACGCCATGGATACTTGTCGTTTGGAACGTTTTGCCATCTTAAACGAAGATCATCAATTAGCAAAATGATGGTATTGCTATAGCGCGCACTTATAACGAGTGGTTTTAACAAAACTGAGTGGTCATTCGGACCGACGGTCTGTACCAATGATCTGCCATGGGCTATTTGTGGTTGGATTTTGACCAATGTCCGACTGCTGTATACAGGTCTGTGTACACAAGCACACGTACACACATAAACATGCTTACTGGACTCACCTGACACTGTTGTCTTTGTGACAGTGGGGGGAGCCTATAGAAAAAGGGAAATATATGTGGGTGGAGCCTTAGGAGGATAATGACCCATTAACCCATATGAGCATAGCCCACATAAGGCAATGATCCATAGCCCATATAAGGCAATGATCCATAGCCCATATAAGGCAATGATCCATAGCCCATATAAGGCAATGATCCATAGCCCACATAAGGCAATGATCCATAGCCCATATAAGGCAATGATCCATAGCCCACATAAGGCAATGATCCATAGCCCACATAAGGCAATGATCCATAGCCCACATAAGGCAATGATCCATAGCCCACATAAGGCAATGATCCATAGCCCACATAAGGCAATGATCCATAGCCCACATAAGGCAATGATCCATAGGCAGTGGTTTAAAACCATAGGTGACCAGATATTGCACATGCATTCTTACTTGAAATGGGGTTCTGGTTATCACATCACATTGGTTAAAATCAAGTCAAAGCAATCAAGTTTGACAGACATCTCCTTCATGATGACACAAGGTGATGTGTTGAGTACTATTGTAATTATAATTAATTAAAATCAAGCCAATTATATCAAGATTTTTTGGAAATTAATATTATGGATTATTAAAGACAAGTTGCATTTGATTAAAGGTATTCCATCTGTGTTCTGAGTGCCTTCAGATTATACTGCTACAGGCTCACTGCCACAGGCCCACTGCTACATCCACACTGCTACAGGCCCACTGCTACAGGCCCCACTTTGTTGATAGATATTCCATGGTTTGGCAAGCAGCACACGATACACGCCTCTTTGGGCAAGACTGAATGATGTTAGCTTTCATTACATGCTGAACACTTTTATGGTATTGCGATGACTCCTGATAATTGGATCAGATTTAATTCATAGTCGCAATAAGTTTGCATTCTGTGTACTTTATATATAGCTAGACACCCCCTGTAGTGTCACCTTCCCTTATATAGCTAGACACCCCCTGTAGTGTCACCTTCCCTTATATAGCTAGACACCCCCTGTAGTGTCACCTTCCCTTATATAGCTAGACACCCCCTGTAGTGTCACCTTCCCTTATATAGCTAGACACCCCCTGTAGTGTCACCTTCCCTTATACAGCTAGACACCCCCTGTAGTGTCACCTTCCCTTATATAGCTAGACACCCCCTGTAGTGTCACCTTCCCTTATATAGCTAGACACCCCCTGTAGTGTCACCTTCCCTTATATAGCTAGACACCCCCTGTAGTGTCACCTTCCCTTATATAGCTAGACACCCCCTGTAGTGTCACCTTCCCTTATCATCAATACTGTACCATATCACTTATCTCCCTCCTCAAACCATCCCATCTCTCCCTCACACCGTCCCCATCTCCCTCACCTCTCCCTCACACCCATCTTTCCCTTACCTCACTCTCCCTCACCTCTCTCCCTCACACCCATCTCTCCCCCTCCCTCACACCCATCTCTCCCCCTCCCTCACACCCATCTCTCACTATCTTGGCCACTGAGGGTTGTGTCTCCATGTCAGATTCAGAGCCGCTGCTTGAACTTGACTTACTGGTTGTAACAGCAGGTTTGGCCTAGACAGTATATACAAACAGGTTTGACAGGCAATAGAGAACCAGCCAGCTGATAATAATGGCGTGTAGTTATGACATATGAAGCCACTCACGTTGGTAACAGTTCCCTTGGCAACTGAATTAGCTGGTTTTGATGTGGTGGTACCAACAGGCTTGACTGAAAGAGAAAGTTAACAACCCTATCCACCCACACCTCACATCAACACTTCACACCCACACACTTCAGACCTACACACCTTCATCCTCAGAACTGCTAGTGGTATCAGCAGCTGTTGTAGGCGGAGCCTATAAAGAGGATGTGAACCATGGTAACCAGTGGCACCATGGCAACATACCTTGGTTGCCGAAGATTTTGGTGTTAGTTTGGACACTGCTAGAGCCTGAGCAGGGGTGGCTGAAATGGAATGTATGAACACAAGATCACGTCACATGAGTACTAGATCACATGACACTTCCCTCACCAACTCCTCCCTCCCCTCTCACCACACCCCCTACACCAAACCTTCATCTTCAGAACTATCACTGGAGACATTCACAACAGATGTGGGTGGAGCCTTAGAGGAGGAGGTTAATATTTTAACATTATATTCAATAACAAACTCACCTTGGTAACAGCTCCCTTGGTAACAGCTCCCTTGGATACTGCATTAGGCTTTGTTTGAGCAGGCTTGGCTGGGAGAGGAAATAGTGGTCATGTGATCATTTAGGAGGACACATGGTGTGGTCACGTGATCATTTAGGAGGACACATGGTGTGGTCATGTGATCATTTAGGAGGACACATGGTGTGTCATGTGATCATTTAGGAGGACACATGGTGTGGTCATGTGATCATTTAGGACACATGGTGTGGTCATGTGATCATTTAGGACACATGGTGTGGTCATGTGATCATTTAGGACACATGGTGTGGTCATGTGATCATTTAGGACACATGGTGTGGTCATGTGATCATTTAGGAGAACACACGGTGTGGTCATGTGATCATTCACGAAGACACACTTATGGACTACAGTGTACTCCTGGGAATGTTGGGCAAACATAATGGTAAGGGTGTGTGTGGTAAAATGGTAAGGGGTGTGAGGTCGTCTCTTTATGCAACACATCCATCACTAGGATAAGAACCATGTCTTCACACACCAGCCTTCACCTCATAACCTAACCCCACCCACCAACTATAACCTGACCATACCCACCTACCTTCATCTTCGGAACTGCTACTGCTGTCTGAATCAGCTGGCTTTGTGGGTGTGGCTAACGATGGAGTCTACAGAGATAGGGAACATTGAACATTTTACAAAATATAATAACTGCTCACCTTGGTAACAACAGCCTTAGTTACTGATGGCTTTGGTACTGGAGCTGGTTTGGCTGAAAATGGTGTGCACAAAAGTATTAATGTCTAAACACACACACCCCCCTCTACCTTCATCTTCAGAGCTAGTACTGTCATCACTGGAATCAACTGGTACAGGTGTCTTGGTGGTGGGTGGAGCCTGTAGTGGGACGGTCCAGAGGGCTAATTTCAATTTATTCTAAATGAAGCACGTGTACACAGGTTACCTTAACAACGGTTACTGAAGGCTTCGACACTGTTTTGGAAGAGTCATGTGTCAAGAAGCCATAACAGACCAGCACATAGCACACCAGCACATAACACACCAGCACATAACACACCAGCATGTAACACACTAACACATAGCACACCAGCACATGGCACCCATTTACAATCCCCTACACCACCCTCACCCTCCTCCTCCCCATTCCTACCTTCATCTTCAGAGCTATCACTGGAACCATCAAGTACAATTGGCTTGGTGGGTGGAGCCAACAGAGGAAGTGTGTGTAACCATGGCGGCATGATATCCCATAACCGCTCACCTTGGTAACAACAGCCTTAGTTACTGATGGCTTTGGTACAGCTGCTTTTGGAGCTGGTTTGGCTGAAAATGGAGTATTAATGTCTAAACATACACCATCCTCCTCCTCCCACTCCTACCTTCATCTTCAGAGCTAGTACTGTCATCACTGGAATCAACTGATACAGGTGTCTTGGTGGTGGGTGGAGCCTGATGAGAAAGTAATTATAATAGCCCTGTATTTTTAATAACCACTCACTTTGGTAATAGGTGCTGAAGGCTTAGGTGTGGCTAACTGAGAAGGACAGGCTGAAATGGAAGGTATGTTATTTGTGTCGTCTAAGAGATCACCCCACCCACCCTCTCCCTCCCACCCTCCCCCACCCACCCTCTCCCACCCACCCTCTCTCTCCCACCCTCCCTCCCTCTCCCACCCACCCTCTCCCACCCACCCTCCCTCTCTCCCACCCACCCTCTCCCTCCCCTCCCACCATCTCCCACCCACCATCTCCCTCCCTACATGGACACATACCATCTTCAGAACTATCACTGTCATCATCATCACTGGAATCATTTGGTACAGGTGTCTTATTTGTGGGTGGAGCCAAGCGATAAACATGGCAACATGATCACCTGGGATATGATGTACCTTGGTAGTCTTGGTAACACTCCGGGATACAGGAGCATTTGGAGTTGGCTTCAATAAAACTATTGGTGAGGAAGAAATATGAGCAGTTTGGATACTGAGGTCAAACAAAAAACACCAACAAAAGAAACTGCTCGTGTTTAAACGAACCATTAGTTATCTAACTAACCGTTAGTTATCTTAGTAGTAACCATTAGTTATCTTAGTACCATTAGCTATCTTACTAACCATTAGTTTTACTTTTCTTTGTTGGTGGTACATCTGAAGTGTCATCAGCTGCTGGACGTTTCTTACTTCTGTAGTGTGTAGTGTATGTATGTGTGTATGTATGTATGTATGTATGTATGTATGTATGTATATAGATATGTATGTATGTATGTATGTATGTATGTATGTATGTATGTATGTATGTATGTATGTATGTATGTACGTACGTATGTATGTGGATGTATGTATGTATGTATGTATGTATGTGTGTGTATGTATGAATGTATGTATGTGTGTTGTATGTATGTATGTTGTATGTATGTATGTTGTATGTATGTTGTATGTATGTGGATGTATGTATGTGGATGTATGTATGTATGTATGTATGTATGTATGTATGTATGTATGTATGTATGTTGTATGTATGTTGTATGTATGTTGTATGTATGTATGTGTGTATGTATGTATGTATGTATATATGTATGTATGTGGATGTATGTATGTATGTATGTATGTATGTATGTATGTGTATGTATGTATGTTGTATGTATGTATGTGTGTATGTATGTGTATGTATGTATGTATGTATGTATGTATGTATGTATGTGTGTATGTATGTATGTATGTATGTATGTATGTGTGTATGTATGTATGTATGTATGTATGTGTGTATGTATGTATGTATGTATGTGTATGTATGTATGTATGTATGTATGTATGTGTGTATGTATGTATGTATGTATGTATGTATGTATGTATGTATGTGTGTATGTGGATGTATGTGTGTACATGTTGGATGCCATCAACATGTGCTCACATCATCATGACGCTCACTCACATTCCTCTGTACTGCTTGTAGAAGTCAGGTAGGCCTGGTCCACCCCTCTCTTCTGGAGTTGTCACGGCTACCACGGGCTAACACGGAGAAATTATGGTTAGGCTGATCTATTAAGCCCTGCATTATAACCAATCAACAGAGTGGAACCACCTGCATACTCCATAGCCCAATGAACTGTTATGACGTAATGTTTGAATAATTTAAAAAAAAAAAAAAGTGTAAATCATGTAAGGAGAGGTAAAAGAGAGGAGTCCTGTGTTTTACGGGAGTATAGGAGATGGTTATACCACACCCTCCTTCCCCCCCCCCTCCGGTGCATCGTAATAATAGTAGGAAATTTACTGGCCCCCGCAGGCGTGTCACGAACCCAATGAAATTACCAGCTGTTGGGGTGCCTACGCGCATACATGCATAATAATATGGGCGGGGCCAGTGAAGCAAAGAGACGCAGCATGACGTACCACACCAGAGGCTGATGCTTCCTTTTTGAGGCTGTTGGCTGCCTTCACCATGTTAGCCTGTAGCAGATACGAGTACACGTAAGGAATGAGAACAGCTGGCGAAACGTCAACATCTCCGCAGCTAGCCATACTGATCACAACACGTGGGTTGACGGAATTATTCTAATCTACGCCCACCATATTACATACGTGGTGTGACTGCGTAAATTATTAATAAAGTATCTGTGTTTAATGGAAATCTAGCAAAAGTGTCGTGCTGCCTCAATAGGCCCAATCAACTGCCCCTTACTGCACTGCGTAACACATGTATTCAGGCTAGACTCAGACCTGATGTGATTGAAACGGCATTCTTATTTTTGCATCCAATACTGCTTACCATGAAGGTGTAGCCATGAAAGTGTAACGTGTGCCGAGTAGAGTTGGAAAATGATATAGCTTTTATTGCTTGACCACACATTGCTACAAGTTAACATTTATGAGTAAGTTGCTGGTAAATTTGAAATAGTGCTATATTTAATTCATGAAAAATGTAATGAAAAACTATGTTGAAAGTATCCAATTATGAAAAAATAAATTCTCTATGAGAAAGTTGACGGTATACAGGATTTGAAGACAATAGAGATATAAAAAGAAGGGAAACCAGGGTTGAATGATACCGAAACCTATGCCAGATTGTAGGACACCTCACCATTACAGCCCTACATTATTTTATCACACCCCTCAGGTGGGAGCCCCCAACCAACTGGTCTGATGGAGATACGTGGAGCTGATGAGCACCCAACTGGTAAGGCACGTAAGCACCAGACTGACTGGCTCTGGAGCCCCCTTGATCAAGACCCCACCCCCCCAACCACCTCTGCCGAGGCCCTGTCTCCCCAGCTCAGTTGGGCAGACTCCCTTAAGTACCAAGGTGCGTAAGATCATCAATAAATGGCCACCACTCCTCTCAGTGGGACGGGTGTAAAAAGGAAGGAAACAAGGGTCTAATCATAAGGGAAAATGGAATAGTCCTATATTTAGCAAATTTCTATATGCAGCTATAGTATGTTGTTCGTGTGCTAAATATAGGACTATTCCATTTCCCCTTATTATTAGACCCTTGTTTCCTTCCTTTTTACACCACCGTTGCCTTCAAATCCAATATGAACTTTCTCATAGAGAATGTTTTTTGTTTACTTGTATACACTATACAGGGTCTTTTGCAAAAGAGCGCAACACTTTTAAATGAATATAATTGCTTAAAAGGATTGTCAATCTAAATGAAAACGTACAATAACCACGTTTAGTCAAATACGAACCGCATTGTAGTTCAAAAGATAAAATCAAATAGCTTGCAATGAATAAATTGACAAAACAACTTTTAATTAATAACGTGATTTATAAACTGCAGAATAAAATCGATGAGAATTTGAAAAAGTATGAAATTTGATTGGCGTTTTACTTTCAAACTGTTTTGCTTTAAGAGAACAAAAAGGGTTCGTGTTTTACCTCGTCCCCAGGCCAAATCTTCTCCGTCGTCGTCGTCGTCGTCTTCTTCTTCTTCTTAGATAGGAAAGGTTTAAAAGAGCGCAAATTATACCAATCGCTTTAGAATCTGGAAGGACATCTTCAGGTATCAGATATATGAATAAAGCATGAAACATACGTAATCATTACGTAATGCGGAAGCGTTCCCATGGCAACGTTCACATAGAATTCCGCAGGTGGGAATTTCATTTGATCTCATTTGACCACACTATTGGCTAGCGAAGTTGTTTTTGTCAAAATGCCTTCACGTCTACAAAAGAGGAGAGCTAAACGACGAGAGTAATACCTCCACAATCGAGACGCTCGACGAGTTAGAGTCCTCCCGCGTTCGGTACAATGCTGATCCTGAACAAAAGCGGGCGTCTGTCTGCTCGTGACGGTAATTGAAGTGGGGCGGGGCGGGGGGGAAACTGCACAAGTGCCCGATCTTCAATTAACGAGGCTACGTCATAACTATAACTTGTCAGTACTTGCCAGTATTTGCAGATATCATTGACAATAAAATTAAAAATAGAGGAAACAAGTAAAGAAAAACATTCTCTAACGAGAAAGTTGGTGGGATATAGGAATTGGAGGCAATGGTGGTGTAAAAAGGAGGGGAACAAGGTTTTGGGAAAAGAAAAATGAGACAAAATCCTATATTTCGCACTTCTTTTGGTTCTGTTACATTTACCGCATGTGCTAAATATAGGATTTTTGTTTTCCCAAAACCTTGTTCCCCTCCTTTTTACACCACCATTGCCTCCAATTCCTATATCCCACCAACTTTCTCGTTAGAGAATGTTTTTCTTTACTTCTACATAAATACAACTGCCTTGCATTGCTACGGGTACATTGTAGATTTGTGGGTCAAATCCTATATGAGAGTTACTAACGTAACGTAACTCTCGATACATGTATTTATCTAGTCAGTCAGTGGCACCAATTAATGATCATTTGAGACCCCTGTGTTAACAATACCCATGTGCAAGATTACAGTTCAGCATCTAATATTTAAGGAGGTAGTTGGAATGGTGTGTGTGTGTGTGTGTGTGTGTGTGTGTGTGTGTGTGCGTGTGTGTGTGTGTGTGCGTGTGTGCGTGCATGTGTGTGTGTGTGCGTGCGAGTGTGTGTGTGCGAGTGTGCGAGTGTGTGTGTGTGTGCATGTGTACTGTTTGCGTGTGTGCTTTAGTTTTATCCAGTATCCAGGTGACAATGTGAGGATAATTAACACAGCCAGAAATGTCTCAGAATTGCGCCAACTTGTTAGAAATTTCAGACACACACAGCTTTATATAGGAAGAACTGCGAAATGATGTGGCACAAGTGTAACACTTAACCTTATGTTATTTTTACACTGGTTGTGTATGCAAGTTAAAACAATTACTGTTTGGCATTTTAATTTAACACCGCGTCCACGAGTAAAGTGGGTGAAAACGGCCAAAATTTGGGGGAGGTTTAAAATATAAAAGGTCCGCTGATTATTATTTTTCTTTTCTGACACAGGATACTGTTACTACAACTCTTGAGACAACATTTGATGCATTCAGTGAGAGGACCATTGGTCTGCCGCATGCTATCTACGAGCTGGCAAGTGACCGGTCGACATCAGTGGCATCCGATGTTTTGCTCGTCCAAAATGCTCCAGAAGTGCACAGTATATGAACTGAAATGAAATTGTGAATTTGGGATTGTCATTTGTGTTGAAAATCGTTTTACAAGCAACACCGCTGTATGTATCGGGGTGGAGATGTATAGCGCTAGCGCTTGAATAGGAGCGCCCAATTGCAACATGTACTTTATGTAAATCAATCCATACAATAGTGTAAAAGTCCACTAGTCACTGTACCAGTGTTGGCTGTGAATGCTCTCCTTCCCTATAGTCACTGGAGCCAGGCTAGCTGTACACAATGTCGCGAGGCAAACTATTTCGGTAAAATAGCATATCGATACACACGTACATGCATGTACACCATTGATAACGGTAATAAAGATTACAAAATGTTTGCTTTCTCTCTGAATTTTAATTTTTAAACTACTAACTTTGCTTTTGATTGCTTTATCATGTTCCAAGGGATGTGGTAGGCATAGTGCAGTCTTGATTGTGCATGGGATTACGCTCTATTCTTCAAGGTGTTTTAACATACTACTTTGGTAGATTGCTTCCTCTTCCATTTTTCATTCTCATCATGATCACTATCTGCATTGTCCTCATCACTGGCCTTCTTCCTACCAAACAACTTGGTAATTTCTGCACGTATTTCATTCTCCCCAGGTAAGGTGTAGCGACCAGGATAGAGTGACTGAAGCTCCTCTAACATAGCACATGGACTCATTTTGTCCGAGGAAACACGAGCTCCTTGATCAAATATCCTTCTTATGTTGTACGGTTCCAAGTATATGCTCGACCATACTGAGCCCCTCGCTGCGGACGCCCAACCTTGCAATTGGTGTTTATGGTTATGATTCAATGGTTGGCTCCTCTAGCTCTGTTGCCTTTGCTATCTCAATTCTAGCTGCTTTTCTTTGCTCGCTGCCAATCGATAGTCGCTTCGGACCTCGTTGCCCAGTACTCCGAGCAAGCGCCACTCCAGGCTCTATACACCATCGCAAGCACATCCGCACCTTTTGCATGCGCTGCCACACAATGGCCATGAACCAACTTTGCATTTGCAACGATGAGGCTGTTCGGAATCCATTGATTCCGTGTAGATTAACTATTGGTGGTTAGTTAACTGCAGTATTTGGACTGGTCCCATAAGCTTCATCGCAATTGTTTGGCGAATGGGCATTTGTTTAAAGGATAAAAACGTAATTTTTATCTTTTCCACAAGTAAGTACGTGATCGGGAAGGGTTTTAGTATTCGTATTAGCATTCAAAATCCACTTTATACATGCCTTTTGAGTACCGAACCGCATTATTAAAAGTATGCACATCTCTTCTACAACACATCCATTTGGTACAGGATAGATTCTTAGTATAATCCAATAGGTTCTTGTACTAGAATTCATATAGTGCTTACGACTGCATTACTAGCGGACCTTTTTTTTTTAAAATGCCCCCAAATGGTGACCCAGTTTACTCGCGGATGCGGTGTTAATACATTACAACTCAATGTTATAGGTTTTTCAGAAAGATTCACAAGTGCACACATTTAGTTTGCATTTATAATGGGCAATGTACATGTGATGTGTATAACTATATAATTTCAGTTTTCAAAGATTGAAGAGGGCGTGGTGTAGTACCTTTGATTGGACCCTTCCACCCTCTTCACAAAATGCTGGATCCACTATTTATAGAGCTAGATCTAAAGTGAGCTAGTTAGGGGCTATCTCTCACATAGCCTACAACATTGGTTTTGTGTAAGTGTGATTGAAGAATCAAAATGTAGGGACATCACGCACTATATATAGACCAAACGTCTATACACACCAACACATATCACCATCACATAAAAACATATAAACTAACCTAATTAGGCCTGGTGACAGGGGCTCACACAAGATGCATTCTCACGTCACCTCTGTCACCACAACCATTGTCATATACTGGGTCCTAGTGATGAATACTATGTGGTACAGGAATGGGTTTGTGTTACTAGCCCCTTTATGTGATGCACCTATTGTTCTGCATAACCATAAAATCTTTCACCAATGATGGAGTATGAGGTGTATTCAGTACATCTACCAAATTCTGGTCACTTTGGACAGCTAGTTCAGACCCTTAGCTTCTTATGTAACTGTTCATCAACCATAATGGTACAGTTTTCAGTCACACATCAAATAGCAAGATCTTCTGTTAGTTCCATATGAGTGAAGCCCAGGTTCCATTTTGTTAAGAGGTAATTAATTGAATTGGTAAGTGCAAATGTGCATGTCAAGATTTATGATTGAGCACTCTTGGTGGGCGTAATTTACGAAAACTTTAATGCACAATAACTTGATACGAGTGGCCCAAATATTCGTGTTGTGTAGGGGTCAATATGCACTCACTACTAAAGAAATGTCAGTTAGCTTCAATATTTGCTTTCTAATGATATTGATGATAGGTCATTGTAGATGCACTAAAGAATGTTGACAAGGGCGGACGCAGAGGGGGGGGGTCCGGGGGTCCGGACCCCCCCTCCCCCCCCTCCCTCTGCCTATACCACGTGACGTGTACAGTTAACCCTCATTGCGTGCCTTAATCGTAATATCAGGTGCACATGGCCACAAACAGCTTCAGGGGTCAGGCAGTCTGTGTCACGGACCCCCAAAAGCTTCCGTGCTTCGCGCGGGAGGGGGCACATCCCCCTTCTGCACCCTCCCCCTTATTAGTTATTCATGTCAGACCCCCCCCCCCCTTTTAGAATTCCTGTATCCGCCCCTGGTTGAACAGAACTTTCATTTGCAACCGATGATACATAAAAACTATGTGGTACGACAAATTAGAATACTGTTATCATTACTTAAAATTTTTATCAATTTCTTAATAATTTGTTGGTCTGCCAATAGAGCTTTCTATCAGCCTTCCCCCTCATGCGACGAATGATCCTATCCATTTGCTTGGGCTTACACTTGGAGCCCAATGAGTACAAGGTGGTGGTTGGATTTGGTAATATAAAACGAAAGCATCTAGAGTACATCATTCTTTTAGAAAGTGGTCTAAGGATGGCCATCCTTAAATAAGGATTGTGGGAGATTAAACATTAACTGCTGCCAGATAAAGTACTTAGGTAAGGCAAGCAAAATCCCCTGGCACCACCGGACAGATGGTTTCTAGCATTTCATTTGATCAGAGATAAAACTATAATTCAATGCTGGCATTATTTCCGCTGTGCACATACTGACGGTGGCTTACCATATTTGTGGTGTTATGTCGTGCGTGAAAACGACCCAATAGCTGCTCACATTTGCTCCTCCGGATCTGATAAGATAAGATTTGACCAAGATAATGTACTGTATCAATATAAAAACAGTGTGCATGTAAACAGGCCTGTGGTTGGACATAATAACTTAGGTTATTGCCATCCTAAACCATAGCACTCTGGTATTGTGAGATGATATACATCACACAGCCTGTTGTGAATGATGCTGCTTCTATACCCTGTTAGGAAATGAGAGCCTAAGAGGTTGATTGGTTGGATATGATGCAGTGCATATACACCTGAGCCCCACGTTCCCATGGTAACGTGTGGTGATAAGCCTTGTAATATTCTGTGCCATGCTGAAAACACAGCCTTGGAGCATGAAAAACAGCTTAAATAAATGATAGCATTGTGTTTGTGTCAACAAGAACATATTTGAAAAGTAATGATAAGCAATTGCAACTGTTCACTAAACAATCAATACATGTGTACACAACACTACATTTAGTCCAGAGCTAGCTTAGGCTGATTTCCCTTTCTTTGCCATGAAAGCTGAATAAACTCCAAAATGGTGGTATCCCTCCATGTTGGTCAGCCATAACCACACTGTAGTAAGTGGTCTGGTTGTAATTAAGCCTGGTGGGTGTGCATGTGTGTGTGTGTGGGGGGGGGGTGGGGGGGGGGGTTGTATATGTCATGCTCGTGCTGGCTTGAAAAGTAGTCCAGTGAAAACCATAGAACCAGATTATCATCAATAAACAGCGCTTATCTGCACTAGATATGAATTGATTAAACTCCATCCCCTAGGTCATCCACTGTCAACTTGTACCATTTTTGATATGTGTATATACACACACATGCACGTTACATTTCAAAGGTTCCAAGAAATTCATTTCACTATTTTATTTTTCATTCAGTCTGTCCTAGAGCAGGTCAGTTCTGCCATGCAGTTCCATATGCAGCATTGTTCTCTAGCTCAATTGTGGTTGGCTTCTGATTAATGCCCACCAACTCATATGTGGTAGCAGTAGGGATGGAAGGAGGGTCTTCAGTAGTCATAGAGGATACTCTTGGGATGTAGCAAACACATATTATGATGGTGGCCACCAAAGCCCCCAGAGAAGAGGAGATGAGAAATGTGACTGCAAATGTTATCCCAACAGCTGCTGAAATGCTGATGGAAGGTGATGTAATTGAAACTGAAACAAAATGAACACAAATATAAATCTGAAACCATGTAAATAAAATATGCCTGACTATTGGTGTGTGTAGAGACCTGATGTCTCTTCCACACAGCTGCAGTGTTCCTCAGTACTCAGTCATGGTCACCTCTGATGCCTCAACTGTGACATGCCTTCAGTGGATACTGGTGACTATAGCATCTTATCCTATAATCTGCCCCCGGCTAATGTGTCCCCCCTGGCTGATATGTGTGCCCCCCTAGCTAATATGTATGCCCCCTGGCTGATATGTATGCCCCCGGCTGATATGTATGCCCCCTGGCTGATATGTATGCCCCCCTGGCTTGTGTATGCCCCCCTGGCTAATGTCATCTACATGTACATGTGCTATGCCGAGTGCCATTACCTGGGGTAGCTGACAGAGATGGTGAAGATGATGGTGGTGATGGTGGTATGGTATTGATTATCATGAAGCTGAAGTACACCCTCACATCTCCAACTGCTGCACTACCACAGGAACCTAAGTTATTGTCGGTAGCTGATGCCTTGCAGTAGTATGTCTGATTGCTACCAAGGCTTTCTACAGAGACACTGACACTTGGTCCCTTGGTAGAGGACAGGTACACAGCTGAACCAGCTGGAACAGAGGGATCAGTACCACAGCACAACAGGCAGTAGTGGGAGGAGCCATCCAGGAATGTACAGTTGATGATAGCATTGTTACCGCTCACACTGAGATGACCAACTTGGAGCACAGGTGGAGGTACGCCTAAATGGGAAGGTAACCATGGTGACATAAGGACACAGGCCAACACACCAACTCACTCATTGTGGTCACATATGTCCTTCCAGTCTGGTTCAGTCTGTTCCTACACGCCACTGATACATTGAATGGACTAATACTGCCTGCTGACAGGGGCAGGTTAATGTAGCAGGAAAGGAGGCTACAGTAGCTGGTATCCACTGCAAACATGTCAGTTGAGGCATCTGAGGTGACCATGACTGAGTACTGAGGTAGACCGCAGCTCTGTAGCACTGGTAAGGGCAGTCTGTGTACCCAGTACAGCTCCACACCATACACACTGTTATTCTGATACAAGACTGTGGTCACTGAGAGACTAACTGGAGCACATGGCACTACAGAGAGAAAGGAAGTCCTGGTCTGTACCCTGTCTATACACATAGAGACACGCACCACCACCACCACCACCATCACCACCATCACCACCACCACCACCACCACACCCCCCACCCCCACCACCACACCCCCACCACCACACATCACCACCACCACCACACATCACCACCACCACCCCCCACCCCCCACCACCCCACCCCCACCACCACACACCACCACCACCACACATCACCACCACACACCACCACCACATATCACCATCACCCACACCACCACCCCCACCACCACACACCACCACCACCACAGATCACCACCACCACACACCACCACCCCCACCACCACACACCACCACCGCCACACATCACCACCACCACACACCACCACCACACACCACCACCACACATCACCACCACCACACACATCACCACCACCACACATCACCACCACCACACATCATCACCACACATCACCACCACACATCACCACCACACATCACCACCACACATCACCACCACACATCACCACCATACATCACCACCACACATCACCACCACACACCACCACCACCACACATCACCACCACACATCACCACCACACATCACTACCACACACCACCACCACCACACACCACCACCACCAAACATGACCACCACACACCACCACCACCACACACCACCACCACCAAACATCACCACCACACATCACCACCACACATCACCACCACACATCACCACCACACACGACCACCACCACACCACCACCGCACACCACTACCACACATCACCACCACCACACACCACCACCACACACCACCACCACCACACACCACCACCACACACCACCACCACACACCACCACCACCACACATCACCACCACCACACATCACCACCACCACCACCACCACCACTACCACCACCACCACCACACATCACCACCACCACACATCACCACCACCACACATCACCACCACACATCACCACCACACATCACCACCACCATCACTCACATGTCTGTACACTAACACTACTGCTGTTGCTGGATCCTGCACAGTTGATGGCTGTAACACTAACAGTGTAGTTTGAACCATCAATGAGGTCTCTGATAGTGGTGTTGGTAGAAGTTGTAACCAGTGTGGACCTAGTGATGGCGTTGAAGACAGTGATGTTATAGCTGGTAGCATTATCACCACTGGTAGCTGGGGTCCATCGGAAGGCCAGTGAGTTAGCACACACCATGGATGTTAGGACGTTAAAGGGTGTCACAGGTAGACCTGTGGAGACATCTGGTGAATGTGATCCAACCACACACTGGATGGTTTAATTTAACTGAGAGGTCTGGACTTTCCACCTCTAGCAGTCTGGGGACCATCCACTAGTACCTTAATATTCTATTTAGTGCCCCTCTCCCTGGCCATGGCTTGCTGCTGACCTATTATAGTGATAGTAGTGGTGTTTCCAATCATCATTGAGTTTTGTAAGTCTGTGCACTGAGCTACCAGTCCATTCGGGGAGGGATATGCAGTGATGGTGAGGGTGGATGTCTGACATGGACTGGCAAGTATGGCTGATGGCTGGTTAGCTGCTAGGAGGTTGGGACCACACATGCCCATAGCAGCTGAACAAGAGCCTCCACCAAGTTGAGGCAAGTCAATGTTGTTAGAAATACTTGGGCAAAGATTGCCTAAAGGGAAGCTCCATCTAGTGAGTGAAGTGGTCCCAGTGACCACACAGGTACATCTGGCTATAGTCCCAGGACAGAGAGGCTTGGAGAGAGAGGCATCACAGGAGAAGGACTGGGCGTGAACTAATGAATAAGGTTGTCATGGTCGGAGAAGCATAATATATTAGAACATGTATTCAGACTATTAGCAGCTATTATGACATGTGTAATAGCACTTCATTGTAGCTACTCCACAAGTCACGCCCACCATACTGTATGCCTTAAACCACGCCCACCATACTGTATGCCTCAAACAGTATGCACCAATCACGTACCATGAACCATTGCAACAGCATATACACTGCATATCAGCTAAAGAAAGAAAGTTAATTAATTTTAAACCGTGTGTTTGGCAAACCATTCATCCACAAAAATTATGAAAGAGAAGCTACAGTAGGTTAATTAAGAGAAGCTATGACGGTACGTTGTTTAAGGTCCTGGGGTTAGTACTACCTTTGGTAGGTTAGTTAAGGTCCTGGGCTAGTACCACCTTTGGTAAGTTAGTTAAGTCTTCAGGTTCAGCACCTCTACATCATCACCACCACCACCACCACCACCACCACCACCACCACCACCACCACCACCACCACCACCACCACCACCATCACCACCACCATCACCACCACCACCACCATCACCACCACCATCATCATTACCATCACCATCACCACCACCACCTCCACCACCACCACCACCACCACCACCATCATCACCATCATCATCACCACTATCATCATCTGAGTGCTGAATGGATCACGTGATCGTTGCCAATTATTATTTATGCATGGTCAAACCTTTAGGGATACAGTAGGGGCTCGGAACAACGGAAAAGTCACAGCTTTCATCTATCAATATCGATCGATCAGGCTTGGCCTTCACCCAATGAATTTATACCGATGATAGCGGTAAGGGTGTGCTATGTATACCAACAGCTTTCCCAACTCCACCATGAATATGCCTTATTTTCCGTTGTTGCGAGTTGTGACTTTTCCGTTGTTCCGAGCTGGTACTGTAGTCGATCCAGAGATAATATATCGATATACATTATCTCTGGTCGATCGCGGCAGTGGTTATGAATAACGATCGGGAAGTTAAACTTAAGGAGCCGTTACTGTACTATTTATTTTAAAGGGAGGAATGCCCGTTGTGCCCCCCCCTTGATCCTTGACTGGCTTTCTTGAAGGTTTTGTGTTGAAAATGCGGTTGCCGGCCACTCCCCACTGCTGACTATACCCTAAGTAATATAACCGACATCTGTAGGCTAACAAATAGCGCGCTTTTCAAATTCTAGTAGGCCTAACGCACTGCTGTTATAAAACAGCTTATTATATACCCAGAAAGTCAAGTCGGTACTGAAATTATCTACTTGTAGAAATTCAAATCACAATTCGGGTTGGTTTTTAACTCACTGTTCTTGAGCGTATCATCTTAGGAACGAAACGTCTCGTATTAGACAGCCAAACCTGGTCCCAGGAATGAATCAGTCACATACCAAAGTAGTCTGGGGACCCTAGCATCATGCTAGGGTCCCCAGACTAATACCAAAGCGGTTAGTGTAAACATCTGTTTCTGATTTGGTGAAGTAATTCCGATTCATACCTGGGATACCAGGAAATCACAAAACTCTGAATCGTGGGTGGCAACAGTGCCGAGCCAAACGTGAGTCCGGTGATATACGGGATGTGTTTTTTCGTGATCACTTTTAATGTAACAACCCCGTTTAGCTATAGATAAATCCCAGACTTCCATAAATATCACACCAGTGGCGGCGGAAGGGGGGGGGGGGGGCTGGGGGGTCTCGAGCCCCCCCAATAATAACACAGGGGTGGCTCAGCCCCTTCTAACCAAACGACAGTACAATTGTTACTTCTTCGCCTGCGAGATCGCTCGCGTATATACCGTTATCAATTTATATAATGACATCCAGAAAAGTTTAGATCTGTCGCCAAAGAAGACCACTCGATGTAATTTCCGCCCCCCCCCCCCCCCTTCCGCCGCCCCTGCACATGCAATACTTATAGATGCAGACGTTAACACAACAACGCCGGCATATTCGTCCAGTCATTTATATACCAAAGCCTTCTCTCCTCCACTTCTCTTTCAATTCTCCAGGAATTGCATCGCCCAATTTGATCAGGCCACACAGTCTGCAATATAAAGACAAATTAATCACATCCCTGAAGTAAGCAAAATAATTCACCTCACAGTCCTGTTTCCAACTGATAGACAGTCAAACAGTTAGGGAATGAAAGATTATAATTACTGTACTGTGTTAACAAGACATCTTCATGAAGTCAAGTCACCTGTATGAATAAATTCACCATCTGCTGCAATGACCCCTTTAATCACTACAAGGCTATCTTACAAACAGTGGTTACCAGTTGAGTGATGCTGTACCTTCAATGGTAGCACAGGATATGCTAATAACAGTGTTGGTGACGTGTTTCAACATGTGAGGTGATTTTGAAAGGCTGAAGAAATGTTTTAATTTAACAGCACTGATCGATTAATGCATGTAACTCACTTTTCTTAGTGCTTATGGTTTTATATCTCCCTGTCTCCATTTAACCGATTAACGTCGGAATAATTTTGTTTAGTAACGTAGTGTTGTCCAAAAACAACTAAATGAGTCAGCAGAGGAATCTTAAGTAGATGGAAGGGGTTTCAACAACATCATTTCAGTGGTTGTGATGCAATCGAAATTATCCAGTACTGGCTTAGTGAACAAAAATTTAGATTGATGTTTGCTCATTTTAATTTAGGTGTGGTATTCATCACCTGTGATGCAACATTTCTTTAAAAAACAGTGTCACGATTACACGAGAGAGCTTAACCGATTACCGCCGAGATACGCATATCTGCGTAAAAGATGTGTTTACGTCAGGTTACCTCATAATTCTTCCAGACCCTTTGAAAAATTATACCAATTTGATGTTACTTATGTTCACGGTTATGATGAAACCCCTTCCAACTACCCAAGATTCCTCTGCTGACTCATGATGTTGTTGAAACCCCTTCCAGCTACTTAAGATTCCTCTGCTTCCAGAAATGCTTTTTTTAACAGGTGTGAATTGTTTAGTGCTCTGTTAGGACACAGACTATTTTCAGTAACTACTTTGCACCCCTCTCGGCAATCATATTTCTGTGTAGCAGCATCTACGTTATTACTTTATGGCGCGAGTACGCTTGTGTTGGGAGTCACAAACTCTACATTCATTGTCTCCAGAAACGAAAAAAAAAACAGCTTCAATTACTCAGAAATGGTTGAGAGATGATAGTTAATATAATCAGTGCATGAATTATATTCCAACCTAACAAAAAATTATTGGCCAAAATGGTGATTTTTTTTGGCTGCAATAAACCTTAAATCGAACTGGCTGATGTATAAAGGTGACCATAAAGCACAACGTTCTGCAGATGTGCCAAACTGATATGAGATGATCACCATGTATTGGATAGCAATACTTTACCAGATGACATACCTGCACCCAAGGATAGCATGCAAAGGGTATTAATCAAGGGCGTCCCCAGGGGGGGGGGGGGGGGGGGGGGGGGGCAATGGCCCCCCCCTTCGGGACTGAATGGCGCCCCCCTTGTTTATATATATGCGCACCCCTCCCGTAGCTCAGCGTCCACTGCCCACTGGTTGAATCTGCCGAAATCGCGGACACCTGATTGATTGAACTGGCCGAAAGCGACAGCACCCCCCCCCCCCCCCCACTGGTCGAATCGGCGAAAGCGCGCGGACAGCACCCCCCCCCCCCCACTGGTTGAATGGGCCGAAAGCGGACAACGTATTCGCGGCTGTCAAATGGCGCCCCCTTGCCCTATCCTGGCCCCCCCTCCAGAAAAGCTGGGGACGCCTATGTTAATGTCATATCCAAACCCAAACCTACTAATGAGCAACACATAACATACAGAGTACATTGTTCATGGCTTCACTGGAACAACACTGGTGGTTGAATCCTTTGTGTTGTCACAATGTAATATCCAGGAGGTCAACTGGTCAGATAGCAAGACTTCCCCCACACTAGCTGTCCTCAGCACATCAATGATTGTCCCCCAGGTGTAAGGAGGTGACCCACGTCTCTTCCACACACCAAACATCTCACCAAATGCTCTGTGGTAGTCCTCCAACTTGGGGTGACGAGGACCTATTACTTGAAGCTCACCTGGTGTGAGGCCAATTTGAAGTCCAACCATCTCATACTTGTGGGGAATCACAACTGCTACTTTGTCGATGAGAGCTGATAATGATGGTTCACTGTCCAATGACAATGGAACTGTACAGAGGTGGAACAGATGGTGATCAAATGGTCTACCACACACACACACAGACCACTCACCTGATGTACTGAGATCTTTTGAGACAGCACTCTCACCTAGCCACATCAACTGGTCCTCACTCAGGTCTCCAATCTGGTCACCTTCTATGGAACACTTCCACTTGTACACTGGTCCTCTGGGTGACCTTGAACACACCACCACAGCTGCATGAGGTGGGTCTGAGGTACAACTGGCTCCTGCACACATGAAGGCATCTTCAAACTGGACATCATGGTACTTGAGCACACTACAGGCACTCTTGATACCTCTGTGGACACTGTCCCTTATATCTCTACACACCTCACTGGAGGCCTCACTAACATGTACCTCAATATAGGAGAACATGTCAACTAAGGTTATAATTTCAGCAGTACCCTTTCCTTCCAAGGACACACAGTCCCGATATAGACACAATGGTCTGTCTCTTTTCATGAACACTTTCCAAGTGGATGGGTTGGTTGGGGATAAAAGATGGGACACTAGACAACAAAACAGGCCAGTAGGGATATAGCCATAGGGAAACCAAACTACCAAAGAAGCACTTTGTTGTCGAGGAGACATTTTTAGAGATGGCATCAGAGCAGGCATCAAGTACTCACCATCTCCCATGACAGCAACTGCATCAACACTCACCAGCAACTTCAATAGATTTTGTGGAGTGAACAGACCCTCTTTGTAGTGCTTTGGAAACTTTCTCAGTAGCTCCACAAACACCAGACCATGATCTCTGAACTTGATCAGGTCACCCTCAGCTGCTACATCTTCATCTGGATTATTCCTCAGGATTATTCCTCAGCTTGCGGTGGTACCGTACTAGTTCAGTCACCTTGGTGAGGACCACCTGGGGGTCACAGAACACTGTTTGGGGTAGAACCTCTGGGTAATACAAGAACACGTTATGCTGGACAAGATGGTGCAAGGCAGCCGAGAATGCATCTCCCTCCCAAGTGCAGTTTTTTACCATACTCTTGGCATTGCACAAGGCTTAATACACCATCATCTGATGACTAGGGTGTGTAACCTTTTTTATAAATTAAAATCGATTATTTCGACTATGAAAAAAAGTCCAATCGATTTTTCAGGTTTATAGCAACTTGCAAATTGGTTAGTAGAAACTATAAATCGATTTTGGCGATTAATGCACTATTAATTTGCCAACGATTACCTAGGTTTTTCAAGGTTTGTCCTTTTTTAATAATGGCACGATAAATTACAGTTTCTCAAGTCTAATACTAGTTAGTATAGCCAGTTTTATTGCTCATCAGTTACTTATGCCAACTTTATAAATCATTAAAACAACAAAGATGGTATCCACAGGGACTAGGAACGATGTGCATGCCAATATTACGCCAAACCCATGATTCAATGGCGGCGGATTGTGACCCACAAGCATTTTTTTTCACCAAAAAACACGTGGCTATTTGTTTCCCCGCTACCATAGTACTCACTACTAAGAATGGGAGAAGTAAGATTTTACTTTACTGAGATAAAAATGAAAATGAATAGTTTGCCCATCCCGCAGCTTGTGCTCTTTTCTTGTACAAAATGCCTTAAACACGTACATGTATCATACCCATCCGCCACAACTGGCAGTTATAATCCATTATTCGCCCTCATTATACAATTCAATAAGTACTGAGCAGTGCCAGCTAGACACCTCATGGTGGAACACCGCTCCACGCATATGACAAAGCCGCCAATCGAGACATGTACGATATTTACAACGTCATGGCCGAACGTCTGGAAACAAGCCAGTGTACCGTGCAAAAGAGTACGTAGCGCAATGCACATGTACAATACGTGCGAACATACATATTTAAATAGCCGTGCCCAGGGCCCCACCGCGTATATTGAAGGAGGGCACTGATGGTTACCTTCAGCCGGGTCCCCAGACGTGCGACTATACATCACAATGTTTCTTACTATGCCTTTGTACAGGCGGGAAAAGCGAAGGGCATATTAAAAAGGGTAATCGATTTGCTACCGATTTTTTGATATGAAGGAAACGAATATCGACTAATCGCGACTAAGAAAAACAGAATCGGTTATTTCGACTAAAGGAAATTCTGCAATCGGTAACCTGCTATTCTGCTAAGTGCATAGTCGACCGAATAGGTAATCGCGAATAACCGATTAACCTAAAAAACCAGAAAATCGGTTACACACCCTACTGATGACCTTTGGAGAAAAATCTCTAGTACAAACCATGCTATTGGCATCTTTTCTAACTGTGAGGATACTGAAACTATTTACTATAAAAATATATGAACATAAACTAAATATAATAAACTATTTACACCGCGGTACACTTAGCAAGCTTGCATATACATGTATGGTTGCTCTGAACAGAGCAGTAATTGTTTAGCATGAATGTCATTTACGGGTGTCTATTTTACTAACGTCAAGGCTTGACGTAGTGTACAATAGGTTCAATGCGCCACTGCATTAGGACGTGTTGTTGGAAGATTGCGTTGTGCTCTGGCGTATCGTAAGCACCATATAGGACCAATTGTTGCATCAAGCAGACCTCTAGTTATGAGGCAGACCATCCAGCGCACACGCACTCCACACAGATATAAGCGTTGCCCCTCACTCACCTTTTAAAAATCCTCGCGTCACTACAATAAGCAGCCTGTACGCTACGTACCAATCTAATCCTGAATTTGAACATACCTGCAGTGCCACGTATAATTTGAACACACGTATGCAGCACTAGTAGAAAGCACTACAGTACCTGCATATGGCCTTGTCACTTAGCTAAGGTTACATGTGCCACGATGGGCTTGTTAGAACGTCTCTAAATCTTAAAATGTCTCTTCTTTTGGATTCCAACTCAGACTAAACATCAACGTTGACATTAAAGGCTCCCGAGGTCCCAAAACCTTCACACACCTGCTTGGAGACCAATGGCAGCAGACAGGAGTATGCCAGACTGTTAACGAGTCTGATGTTCTTTGCCTACAACATGAGCAATCAGCACCCTGACCTTCTACAGCACAGCGACACAGTTGAATCCGTCAAGGCCACCTTCACCACACCCACACGATCCAACGTATTTGGCACCATGTGTGCATTCCTAAGAGAGTACACACCTAAAAACTCAAAATCACAAGCTACAATACCTTTATTTGTAAGGTATTGCTGCCAACTAAAGGACGGTAGGCTACTACACTTAGATAGTGTAAGTAGAATTTGTGGTAAGCTAATTTACATGGCTAAAGTTTCGATTTTAGAGGCAGTCATGGACAGGGAAGAAAGGGTTAGGGGTGCTGTGATGGATGACCTAAAGCCTCTCGTCGAAGTGGACAATTATAACGTTTTCTCTTTTTTGTGCCGGGTGCAAGCATTAGCACGGAGGTTCTAGCAAGCTCAAACCGCATGCCATGCGTTCTGTCTGGGTTATGTGTAGGTCAGCAAGATCCTTGGAAGGTGATTGTGGGTGGCATAACATTGTCTCTTGACAGCCTTCAAGCAGCATACCATAAATCCCTTGCAAAATGCCAGACGGCAATGCAAACACTGTTGTTGGGGGCAGAAGGCATTCAAATATCCTCTATCAATGATAATCTGGTCAGTAGCCCCCATATTATGGCACACAAAGACTCATTAGTTGACCATGACTGCAGATGCAGCCTGTTGTGGCACATTTTGGAAAACGAAGGGCTAAAGGCAAGGTTTGTAAGTGCCATCAATGCCGACAATGTGGTGCAGTACTCATCAAAAGAGGCACAGCTGGAGGACTGGGACGACTACATTGAAAACATGTTGCTCGTTATTCACTTGGGGTCAGGCTTGCCTGCACGGGCAACGGAATTAGAGACTCTGAGAATTGTTGGCGGAGAGAGTGCAAAAAGGGCCTTGTAATACTACTAACAGAGTACAACAAGACGCGGTCCATGACCAAAGCGAACAAAGCTATTGCAAGATTTTTGGATGAGAAGGCAACCATGGTCCTACTGAATGACCTCCTCATTGTGAGACTGTTCGTGTGCTCTATCACATCCTTTCTGAGTACAAATGACAACAATGTGTATGGAACGCACCTGTTTGTGCACAGAGGAGAAAAGATGGAGGCACCAAGAATCAGGAACGTGTTCAGCACAAAATTCAAGGAACATGGAGGCCACTCCATATCATTTGGCGAGTATCGACATCTGGCCAAACACTACGCTTTGAAATTGAAGATAAATTTTGCATGGCAAGATGAAGAAGACGAAGAGGCAGGACAAGACGAGGAACACAGAGACTGGGAGACTCTCCAATGTGAGCAATTTGGCCACAGTAAGACCACAGCCAACACATGGTACGCTCTACTGAATGGAGAGCTATCCACCATGCGCCACCATCTGATACAAGATCATAGATGGGTCTCTGTGAAGTGGCACCAATTCCTTAACTGCACTTCACCTGTGTGTAAGAAGTGGAACCTTGCCGTGGATACCATATCCAGCTGCCCTGACATTGGCGAAACACTGAGGAGTCAAGACATGGCTGTCGGATGCACCCCACTTGCCACAAACACAATGGAGCAGGCGTCCATCATGCAAAAGCCATCTCTATCGTCCAACACCCATCACGACACATTTGTGAATGTTCGGGACTCTGAGACATCTCTGAGCCTCCTTCGATCATGTCTTGGTGACCAGCAGGCCACATTTAAATCAGTAGTACAGAGAGCAGCAGTTGATAGCATCCTTCACACAACCTCTGATGTGTTAGCTGTACTACCAACGGGTGGAGGGAAAAGCTTGCTGTTTTTCTTGTATGCTGCTCGACATACGTACATAACAAGCATTGTTATTGTCCCCATCGTGTCTTTGATGGCAGACATGGCAAGAAGAGCACGGTCTCAGGGAATATCTTGCTCCGAGGATGCAAGTTCTGTAACAGATGAAAATTTGGTCCTGGTAACCCCTGAAGGAGCAGAGAGTCGTGAGTTTTGGAACCTAATCATCCAACTCCATGCATCAAACCGACTCGGGGTTCTATTCATTGATGAAGCGCATGTATTTTCCACAGAATGCGACTACAGGCCAAGTGTTCGTCGTTTAACAGCGCTTGCTTCCTTCCCCAAAGCTCGTTTTGTACTGCTAACTGCCACAAGCCCTCAGTGGATAGCAGACGATATTTTAACCCATTTGTTTGGTCCTAATAGATGGCCAGTTGTCATTAGAGACAACACATATCGGCTCAACATTAGGTATGAAGTCAACCGCAGTGGAATGTCTGTTTGCGAATTTGCCAAGCGCACTGCTGTAGCAGTAAAGAACTATGGAGATGCTGACAGGGCCATTGTGTACGTGCCATCATTGGAGCTGCTTGAAGAAATTTTTAGGGCCTTTGTATTGGCAAAAATACCTTGCGCAGCATACAGCGGTCGTCTTTCTCGCAGTGATAACCAAGACAGCTTTCTAAGATGGAAAGAGGCAGAGGCACGTGTTATGGTTGCAACCAGTGTGTTTGGTCTGGGTATTGACGTACCGTGGTATGCTATGGATTGCCATACAGCATGGAGGAGTGGGTGCAGCAAACTGGAAGGGCCGGTAGAGATGGTGCACCTAGTTGCGCTCTTCTTTTATTTGACCCTAGAGAGGAACAGCAGAAATTAGAGGCCTTTCAAGAAGACAAAGCCAAGAGGCATTTCCAGCAGATGCTCAGTTTTGCAACAATGCCCAATGTCTGTCTGCGAAGAATAATATCACGATACACGGACTCCACTGAGATAGAATGCAGCTATCTGAGCTGTGAACCATGTGGGGTTTGTAGTGAGTACTCGGAAAAGTTAGCTGCAAATTCTTACAAGGCAGGGAGGTTGGCAGAGGAAGCAGACTGGTTTGATGGTCTGGATGAAGAGATATTACAGGACTTGAGCTATGGCCAAAGCGTCCTCGAAGCTATAGAGATTTAGGACAGCAGTTACTGTACTACTTGACACGGTACAAAAATGAATGCATTGTTTGCTATGTGGCAAAAAATCTGAAAATATGCCATCCTAGAGCATGCAATATTATGTACAATCTTTGTTGCCGTTGCTTTGGTGATGAGCACAAGTCGTCAGACTGTCCGCGATCTTCACGAAACATCAACAAAGCATGCTCTCATTGTTTTCTCCCAGATAGGCTGGGAGAAGTGGTATTCCATCCTTACTCATTCTGAATGAAGGACTGTGAATTCAAAGACATTTTAAAATTGCTTGGCCTTGCAGCTATAAAGTTCAAGAAGATTTCAGATGAAGAGTGGCTATACAGTCGTGATGTTCATGGTAACCTGAACCTATGGATTTTTTTCGTCAAATATCTAAATCCTGTATCTGGCAGGTATGACGTAATAATGAATTTCAAATGTTTCAGCCCCCCAATACAGAAAGAGTTTGGTATTGAACAATTAGCATAGGCGTAGGAAGCGGGGGCGGGGGTCAGCCCCCTCACATTTTGCCCATATTTATGAATAAAATTATATTAAGATCAGTTAACTGATTCAAGAAGCGAGACCATCACGACAAAGACAAAGCGGAAACTCAAAGAAAGTGATTATCCATCTGTTCTAACATATTTTCAAAAGAAGTCCAAAGGTTGGTTTTCTATCTTAGCCAGCTTGCGGCACCACAATGGTAATCAGTGCCCGCTTTGCTGTAGCCATGATTGTCGAAGAAATTTTTTTGGCAGCTTTTGAATTTAAACTTGATTTATTTATATACTCATGTAAATTTTGCGCCCACATACATTTACCTATACACTCCTATCACGCGCGCACGTACATGTGAATGTTTTAGTTTTAACTATCTTTTTAGACAACGGAAGGTATTAAAGCTTAGCGCTACCAGCAATAAGGTTTCAACTTTGCTTAAAAGGTTCACTGATACTGCTTCAAGATATCTTTTGCAGAGATTTCATTTGATTACCACACCCACTTATGAATAATTAATTTCATTTTCAGTCCCCCCCCCCCCCACTTTTTAAACCGTTCCTACGCCACTGATTAGTGAACAGTCTCACGATGGAGAAACGCTCTGGCTACTGGAGCGGAAGCCGAAGGGGTGTGTGAAGGCGGGAGAGTTGTTGGATACATACAGAGTCAGAGGCACAGTGGTGAAGTTGATACCTTGCAAGAAAGCGAAAAAGTTCCGAGAGATACACACCTGTACTAAGAAGGCCAGAGCAGAGAAGCTCCGGTAGGGGGTCTGAGGTGTTATTCATGTCATCAGTTTGGGCATGTCTCGAGGGAGCTACAATCCCTATTTTTATATTCTATCACATACAATAAAGCTACAAATTTTTACCATTTATGTATCCCCATTAATTGCACTGCCTTAGTTCCGCTTCAGCTTCCGCTCTTAACATTTGTGTTTGGGACTCTATCTGTAGTGTGATGCTGTATACAATATCTGTGCACTGAATGTCTCAAAGAAACGTGGTTTTCACGATACTAGTTTTAAATTCTATTTCAGAGTTTCTAGGGCTACGGAGGACGCTCCAGAAGTTGTGGGAAGTTCCAAAGGACATGCAGTACTAGCAAGTTAATGACAAGTTGGCAGGGTCCATATGAAATAACCAAAAAGGCTACTGCAGTCACCTATGAGGTAAACATGCATGACAAGAGGAAGAAGATATTCCGTGTGAGCATGCTGAAAGAATGGAATATGCCAAAAACAGTGTGCCTGTGGACGGAAGAAATAAATGAGGAAGGATAGTAGGAAAGATGGTTGGAACAAACCAACTGAGACAGCTTCATGGTTTGCACAAAGAGTTCGCGGATGTGAGAACTAATCTTGGGGTGCATACCATATAGAAACCAACGGTTCACCAACAAGGCTACCGCCCTATCGATTCCCATATTGCTATCGGGACTCAGTGAAGGACCTAGGAGTTGGAAGAAATGGGATTATTGAGCGTTCAAACAGTCCCTGGGCCTCGCCAATGGTCCTCGTAGGAAGGATGGGTCCCTACGAGTCTGCGTGGATTTCCGATGGTTAAACGGAGTGACCCTACCCTACATGTATATCACGGATCGATGAGTTGATTGACAGGCTGGGACGGGCGAAGGTGATACTACGCTCGATCCAGCTGTCAAAATTTATTGTCGAGTGCCAGTTGCAGTTGAGGATATATAGGGAGAAGACAGCATTCTCTTCTCCTTATGGATTTATACCTCGATGATATAGTGATCTATAGTGATGACTGGAAGGATCACATGAAGCATTTAAAAGATGTATTCAGGAGGTTGAGAAAGGCAGGTTTAACAGTGAAGCCGGTAAGTGCCAGTTCGGGATGGACCAATGCATATATCATTGGGGAATGAAACGGTGAGACCAGTAAACTCCAAACTAGAGGCATTGAAGGATTTCCCAATTCCATGGACAAAAAGGGCAGCAAGGGAATATTTCGGCTTGGCGGGCTATTACCGGAGGTATTTCGCGCAGACAGCAATGCCATTGTCAGATCAGATCTCACCAGGAAGATGGCAGCACAGGAGGTTCAGTGGAATGCAGAGTGTGAGAAGGCATTTGAGAAATTGAAATCATTGCTGTGTGGAGAGCCAGAGCTGAAGTGCCCAGATTTCCAGAAAACCTTTGTGTTGCAGACGGATGCTTCGGATCGAGGAGTGGGAGCTGTCTTGAGTCAAATGTATGATGGGGAGGATCATCCAGCAGCGTATTTCAGCTGGAAGCCGTTGCCAAGAGAAGAAAAATACTCAGTTGTGGAAAAGGAGTGCCTAGCGATACGGTTGGCGGTACAGATGTTCAGGGTGTACCTGCTAGGAAGACCATTTACTATCCAGACGGACCACAGGTCACTGGAATGGTTGGATTGCCTGAAGGACAGTAACAATGGACTAATGAAGTGGAGTCTGGCTCTACAGCCATTTCAATTCACTATGCAGTATCGTACAGGAAAGGCAAATGCAGATGCCTTGTCCAGAGTGTTTGCAGCTGCAGCGACAGGTGTGTCGCTGGAGAAGGATGGAGGAGTGTCATGGAGCAAGGTTGACCCGGAGGAGAATGAAGAGTCTAATGAGAGCGGACTGATGAAAGGGTGTCAGACTAGTGAAAGGGTGACAGTGAATCCTTTGGCATGTGCTGGATCCAAGGTCTATAAAAGCAGGGAACTATCAGACATATAACTAGGGTGGTACTAAGTTGGGGCGAAGGATTGAATTGAGTACATGCAGTGTGCATGTATATTCAGAGTACCAAGTTCGGCCTGTTTATTCCTTTGTTGGTGTGCGTGCTGCTAGCGAGGTGAAGCGGATCCATAACACAAACACTAGCTATATGCACATGTGCACAGCACACTAAGGTGAGGGTAGCGATGGAGATGATGCATGTGCCTCATAGCCATTTTTGTCAGGTCAAGTGCCCACTTGTACTGTGTCAGTGGAGGTTTCATGCTCATGCTAGGCATGGATGGAATCGCCAGTGGTGTGTGTGTGTGTGTGTGTGTGGTCCACAGGTAAGATACACACAGGGACAGAGATGCTACACAATGTTCAGTGGCTCACCAGATCAGTGATGTTGGCAGACCACACTGCCCACTTCATGTCCCCACCTGTGTACATGTCATCACCTCCCATCACAAAGGTCTCCATGGACCACTGCTGACATGTAGGTAGATGCCTCAGGAAGTGGTGGTCTGAGGTGCCAGGTCTCACCAGCCCCGGATCCAGGATTTGGCTAAGGGGGGGGGGGGGGCACATTGACAATGAATGCATGCAAAGCCAGGGGGGGGATACGGGGGGGGGGGACAGCTGTCTGTTTCAGGCCCGATACGAAAAGCGGGGGGGGGGGGGGGGGGGGGGGTGCTGTCCACTTCATGCCCAATACGAAAAGCGGGGGGGGGGGGGGGGGGGAGAGAGAGATGCTGTCTGCTTCAGGTCCGATACGAAAAGTGGGGGGAGGGGGGTTGAGCTGCTTGCCGTACGATGATTTGTATCTTCGTTTGTGCGCGCGTGCGTGGGGGGCTGGTCTATTATGGTTAGGCTGATCTATTAAGCCCTGCATTATAAACAATCAACAGAGTGGAACCACCTGCATACTCCATAGCCCAATGAACTGTTATGACGTAATGTATGAATAAACTGTATGGATTTAAAAATAAAAAGTGTAAATCATGTAAGGAGAGGTAAAAGAGAGGAGTCCTGTGTTTTACGGGAGTATAGGAGATCTTTATACCACACCCTCCTCCCCCCCCCCCCCCCCCCCCCCCCCCCCCTTTCCGGTGCATCATAATAATAGTACGAAATTTACTGGCCCCGGCAGGCGTGTCACGAACCCAATGAAATTACCAGCTGTTGGGTGCCTACGCGCGTACATGAATAATAATATGGACGGGGCCAGTGAAGCAAAGAGACGCAGCATGACGTACCACACCAGAGGCCGACGCTTCCTTCTTGAGGCTGTTGGCTGCCTTCACCATGTTAGCCTGGAACAGGTACGAGTACACGTAAGGAATGAGAACAGCTGGAGATACATCCACATCTCCGCAGCTAGCCATACTGATCACAACACGTGGGTTGACGGAATTATTCTAATCTACGCCCACCCATATTAGGTAATATATACTTGGTGTGACTGCGTAAATTATTAATAAGGTAAGTTACTGTTTGGTAGGAACAGTGTTTAATAGAAATCTAGCAAAGGTGTCATATGCTGCCTCAATAGACCCAATCAACTGCCCCCCTTACTGCACTGCTTAACAAATGCATTCAGGCCAGACTCAGACCTGCCTATGGTGCCCCTGGAGCATATGCATATAAGCCCACCACACACAACACAATGCATGTGTATAAGCCCACCACACACAAAACAATGCATACATGTATAAGCCCATCACACACATCACACACACTCTCTCAGTTCTACACTGGAGGGGCTTACCTCCTAGTAATCACCCTCCCACCACACCCCCTCCTCCCCCCCTGCCTTGCATAATTGTCTTTTGACTTTCTCACACCATTGCCTGTATGAACTTGTACTCTGTTCTGTTGTGCGCTCTCTCATTATTGTATGCCATTTGCTGCTCTTATCTCAATAGGTAGGCAGTCCCCTAGGGGGCCACTGCTCAACACATGGCTACACTAACCCTGGGTGCTAACACCCCGAGGTGGGGTCACACAGCTAAGGCAACAACCCCTGCTGGCCTCTAGTGTACAATGGCCCACACTCCATTAGCCCCCCATAATGGTTCAGGCAACCCAGAGAGGGCATGGTGGTCTGGGCACTACCTAAGGTCATGCATACAGCCTGCACACCTCCTTCACCCTACAATGGCTACATCTGCTAGCTTGGGTATATAGGGGTCGGCTTTTGCCACCCTTAGCTACCTCTAGCCATTTGGACACGTGGTCTCACAGGGTGCTCTGCCTTACCCCCCCTTGTACGGCATGCAGTCAATATGGTGCATGTACTGGGCTGGCTGCTAGCACACTTGCTAAGTAGGGAATTAATAAAGTTGTCAGTGGAGCAATCCACCCTGTGACGTTATAGACATGCACCCTACAGATCGTAATGGTGATGTAATCCACCTGGGTACTGTGTTACATTACTAGCAGGGGTGGGGAGACCTCATAATCCTGACCCTTCTTCCCCCCTCATCTTAAAAGCACACAGGTATAAAAGTTGGCAACACATGTAACCATAGTGCACAAAGCACACACTACACATGACATATACAGTCAACACTACATACATGTACACACCACCACATATACAGGAGGTGAGGTAGTACTTCATGAGGAGCAGCCATGATGGGTCACTGGTCCTAGGGACATGAGGAGCAGCCATGATGGGTCACTGGTCCTAGGGACATGAGGAGCAGCCATGATGGGTCACTGGTCCTAGGGACATGAGCAGCCATGATGGGTCACAGGTCCTAGGGACATGAGGAGCAGCCATGATGGGTCACTGGTCCTAGGGACATGAGCAGCCATGATGAGTCACTGGTCCTAGGGACATGAGGAGCAGCCATGATGAGTCACTGGTCCTAGGGACATGAGGAGCAGCCATGATGGGTCACTGGTCCTAGGGACATGAGGAGCAGCAATGATGGGTCACTGGTCCTAGGGACATGAGGAGCAGCCATGATGGGTCACTGGTCCTAGGGACATGAGCAGCCATGATGAGTCACTGGTCCTAGGGACATGAGGAGCAGCCATGATGAGTCACTGGTCCTAGGGACATGAGGAGCAGCCATGATGGGTCACTTGTCCTAGGGACATGAGGAGCAGCAATGATGGGTCACTGGTCCTAGGGACATGAGGAGCAGCCATGATGGGTCACTGGTCCTAGGGACATGAGGAGCAGCCATGATGGGTCACTGGTATTAGGGACATGAGGAGCAGCCATGATGGGTCACTGGTCTTAGGGACATGAGGAGCAGCCATGATGGGTCACTGGTCCTAGGGACATGAGGAGCAGCCATGATGGGTCACTGGTCCTAGGGACATGAGGAGCAGCCATGATGGGTCCCCGGGTGAAAAAATACACGTTGTAACGCGTTATAACGCGTGAAAATGGGACATAAATAACGCCAAAACACGCGATTTTCAAGATGATTATCTCCTTGATTGTGCAATACAATAGAGTAGAATTTTGCCTATACACAAAGCGGTCCAGTGTGTATCAGTAAAGTTCCAAAGACTGGTTGGTTTGGCATGCATCGTTCCGAAGATATTCACATTCAAGTACGAACTTGATTTCGCGGGAAAGTATACAAAAGCCCGCGAAATTAAGCTAGTACATTGTATGTGAATATCATCGGAGCGATGCATGCCAAACCAACCAGTCTTTGGAACTTTATACACACTGGACCGCTTTGTGTATAGGCAAAATTCTACTCTATTGTATTGCACAATCAAGGAGATAATCATCTTGAAAATCGCGTGTTTTGGCGTTATTTATGTCCCATTTTCACGCGTTATAACGCGTTACAACGTGTATTTTTTCACCCGGGTCACTGGTCCTAGGGACATGAGGAGCAGCCATGATGGGTCACTGGTCCTAGGGACATAGAAATGGGATAATTTCACAAATAGTAAATACATATGACATAACTCTACCTTCCATCCAGAAAACATTTATGACATCAGCCTGTGCAGCCAACTGGCACTGTCTAAGGACATCAACCAGTGTCCTCCATGTTGTAGGTTTCCTTCCAGTACCAGTAATCCACCTCTGGAAGATGGCTCGTGTGATTGCTTCAGCATTGTGTTGGTGTTGAGATGTGAGCGCATCCACCAACACTCCATTGTCATCTTCCAGCAGTGGTATCCCCAAGTCGTAGTACCTGGTACCAATGCTTTGGATGATGTTCAACTGACCAACGGTAATGGACATCAGATCCCTGATGGTAGGTGTGGCTAAAAGTGGGAGGGGCACACAGAAACAGCTCAGGTGGTGTGCCAAACAACACACCACTCACCTGATATACTGGGATCTTCTTTTGAGACAGCACTCTCACCTAGCCACATCAACTGGTCCTCACTCAGGTGTCCAATCTGGTCACCTTCTATGGAACACTTCCACTTGTACACTGGTCCTCTGGATGACCTTGAACACACTACCACAGCTACATGAGGTGGGTCTGAGGTACAACTGGCTCCTGCACACATGAAGGCATCTTCAAACTGGACATCATGGTACTTGAGCACACCACAGGCACTCTTGATACCTCTGTGGACACTGTCCCTTATATCTCTACACACCTCACTGGAGGCCTCACTAACATGTACCTCAATATAGGAGAACATGTCAACTAGGGTTATAATTTCAGCAGTACCATTTCTTTCCAAGGACACACAGTCCCGATACAGACACAATGGTCTGTCTCTTTTCATGCACACCTTCCAACGGGATGGGTTGGCTGGAGATAAAAGATAGGCCACTAGACAACAAAACAGGCCAGTAGGGATATAGCCATAGGGAAACCAAACTACCAAAGAAGCACTTTGTTGTTGGTGAGGAGACATTTTCAGAGATGGCATCAGAGCAGGCATCAAGTACTCACCATCTCTCATGACAGCAACTGCATGAACACTCACCAGCAACTTCAACAGATCTTGTGGAGTGAACAGACCCTCTTTGTAGTGCTTTGGAAAGTTTCTCAGTAGCTCCACAAACACCAGACCATGATCTCTGAACTTGATCAGGTCACTCTCAGTGGCTACATCTTCATCTGGATTATTCCTCAGCTTGTGGTGGTACTGTACTAGTTCAGTCACCTTGGTGAGGACCACCTGGGGGTCACAGAACACTGTCTGGGGTAGAACCTCTGGGTAAAATAAGAACACATTGTGCTGGACAAGATGGTGCAAGGCAGCAGAGAATGCATCTCCCTCCAAGTGCAGTTTTTTACCATACTCTTGGCATTGTACAAAGCTTAATACACCATCATCAGATGACCTTTGGAGATAAACCTCCAGTCCAAACCATGCTATTGGCATCTTTTCTAACTGTGGGGATACCGAAACTATTTTTTTCCTGAGTTTCTTTGCAACACATCTGTCCTTATCCTCAGGAGATTTGCTGTTTACAGCAAATATCACTTCCTTAAGCTCTTCCCCCTTATACAGCACATGAACCCTGCTGGAATCCATTAGTGCCTTGAGCTGTTGGTTCTTTTCATTGATGGATTCAGAACACTTGTCAGCAGCATCTCGATGTGTTCCCACGGTGATGATCAGAGGATGAACATCCTGAGAGCGAACTGCCCCAAGACAGTGCTGAAGGATCTGTTTGTGTGAGAGAGATGATTGATATGGTTTACCAACAGGCGTGCCATCTGCTCCATAGTACTCTATGCTGGGGTGATGAGACAGTTCTTCTGACAGGTTTAAAACAAATATTGTCACAACAGGGTTTTGGATGAACAATGGAAGAATATCATGGTATTGCAGTTGACCACCACTGTCAATGAACTGGATCAGCTTTGCACCAAAGAGCTTCTTCTCTCCTAATACTGGGAGATGGTACAGGTAAACTTGGTCAGCTCTCGACCATTCCTTACCTGAGGAGTTGTTGATGTGATGAATCAGCTCATCCTCAAAAGCTACAGTCCTGCTCTGTTGGGTGGTGGTATCCTTGGTGATGTTGACATCAGCAGGTATGGGGTCAGGGTGACCAACACCAGCTCCATCATTGGGTACATTACTAATGGCCATCTTAGGGAGACTACTAACAATGTCATCCAAAGATGGTAGCAAGGTTACATGGCCATCTTTAATGGCCCCCCCAATATAACTCATCAGTGCCTGGTCATTTTCAACTACAATCCAGTCATCCTCTTGTCCACCCACACCTGCCAGTGAGAAGGAGATGGCTCGAACAGGGTTGTCAGCCATTCCTGTACTGACACGTTGCTCTGGAGGGTCCTTCTTCAGGAGGAGGTGTTTGAGGTGAGTCTTTCCAACACCAGCTGCTCCAAGGACGAGACACTTGGTCACTGACGTTTCCACATATCCTTTGGTCATGGCCTCCTCATAGAGATGTCTGAAATAAGAAATTCATCCAGTACAAACATTAGAACACTTTTGCCGCGTAATGCAAACGCACTGCTGTAGACAACTCTCCCTAGTTGCTATGACCAGCACAAAACTATGTCCATTCTACACCCTCATGGGGTCATTCCGTGGGCTGTCAGGAAGGAATTGGACAGCACCACTCAGATTTCTGTGCAATGTATCATATTTGCTTGACCTAATATGGATGTTACTTTAACGCATTAATTTTTAAAATCGCATGAGTGTTTACGAATTAACACCGTCATGAATAATTAATTGTTTTCCACTTTGAAGACTCATAACACTTGCTTCTCATTAGTGATAAAATCGGCCATGAAGAAATTAAAAATGGCATCTTGCCCTTTAACCCTCTGCAGTTCCCAGAACTAGCTGATACTCAGACTTTTTATTTTTGTAAAATGTAAGGACAATGAACAGTTTTCATATACAAAAACAAAATCCTTGAGTATCACCCTGCAAGTGACCTAGATATTGAAAATCGTGCTGTATAAACATTTATTCGTTAACCCTTTCGCCTCTCCCACAGAAACATATTATAGTCGGATTGTACACTAAAAGGGCTTCAATTTGATGCCAACAATAGCCATACAGAGTAGGGAGTTGTTTAGATACGTCTCAAGGGTATTACATAATACTGTCCTCAACTATCACAACAGTAAGAAAGGGCGTTGGTAATTTAAAAAATGATTTTTAGTACATCGAATTGCGCATTTATTGGAAACCGTTACTAAGCCTTCTCATAATGGGATCGTTGCTTAGGTAAGCGTGCTCGTTATTACTGTCATAAGTGGTTAAAGCTCAACATTTCTTTTGATTGGAAGTAAAAAGGAACAACGAGGTTTAAATGAACCGGCGGTGAGACCTATTCAACCGGCTCAAGAAGTGGTGGTCCCTCAACCTGTTTATACGCTGGATGACGGCGTACCGGGGATCAGGGATCCCACCCGCGCGCGTAACGGGGATCCCACCCGCGGCACCACTACCGTGGTGCCGCGGGTGGGATCCCCGGTACGCCGTCATCCGGCGTATGAACAGGTTGAGGGACCACCACTTTTGAATAGGTCTCACCGCCGGTTCATTTAAACCTCGTTGTTCCTTTTTACTTCAAATCAAAAGAAATGTTGAGCTTTAACCACTTATGACAGTAATAACGAGCACGCTTACCCATAGATGCTTACCTAAGCAACGATCCCATTATGAGAAGGCTTAGTAACGGTTTCCAATAAATGCGCAATTCGATGTACTAAAAATCATTTTTTAAATTACCAACGCCCTTTCTTACTGTTGTGATAGTTGAGGACAGTATTATGTAATACCCTTGAGACGTATCTAAACAACACTTGCTTCTCATTAGTGATAAAATCGGCCATGAAGAAATTAAAAATGGCGTCTTGCCCTTTAACCCTCTGCAGTTCCCAGAACTAGCTGATACTCAGACTTTTTATTTTTGTAAAATGTAAGGACAATGAACAGTTTTCATATACAAAAACAAAATTCTTGAGTATCACCCTGCAAGTGACCTAAATATTGAAAACCGTGCTGTATAAACATTTATTCGTTAACCCTTTCGCCTCTCCCACAGAAACATATTATAGTCGGATTGTACACTAAAAGGGCTTCAATTTGATGCCAAAAATAGCCATACATGTTCTGTGAGTAGGGAGTTATGAGTCTTCAAAGTGGAAAACAATTAATTATTCATGACGGTGTTAATTCGTAAACCACTCGTGCGATTTTAAAAATTAATGCGTTAAAGTAACATCCATATTAGGTCAAGCAAATATGATAAATTGCACACAAATCTGAGGGGTGCTGTCCAATTCCTTCCTGACAGCCCACGGAATGACCCCATGACAATTGAATATTTAGTCCCAAAAACCATAACTGGTCATCATGACCACCATATCATAACCATGGCAGCGAGCTATGAATACACTAGAACATTCATAGTCCTATACGTATATGAAGTAGGTATAGGAAAGTATATATGGAGAAATGTGTAGTGTTTTGTTAGTACATGTATGTGTAGACCAATGGACTGTGCAAAGACCACAGCAGTGAGTACTGCTGTCAAAACATAACATGTACCTTTCATCTGCTTCCTTAAGGTGTGGAGGGATTAAGAGTGCAGCCAGACCTGAAAAATACTCTGGTTAGTACAGTTCCATTATAAAGGGTGTTTGCGAAAGAACGCAACGCTTTAAAATCCCTATAACTCAGGATCGAAATTAATTAACTGCTTTATTTCTTTAACATATGTTGCAGTAGTTAGGCAAACACAAATAATCCAATTAGGTTTCAATTATTATAAGCGGTTAAGTAACTGTATCAAATCTCTAATAAATCAAAATATTCAAAGCCCTCTATTAACAAAGTTATTCAAAATTGTGGTTTGCGATAATTGATTTTAATAACTAGTAATACGTAACACACGATCTGGATATGCGGTGGAACAGTACTGATTTCAAGTTCCTAGGTTCAATAGTGAGTTATTCACATTTAAGACCATCATTTAATAAAATGAAGTACAAAACACTACTTACTGGATTTGGTAATGGATTATTTAATGGTGCGTTATTAAAACTCAAAGTTAATAAAAACGTAGTGGTCATATAGCTTTTTCAAGTTTGATTTGTTGTTTTGAATATTAACTAGTAAAACGCCAATCAAATTTCATACTTTCATTTAATAAAATGAAGTACAAAACACTACTTACTGGATTTGGTAATGGATTATTTAATGGTGCGTTATTAAAACTCAAAGTTAATAAAAACGTAGTGGTCATATAGCTTTTTCAAGTTTGATTTGTTGTTTTGAATATTAACTAGTAAAACGCCAATCAAATTTCATACTTTTTCAAAGTCTCATCAATTCTATTCTGCAGTTTATAAATCACATTATTAATTAAAAGTTGTCGTACACTGTTTTGTCAGTTTAGTTAATTGTAAGCTATTTGATTTTATCTTTTGAACGGCTAAAGATAAATGAATTGTAACGATGCAGTTCGTATTTGACTAAACGTGGTTATTGTACGTTCATAAATTCATTTAGATTGACAATCCTATTAATGAATTATATTCATTTTAAAGCGTTGCGCTCTTTTGCAAAGACCCTGTAGCATGACTAACCTTCCACAGTGATCTCCACCACCTGTTGACTACGTCCATCAACCACCAACAGCCTTCCTCCTGACAAAAGTAGTGTGTCCACATTGGAACACTTAAATGGCATGTCTCCAACATGCCGCCACCAATGGTGGAAGGCAAGGATGGCAGAGGTATCTGATCCATCGTTGTCCTTCCCTCCAATGGCAAGGAGCACACCATCAACCACACATGCAGATGACCCACTGTATGGTAATTCTGGTAGCTTTCTCCAGATAGAGGACTGTTTGTCAGCAGTAGTCTAGCCAATGTGTGTGCAGGGATGTGTGTGTTGGTAATAGGAAGAGATGGGTAACAGAATAACAAAGCATGTGGACATGTATGTGTGGCCATGAGACTGTGCACATATATTTGGAGCACATGTGTGTGTCATGTCACTACACGTGTGTATATGCAGGTACACACATGTATGTGTCCCTACAGGCAGCCACGTGGATGTGTGCACAGCAGTCTGTCATGGGAGCAAGGTTGACCCGGAGGAGAATGAAGAGTCTAAGCAGGGCGGACTGATGAAAGGGTGTCGGACCAGTGAAAGGGTGACAGTGAACCGTTTGGCACGCGCTGGATCCAAGGCCTATAAAAGCCAGGAACTATCAGACATATAACTAGGGTGGTACTGAGTTGGGGCGAAGAATTGTTGAATTGAGTACATGCAGTGTGCATGTATATTCAGAGTACCAAGTTCATGTATATTAGTTCGGCCTGTTTATTACTTTGTTGGTGTGCGTGCTGCTAGCGAGGCGAAGCGGATCCATAACACAAACACTAGCTACATGCACATGTGCACAGCGCACTAAGGTTATAGAGATGATACATGTGCCTCATTGCCATTGTTGTCAGGTCAAGTGCCCACTTGTACTGTGTCAGTGGAGGTTTCATGCTCATGCTAGGCATGGATGGAATCACCAGTGGTTTATGTGTGTGTGTGTGTGTGTGTGTGTGTGTGTGTGTGTGTGTGTGTGTGTGTGTGTGTGTGGTCCACAGGTAAGATACACACAGGGACAGAGATGCTACACAATGTTCAGTGGCTCACCAGATCAGTGATGTTGGCAGACCACACTGCCCACTTCATGTCTCCACCTGTGTACATGTCATCACCTCCCAACACAAATACCAGGTCTCCATGGACCACTGCTGACATGTAGGTAGATGCCTCAGGAAGTGGTGGTCCGAGGTGCCAGGCCTCACCATCAAATACCTGAACATCATTCTTTGCTGAACCACAACCATACCCTCCCATCACCACGAGACCACCTCCATTAATACTCACTACACATGACGACATACACCCTACCAACATATTAGGCATGGAGGTCCACCTTCCTCCTCTCCACACATCCACCTCCGTACTAACACCATTTTTATTCAACCCCCCAACGTACACCAGCTCTCCTCCACACACAGCTAGTGTGGCCCCCAGCCTAACACCATCAGCCATTCTCTTCCACTCGGAAAGAGCCTTATCCAAAACATACACTCCACCTCTTCCTTCCCACGCAGCTCTACCTTCCACCTCCACTAGACCACCACCTAACATTTCCACGAATCCTCCTCGACCACCTCGTGCAGGTACTGGCTGACAATTTTTATAGCTAAACATTTTATCTAAAGGAAAGAAAGACAACACATACATGTAGCTTCTATGCACAATAGGTCCACACTCACACAACCACACACACACTTCACGCTTCTCTTTACCACATCTAACGGGTAATCTGGACACTGCTAACTCTACATGGCGACTAGTACAGACTGTTGGGGCAGTCCCACTAAGGTCACAAGACCCTAGTTGGGGGGAGGGGGGGGGGGGGGGTTGGGTATCTAATATATATGCTAACTAGCGCGTAACAATCACCATTTAACGTATGCCTGCAATCTAGCGCGCGCACACACACACACACACACGCGCGCGCACACACACACGCACACACACTCACACACACATACGTGCACACAGAGGTAGAGAACAGACGCTCACCTTTAATATGACCACTAGATGCTAAAACTGATGCTACAACAAAAGAACTTTCTAATAGCGACTTGCCGAAGGCTTTTATTATGTTCATACTGCGCATGCGTAACATCAAGCACCGTAATCAATAATCGGTGTGCATTGCTTACCAGATTGATTGCTGTTTGGTGTTATAAATCACGTGATATTGACTTTAACAGTTCAGATCTGCGAGGTCATTATAGATATCTATTGTTTAGCGCTTGTCACAAAATCCGATTAGTTGCGTTAAAATTCCTTCGCCCAGCAAATTCAAAAACATTTACGCGGTAGTTGTGACGTAATCCACCCACCCGCAGCTGTGATACATTGAGTGTCGGCACAAGACAAAGAGAGGCTTGGTGTACTTCATCACAAACCAAAGGGTGGAGCCAGATGGCCGTAAGCACCCCCACCCCCTCTCTTCACCTCACTTTGCCCCACCCACTCCTTGCGGGCAATGTTGGAGAGCATAAACAATGGGAAGAGGCCTGTACAACCGCTTTACGAGGAACGAATTTGTATCACTTCACAAATTGCTACTGCATTATGTAAACTGTTAATACATCGCAAAGGCACATTTCTATTGGAGGAGAGGTGACATTGTTGGCTTGGCTTAATGCATGGGTGTATGTATAAGTCAGCAGTCAGCATAGGTGTGAGTATGATAGTGCACTACTGAGCATTTGGAGTCCCACCTCACCAGGATAATAACTTCATGATGTGGCTAATCGCTTGACTTAAAATAACAGAAACTCAAAATAGCATTATTAGCGCTGCATCTCACATAATTGGGTGCATCTATCTCAGTGTAAATCCCGAGAGCTTGAGCTGCAGCTTTTAATCCAATTCTTGTGCAGAGTAATAAGGATGCACATCAATCATCCAAAGGGTTAAGATAATGTAGTTTCTGGAGACAATGAATGTAGAGTTTGTGACTCCCATCACAAGCAAACTCAAAAATCTACAATGTACCCGTAGCAATGCAAGGCAGTTGTATTAATGTAAAGAGTGCAGCTTTGTGGTTCCAGAGAAGCAAATTGTTTAGTGCATTGTTATAAAAAGATTTATTAACAGCGATTTTTCCAGAAACTAAATTAAAGTATAAACAACAGCTTCAATAACAGATGATAGTTAATGTAATCAATGCATCTTAACTGTGCATTGTGCATGAATTACTTTCCAACCAAAGAAAAAAAAACTTGGCCAAGTTTGAGAGCATGAACGTAGTTCGTTGGCAAACAAAGCAAAAGCCGGAGAGCGTTACCAGGCGAACTCTGAGCAGAAGCGAGCCGGCGAACGACAACGGTATAGAAGAGATCTTGAAATGCAGGAAAAGGGCAAGGTACAAACCCTAGCTCGTCATTCTATTTAAATTGTATCTTCCCATCTATCAACATGTATATACTTGCTTCTTACTGTAGCTATGATGATGACCCATGCAAGACGCTGGACGGGCACGGTACGAAAAAGACCCTGAAACGAAGCGAGCAAAGAAATAGAAGAGATCCTGAAGTGAATGGGGTCAAGAAAAGAGCAAGGTACATACCCTCGTCATCCTATTTTAATTTGTATCTTCTCTTCAAACTGTAGCTCTGATGATGACCCATGCGAGACGCTGGACAGGCGCGGTAGGAAAAATACCCTGAGACGAAGCGAGCAAGAAATGACGACGCAGACCCTGGATCGAAGCGAGACGCAGAAAGAGCACGGTGGTACCAAAAAGGCAATTAATCCAAGCGGGTTGGTGAGTACAAACGCTACCTTGATCATGCTGAAACAAGAAGAGCAGTTAAAAGGGCTAAATAGTCTGGGTCTGATCTAAACACTGCCTTCCATGTGCTGGAGAATAATAAGTCAAGATTAAACGGTGAGTCCATGTATGTAATACTGTATACTGTAACAAGTACTGTGGTACAATAACTGAGCATTCCGATGTGTAACTTAACTGTAATGAAAAGGTAGGTAAAATAATGACTTGGGTTTTGCCTCTTTGAACCAAGAGATGATAAAAGCCAGGGTGTATTTGCATGTTGCTTGAAAAGACACTAAATATACAAGTAAAGGTTGTTGAAGATGCACGCATGAATGGTTGGCTGACAAAGTACGCACTAGAATGTTAGCAATCCCTGTTGACACTAATGGCTGGTGTGTTGTGGCTAATGAAATAAAGGATAAAAGTATAAGGGTGAATGTACTGATCGTCCCAAAAATGGCTTTGCACCTGTCAGTGTAGACTCTTGAGTGATGAAGAGGTAGATATTGTTATAAAAACGAAGTTACTTTTCACAAAGCCTGTAGCGGATATTAGAGTAGCTCTAGGTGACCTTGATAAATGCTGCCACATTGATCGTGACCTAAATGCAGACATTTGTGATGAGAACTGTGTATGAACACCCCTCAATATAATACCACACAATAGCAGTATAACAATGGTAAGCGGGGGAGCACAGGGGTTTTTTAATAGGGGGATGGGGAATACTGGTTCTAAACTGGTTTGACCTGGTATCACATGTCATGCAGGCTAGGGATTAGCACTTCATGCATGCTGATGCTTTGCTCTAGATGCTACATTAATACCTGTTGTTGACATCTCTAGCTGGCTTCTGACAATGTATATCACACTTCCTGACATGCTACTAGGTAGTGGAATAAGATGGCATAGCACTGTAACTCCAAACACAAATGTGTTCAAGGTTTTTTTTTTTAAGGGAAGGTTATGTGCAGAGCAGGAGCGGGATGGACGGATCAGCTGTGGCAAGTGGAGGAGGAACGGGTTCGTCCTCGATGCTGCTGTACATACCAGCTATATCTTCAATTGTAGAATCCATATCTGTATTTAAAAGAAAAGTACATCATCAAACCATATTCGCACCCCATATTATGGTCACACTGCTGAATCGTACAACTGAAAAATGATTCAGAGATTACCTTTATATATACTAATACATGAGGTGAGGCTTGAAATGAACGGGTTAACTATAGTTGCATTGCAATGCTGATAAAGTCCTCCCTCCTATCATACTTTTTTGGAATGATGACTAGCTAGGTTTGATGTAAAATTATCATTATTCCTATTGCACATAATTCACTGAGTATAATGAGTTCGCACTTCGTAGTTTTCTCACATGTGGATGCATGAAGTATTATACATACACAACAACTAGTGAATCAGAGTTAGCATAAGGTATAGGCTTGATACCCAACTTTCCACCAAAACGTGAAAGTCAGGCTACACCTAACTAAGTCAGGCTACACCCAATTAGACCCTGTACTGTATACACATAGCATACATGATTAAGTTTGACATAACAGTTCATATGCTACCATCGTTAATTCAACACAAGTACCCAATCAATCAGCATACGGATAATGTTTACATGTATATATTGGTTGTGGAAGGTTACAGCTGTCCCGTCCTCCTGCTTCAGTTGAGGCACATTTTGTTGAGGCACATTTTTTTCATCCCTACCGGAGGGGACGTACAAGGCGAGGCGGGTTCTCGTTTAAGAATTGCACATGTTAATTTTTACATAAAAATTAATGTGTTTTTTGATCAAATAAACATGTGAAAAGGCATTATACGTACACGCAGTTCACCACAGATGCCACGAACAAACTTTGCAGGCCTGGTGGGAACTATTGATACAGCAGCAGCCTCTCCAAACATCGTTGGGAACCACAATTACGTAACATTATCGAATGCCGACGAAATCTTACCGATAATGCTAACGTAATTGACACAATTATATTACGTAATTGGGTCTTGATAAGAGGCTACCTGTAAAGACAACACGTTTTGCGAACGCACAAGTGTCAGTATGCACAGAAGCCACCTAACCAATCCCTCTGCATGATAGGAAAAAAAAAAGCAAGGAAACAAGTAGATAAAAAATTTCTCTTTGAGAAATAGAGTGGGATGTAGGATTGGGATTGGTGGTGTAAAAAGCAAGGAAACAAGACACATTATGAATTGGTACCAGAATACAACAAGACGGTCCTACATTTAGCAAATTGAAATTCAAAGTGCATGGTTCTTGGCTAAATGTAGGACCGTCTTGTTGTATTCTGGTACCAATCCATAATGTGTCTTGTTTCCTTGCTTTTTACACCACCAATCCCAATCCTACATCCCACTCTATTTCTCAAAGAGAAATTTTTTATCTACTTGTACAAAGATGCTTACAGCTTATGTAATGCTGTAGGAATTTGCAAAGTGATGCAAATTATTATGCTATAGCTGTAAGTTTCCACACTGATTATTTTTCTACCCAATTTCTCACACATAAAATGCCATCATCATGGCACATATGTACTTATCAACCACAGCTTCATCAAACCTCTTTCAGTGCCATGTAATTAATCAATGCTCATTGTGTGTGTGTGTATGTGTGTGTGCATGTGGGTGTGGGTGTGTGTGCATGTGTGTGTATATATGTTGTGTGTATCTTGTTATTTGCACATCTGGGGTATGTGGGTACATCCTACCAATAAACAATGCTGGCCATCACATGCTACAATACACAGGTACCCCCTAGGTGCAGGATTGGGTACCAACATGTGCCATCAACCACTGTGATTTGAACATTTCCACCAACACACCTCCCTTCTCCTCCTGTTCCACCAACACACCTCCCTTCTCCTCCTGTTCCACCTCATCTCTCTCACTTCAATGTACCCTACAAACACAACACTAACAGCCTTCCATCAGAGAGGGAAGAGGTGTGGCCTCTGCTGCCTCTACTATGCATGCCTTTCTAACATTCCTATGAAGACAGGGAGCCAATCTCTGTCTAAAACCCTCTAAGTATGCTGTGTGACTATACCACTACCTAATGCAGCCATGTCAATGCAGGTACCACCTCTTCTACTGCTAATATGTACATGGCTTTGTGTGTACCCTCCTCACCTGGGCATCCCTCCCCCTTCGTACCTCCCTCACCCCTGGCCTCACTGGTACCTCCATTTTCTTAAACATGTATGTTTGATGGATATATATACTAGCATATGTAGACACCATTAATGGCTGGTTGGATGGCTCCCCCTAACCCCTTGAGTACCAAGATGGCCAATATCCCCCCCCCCCCCCCCCCCCCCCCCCCCCCCCAGGACAAACTTAACTCCTTGAGCCCCAGATGGGCCATATAGCCTCCACCCCCCTAGGACACGCTTAACCCTTAGAGTACCTGGATGGACAATATAACTCCCCCTGGCCTAGGACACAACTGAGTCCAATATGACCCACATCACACCCCCCCCCTCCCCCAGTACACACACTTAAGGTATCCATAAAATGACCAGACTTCTCTGGAGCAGATTATGGTTATACAAACTATAACTGTGGATTTAACTAACATATAACTTTGGTATAAACACAACATAATCCGCGTTTCTATATACCGAAGTTACAACTTTAGTATAAATCCACATAATTCATTTATATACAATTGATACTTAAGATATAACCACAGTCTGCTCGCAGTGCTTACATCTGGGTATTAAACACCAATCAGGTCACTTGAAAGATGTCCCATGGTGGATATTATTTAATATGTAAAGGCACATGTTGGCACCAAGTACGAATTAATGGAGTAATTATAGTCCACTGATGATGATTTTAGTAATAAGGTATACATTGAAAATTTCAATCAAATTTTCATGATGGATAAAAACATCAGTAATTAAGCATTAATTTCATTATTAGAAGAGAGTTATGAAATTTTGCACATCGATTACCTATCCTAGTTATAATGAAAATTAGTTATAACTTTAAAAAAAAAAATTTTTTGGGGGGGGGGGGGGGGGGGGGGGGGGTCTTGAATATGTGGGTAAAAAATTGCTACTGTAGAATACCAGATTTAACGACCCCTTATGTGAGACCCAACTTTGAAACGAAAAAAGGTATGTGGTGGTGTGAAGGGTTTTGGAGATACGCTTGTTTCAAAGACATGCCATTTTTCTTTAGGGTCGTATCTACAGTACAATAATTAACAGCATGGGCTATGACTACATGGACTATGACTACATGGACTATGACTACATGGACTATGACTACATGGACTATGACTACATGGGCTATGACTACATGGGCTATGACTACATGGGCTATGACTACATGGGCTATGACTACATGGGCTATGACTACATGGGCTATGACTACATGGGCTATGACTACATGGGCTATGACTACATGGGCTATGACTACATGGACTATGACTACATGGGCTATGACTACATGGGCTATGACTACATGGGCTATGACTACATGGGCTATGACTACATGGGCTATGACTACATGGGCTATGACTACATGGGCTATGACTACATGGACTATGACTACATGGGCTATGACTACATGGACTATGACTACATGGGCTATGACTACATGGACTATGACTACATGGGCTATGACTACATGGACTATGACTACATGGGCTATGACTACATGGACTATGACTACATGGACTATGACTACATGGGCTATGACTACATGGGCTATGACTACATGGGCTATGACTACATGGGCTATGACTACATGGGCTATGACTACATGGACTATGACTACATGGGCTATGACTACATGGGCTATGACTACATGGGCTATGACTACATGGACTATGACTACATGGACTATGACTACATGGACTATGACTACATGGACTATGACTACATGGGCTATGACTACATGGGCTATGACTACATGGGCTATGACTACATGGGCTATGACTACATGGGCTATGACTACATGGACTATGACTACATGGGCTGTGACTGCATGGGCTATGACTGCAAGAGGTTACATTATAATTATTGCGGTTAAAGGCACACAGAATACTGATGTAAGAACCATGATCCCATAGTTAAGATGAGAGATGTAAGAGCTGATGCCATATGCTTGCGTTTACTCTGACAAGAAGTTCAGCCTGAATGATTTGATCCCGAAAATGGCAGTCGGCGCTCATTGTTTTCACTTTCTATGCAACTGAAGTACTATGTATCAGTATTATATTAGATCGATCGGTAATCTGGGGACCCGGCTGAAGGCTGTCATCAGTCGGGTCCCCAGACTAACCGATAACCACATTATCTCGCCCCCAGACTTTCTTTAAAAGAGTTTGTAAACCACGTGATATAAAATAGTTCCAATCTGCGATAGTTATACCATGGCTTCAAAGACTCCCGCTGACGTAGCCTCGGATCAGGCAAACACGTCTAAGCTAGCCGGTCTACCGCAGGAGAAAAAAGGTGAGTGCGCAAAGCTGCAAGCGGGATGGGGAGTCACGTGCGCGTGGAGCTAGGGAGCGTTGTGCAACTGCAGAAAGATGGACGTATTGGATGCTGCATTTAAATGTGCATTGTCATATTTAGGCATCCCTATTGTTAAAATATCCTCCCTCTTTCTCTCCCCTCCCTCTCTCCACACTTCTCTCCGCCTCCTCCCTCCTCTCCACCTCTCCCCCTCTCTCTCCACCTCCTCTCCCTCCCTCCCCTCCCTTTCTCCATCTCTCCACCTCCTCTCCCCTCCCTCTTTCCTCCTTCCCTCTTCCCCTCCCTCCCTCCCTCCCTCCCTCCCTCCCTCCCTCCCTCACTCCCTCCCTCCCTCCCTCCCTCCCTCCCTCCCTCCCTCCTTCTTCCCTCTTCCCACTACAGACACTAAGCCCAGTGTCTCCCACATATTTGATACCCTGGAATATGGCCCCGCCCCCGAGGCGGCCAACGTGGTGTACGCATGGCTGGACGACCACAAGAGAGACTTGGGTCACTTCATCAATAACCAATGGGTGAGGCCAGATGGCCGTAAGACCTACGATACAACCAGCCCAGCCACAGGAGAGAAGCTGGCGTCTACCGTGCAAGGTAAGGCCACTTGGGAGAGAGGGGTCAAGTGGGAGGGGCCATGTGAGGAATCACGTGGGAGGGAGGAGCCAATCTTGTCAACCACGTTGACCATTTTGTGTGCACTTCCTTATTGCTAGGCAACAGTGAGGATGTGGATTTGGCGGTAAGTGCCGCCAGGAAGGCATATGTCAGCTGGAGCAAGCTGCCGGGTCATGTGAGGGCCCGTCACCTGTACAGCATTGCCCGCCATGTTCAGAAACATGCCAGGTAGTGTTATCTCATGCTCCATTTAACCCTCACCATCCTCTTCACCTCTCCCATTGCCCCTCCCTCTTCACTCCTCCCCTTGCCCCTCCCTCTTCACCCCTCCCCTTGCCCCTCCCTCTTCACCCCTCCCCTTGCCCCGCCCATTCCCCCTTGCAGGCTGTTGGCAGTGTTGGAGAGCATGGACAATGGGAAGCCAATAAGAGAGGCCAGAGACTGTGATATTCCCCTTGTTGCTAGGCATCTGTACCACCATGCAGGTCATGTGACATGTCCACACACACACACACACACACATACATGTATTATACATCTTGTTGTTGAATTAGTCACCGTGACAACATTTTGGTATCACTTCTATAGGCTGGGCACAACTAATGGATACAGAGATGAAAGAGTGGGCTCCAATTGGAGTGGTAGCAGCTATTGTTCCTTGGAACTTCCCATTGATGTTGCTATCATGGAAGGTAACCACAGACATTGTGTCTTTCATTTGTCTACAGTATGTCCCCTCTCCCTCCTCCCCTCCCCTCTTCCCTCTCCTCACCTCTCCCTCCATCCCCTCCCTTCCGGGCCCTCTCCTTCTCTCCTCTCCTCTCCTCCCCCTCCCCTCCCCTCCCCTGTAGGTATGTCCTGCTCTGGCTATGGGGAACACAGTTGTATTGAAGCCAGCCACTTACACCAGGCTATCTGCCCTACTGTTTGCTGAGATCTGTGCAGAGGCGGGGCTTCCCCCTGGTGAGTGGGGAAGGGGTGTGGCTTCCCACTGGAGAGTGGGCAAGGGGTGTGGCTTCCCACTGGCACAGAATATTTGTCATTCCAGCGTTCTCTTGTCATCAGGAGTGTTCAATGTTGTCACTGGTGACGGTCAGTTTGGGAGTATGCTAGCCAACCACCCTGACGTGGACAAGGTTGGCTTCACTGGGTCCACTGAGGTAGGTGTGGTCATATTGTGGGTGTGGACTGTGATGGGTGTGGTCATGTTGTGGGTTAGGACTGGTAGGTGTGGTCATGTGGTGGGTGTGGTCATGTAGAAGTGTAGGCATGTCCATTTGTGTGTGAGGAGCCTCGGGCCAAAGCCTCACATCATAGCATAACTTCACATTATCCCATTGGTCCATTCAAACAGATTGGTCAGATGTTACGTCGCAGCACAGCTGGTAGTGGTAAGAAGCTCTCGCTGGAGCTGGGGGGGAAATCCCCTGTGGTCGTCTACAACACTGCCGACCTGGACGCTGTAGTGGAGGGTGTGGTCGACGCCATTTTCTTCAACCAGGGCCAGGTGAGAACATATGAGCAGTGGGCACCAAAAGGAGTAGGGGATATGTGCTTATTGACACACACATACACACACAACACACACACATGCACATACACATACACACATGCACATGCACACACATACACACATGCACACACACACACACACATATACACACACACACACACACACACACACACACACACAGGTATGCAGTGCTGGTTCAAGGCTCCTGGTCCAAGAGGACATCCATGATCAGTTGGTGGCTAAGATCAAGGAGAGAATGACTCACCTCAGAGTGGGCGTGTCCCTTGACAAGGTCAGTTGCTAAGCAACACGTACTCATACTAATTGGTGGGCTGCACCTCCCACCCATGGACATAGGGTATCGACATAGGAGCCATAGTGGACCCTTCACAGAAGAAGAGTATTGACAAGTATGTCCAGATAGCAAGGCAGGAAGGGGCTGAGGTAAGGGGCGGGGCTGAGGTAAGGAGGAGGGGCTTAGGTAAGGGAGAGGGGCTGAGGTAAGGAGGAGGGGCTGGGGTAAGGGGGAGGGGCTGAGGTAAGGGGCGGGGTAAGAGAGGGGTTAGGTAAAGGTGGACTGATGTAAAGAAGGGGCTGGTGAGGTAATGGGCAGGGCTAAGGTAAGGGTAAGGGGAGGGGCTATTTGGTGCTGCCATGGTGATACCGCCCCGCCCACCACCTTGATTGTCTCCTTCAGGTGTACCAGGAGTGTGCCTGCATCCCATCAGAGGGATGTTTCTACCCCCCTACCCTCATCACCAACGTCCAGCCTGTGTCCACATGTGTGCAGGAGGAGGTCAGTCTGCTGCCATGGTTACAATGGCATGTCTCCATGGCGATATGGGATGTGGTTTGGTTCCATATTTGGAGGCAGCCTTAGATAGCTTGCACAGTACATCAAAAGAGGGCACTTATAAGAACAAGACAGCTGCATGACTATTGGGGCTGTAGGGGGTGCAGTCTAGTGATGCTGCTATGATATCACGTGGCTGTTATCACATGTATGTACCATTACATATGTGCATGCATACATACATACATACATACCTACATACATACATACATACATACATACATACATACATACATACATACATACATACATACATACATACATACATGCATACATACGTGCATACATACATGCATACATACATACATACATACATACATACATACATACATACATACATACATACATACATACATACATACATACACACGCACACATACACACACACGTACAGATATTTGGACCTGTTCTAACTGTTCTTCCATTTCGAACTCCAAAAGAAGCCATTGCACTAGCTAACAACACCAACTATGGCCTAGGTAATCCAACATGGTGTGTGCTACCAACATGGTGTGTTCTAACACTTATTGTACCTTCAGCCTCCAGTGTGTGGACAGAAAACCTCAGTGTTGCCTTGGAGACGGCCATTAACATCAAGGCTGGCAGCTGTTGGGTTAATTGCCATAATGTGTTTGATGCAGCAGCTGGTTTTGGTGGGTACAGGGAAAGTGGCTTTGGTAGAGATGGTGGCAAGGAGGTGAGTGGGTCCCCTGTCGCCTGGGTAACCATCAATGTATCCCCTGTTACCTGGGTAACCATCAGTGTGTCCCCTGTTACCTGGGTAACCATCAGTGAGTCTCCTGTTACCTGGGTAACCATCAGTGTGTCTCCTGTTACCTGGGTAACCATCAGTGTGTCCCCTGTTACCTGGGTAACAATCAGTGTGTCCCCTGTTACCTGGGTAACCATCAGTATACCCCAGTTTCCTTGTAACACATCCACTACTTGTTCATCTTTACAAAATTAAGAACCATATTGGATGAAATCATTTTAAAGATATATTTCTTTTCTTACCTACTGAAAATTGGTCTGTCCATCATGGAGTTACAATGGCCCAAATTATAATTATGGGTACATTTCAATTGATAATGCCAGGTCCCCTCCAACACTCCCATATAATGCCCTCCAACACTCCCATATAGTGCCCTCCAACACTCCCATATAATGCCCTCCAACACCCCCATATGATGCCCTCCAACACTCCCATATAATGCCCTCCAACACTCCCATATAATGCAGTTCAACACTCCCATATAATGCCCCCCCAACAGCCCTATACATAATTATATTCTATTGGTCAGGCTGGGTTAGTATCTTAGCCATTGCTCTATGTGATGGCACCGTTACCATGGCGTTCATATGTGTGTGGCTCACAGGGGTTATATGAATATGTGAAGCCAGCATGGCAGACGAGGCCACGCCCACTGGTGAACGAGCAGCAGCTTAAATCATTTGGAAATGTGGTACCGCCACGCCCCCTGAACCCCGCCCACAATGAGATCCAGCTGTATGAGCCAATGGCGGAGATAAACACAGCGGTGGCACCAAGGTAAGGAAGGGGGAGGAGGGAGGGCGTACTATTGGTCACATTCACCTTTCTCATAATTTCCTTCCTCACCCCCTCCCTCTCCCTGCTCCTTCCCTCCCTCCCCCTCCCACTACCCTCCCTCTCCTACCCTTTCCTCCCTCTATCCCTCTCGTCCCTCCCCCCCCTTCCCTCCTCCCCCTCCCTCCTCCCCCTCCCTCCTCCCCTCCCTCCTCTCCCCTCAGCATTGACAGGACTCTGAAGATGTACATTGGTGGTGCCCAGTGTAGACCAGATGCCCCATATGCCAGGCCCGTACTCGGCCCTGGTGGGAAGACGATTGGTCAGGTGTCAGAGGGTAACAGGAAGGACCTGAGGGATGCTGTGGAAGCAGCACACCAAGCTGCACCTGGGTGAGCCCCCCCCCCCCCCCCCCCCCCGGGGTAAGGGTATTCCCCTCCTGAATGTCGGGGTGTAGATATCTACTTGGGCGGGTGGGGATATATTACCTTGGGTATTTTATTGCTCCAAGTGGCTTTGTGCACTCTAATGCATGCCCACCTCTCCCACCCCCAGCTGGGGCAAGAGGGCTGCCCACAACAGGGCACAGATAGTTCTAATACATGCCCACCTCTCCCACCCCCAGCTGGGGCAAGAGAACTGCCCACAACAGGGCACAGATAGTTCTAATACATGCCCACCTCTCCCACCCTCAGCTGGGGCAAGAGGGCTGCCCACAATAGAGCACAGATAGTTCTAATACATGCCCACCTCTCCCACCCCCAGCTGGGGCAAGAGAACTGCCCACAACAGGGCACAGATAGTTCTAATACATGCTCACCTCTCCCACCCCCAGCTGGGGCAAGAGAGCTGCCCACAACAGGGCACAGATGGTTCTAATACATGCCCACCTCTCCCACCCTCAGCTGGGGCAAGAGGGCTGCCCACAATAGAGCACAGATAGTTCTAATACATGCCCACCTCTCCCACCCCCAGCTGGGGCAAGAGAGCTGCCCACAACAGGGCACAGATAGTTCTAATGCATGCCCACCTCTCCCACCCTCAGCTGGGGCAAGAGGGCTGCCCACAATAGAGCACAGATAGTTCTAATACATGCCCACCTCTCCCACCCCCAGCTGGGGCAAGAGAACTGCCCACAACAGGGCACAGATAGTTCTAATACATGCCCACCTCTCCCACCTCCAGCTGGGGCAAGAGGGCTGCCCACAACAGGGCACAGATAGTTCTAATACATGCCCACCTCTCCCACCCCCAGCTGGGGCAAGAGAGTTGCCCACAACAGAGCACAGATAGTTCTAATACATGCCCACCTCTCCCACCCCCAGCTGGGGCAAGAGAGTTGCCCACAACAGAGCACAGATAGTTCTAATACATGCCCACCTCTCCCACCCCCAGCTGGGGCAAGAGGGCTGCCCACAACAGGGCACAGATAGTCTACTACATCGCAGAGAACCTTGAGCTGCGTAGAGGGGAGGTGGCCCAGCGGATAGTTGCCATGACGGGGCGTTCCCTTGACGACTGTCTGAAGGAGGTGGACCTCTCCATACAGAGGCTCTTCTACTGGGGAGCCTATGCTGACAAGTACGGGGGACTTGTGCAGGTGGGTGTGGTCACGTTGGGGGGGGGGGGGGAGTAAGGGGACATGTTTTGTTACGTGTGTAATAAGATGTGCATTGCTGGGGGCCTACTCTAACCACATGCTCATGCATGTGACCATGGTAACATTGGTGTTTGCCAGCTGTGCACGATACAAGCGCGTGCATGTGTCTACCGGAACATACACATAAACACATGTGGGTGCTATTTAGTGGAGGTGGACCTGCCTCATGGGGAAAACTCCGACTGCAGGAAAAACGTCATAGAGGAAAGAACAGTGCAGTGGAGAAAAGTGGGTCCAGAGATTTCACTTCAGCCTATCTTAGTAACACTACTCAGTTTAAAGCCAACAGAATACAGCAAAACTACATACCCAATGCATTGATGGAAAAGCAACATGCTGGACTTACGTCCAAGCCTCTCTTCCCTTATACCCTCCTACACATGGCCCCCACTTAGGGCGCCACATTGCGACCAATCACCATCATCCAGCAGATATGCACCTGGCAGGAGCTTATGTTCTGTCTAATTCATTCCATTCAACCGACAAAATCAACATCACATCATGCTTACACTGTCTGCCCATCATCAGGGTGGGAGGCCTGAAATTTTAATTTTCCAATTATGTACTTTAAAATTTTTTTGTGTGAGGCTCCTTTTTTGTGGCAATGATCCCATATAATGCCCTCCTAACATTGCCATGACATTCTACCAAAGGCATATAAGGTACATGTCTGGTAACACACAACCATTAAAAAAAATAAATGTCTGCAGCATTTTCACTGGTCGATCGAGCTCATTACTCTTATTTTGTTTTGTTTCTTTTAACCCCTAGGAGACCACACTATATGGGTGCACAGTTCGTATTAACGAGCCAGTGGGTGTGGTTGGAATAGCCTGTCCTGATGAGTACCCACTGTTGGCCTTTGTGTCCCTCTTCTCCCCCGCGGTGATCAGAGGTAACACCATTGTGATAGTACCTAGTGAGACACACCCTCTCTCTGCCACTGACCTGTACCAGGTAAGGAGGGGGGTGTGGTGACTCCACCTAACGTCACTATCCTTTTGATTTTATCCGCATCAACACCATCCCTCCCCTCACACCATCCCTCCCCCTCACACCATCCCCTTCCTCACACCATCCTCCTCACACCATCCCTCCCCCTCACACCATCCCTCCCCCTCACACCATCCCTCCCCTCACACCATCCCGCCCCTCACACCATCCTCCTCACACCATTCCTCCCCCTCACACCATCCCTCCCCCTCACACCATCCTTCCCCTCACACCATCCCTCCCCCTCACACCATCCCTTCCCCTCACACCATCCTTCCCCTCACACCATTCCTCCCCCTCACACCATTCCTCCCCCTCACACCATCCCTCCCCCTCACACCATCCTTCCCCTCACACCATCCCTCCCCCTCACACCATCCTTCCCCTCACACCATCCCTTCCCTCCTCCCCTCACCAAAGGTATTTGACACATCAGACCTTCCTGGGGGTGTGGTCAACATTATCACAGGATGTAGGGATCACCTGGCCAAGTTCTTAGCTGAACATCAAGACGTCAGTGCTATGTGGTTAGTGGGCGTGGCCTAACAAGGTGTACAGAGGGTGTGGTCTGGCATGGCGTTTGGTGGGTGTGGCCAGAAAGAATAAGGTTTATAGGTACCATGGCTGCCTACCATGTATGGTAGCAGGATTTAAGAAGTGAAAGATGTCCCCACTCTCCCAAATGTTAGGTACTTTGGAAGTGCTGAGGGTAGCAAGTTTGTGGAACATGCTTCTGCATTCAACGTGAAGAGGACGTGGGTCAACTATGGGATATCGAGAGATTGGTCTGACCCTCAGCAAGGCCAAGTGAGTTATAAAACACCTGTGTGTGTGTGTGTGTGTGTGTGCATGTGTGTGCATGCATACATGTATGTGTGTGTGTGTGTGTTTATGTGTGTGTGTGTGTGTGTGTGTTTATGTATGTGTGTGCATGCAAATGTGTGTTTGTGTATGGATTCCCATGTTTTCATCTGTTCCTTTAGGGTGAAGAATTTCTGTACCACTCGGTACAGGCCAAGAATATATGGCTGCCTATGGGAGAGATATTTGCTAACTGATGCCATGGCAACTGCAAGTGTTTATTATCTTTTGTGTATCCACATTATAATATGGAAAGTTCTTTCTACTTTGTAAAAACATTTTGTTGATGGGATGTAGTAATCCATAAAGAGTATTAGCTCACTTATATACTACTGATTAAAAAGAGTTTTCCTGATGGGACAATTATTAAAATGGTAGTGACTGTTAACATGGTTATGTTCCATTGCATAACCTCTCTGATGGCTCCTACAAAGCAAAGGGAATATTACCCAGTTCCTTTAGAAAAAAATCAAACAGTTATGGCAATATACATCGCTATGAATTTAGCACTCAAGAGGTGGGTGTGGTCTAAGCACAGTTGCGGCAGGAATGGGCATCCCAACTTTGCAAAGAATGTTTCACCATATAGGGGTGTCTTGTAAGCCTAAGGAGAGGGGAGAGGTCCCCAGAAAGATGATGGTGGCCATAATCTTGGATTGAATAAAACTGAAACCTGTGAAATTGAACCACTAAGAGGAGGGAGTGGAGAGGGGCCAATAGATTTAAACTGTCTGTGCCCTTACAACTACATAAGCCACGTATGTCCTGTACAATACCTTATAAGGAACACTTTGAGGGGTGTGTGGTAAACATCCAGTTGTGGAGATCTGAGCCCTGATTGAGGTGGTCTCCAGATGACCAGATGTGGGGTGATTTGGCCATTGTGGTTACCAGGGCTGGTGTGTTGGTCCATTGCATCTAGCCCCAATGTACTTAGCTTTGGTAGGACTACCAGGGGCTGGTGTGTTGGTCCATTACATCTAGCCCCAATGTACTTAGCTTTGGTAGGACTACCAGGGCTGGTGTGTTGGTCCATTACATCTAGCTCCAATGTACTTAGCTTTGGTAGGACTACCAGGGCTGGTGTGTTGGTCCATTACATCCAGCCCCAATGTACTTAGCTTTGGTAGGACTACCAGGGCTGGTGTGTTGGTTCATTACATCTAGCTCCAATGTACTTAGCTTTGGTAGGGCTACCAGGGCTGGTGTGTTGGTTCATTACATCTAGCCCCAATGTACTTAGCTTTGGTAGGACTACCAGGGCTGGTGTGTTGGTCCATTACATCTAGCCCCAATGTACTTAGCTTTGGTAGGACTACCAGGGCTGGTGTGTTGGTTCATTACATCTAGCCCCAATGTACTTAGCTTTGGTAGGACTACCAGGGGCTGGTGTGTTGGTCCATTACATCTAACCCCAATGTACATCACAGTGTTCAGCCTTGTGACATTGTGTGGTCATCAGAGGTCTGATACAGAGAAAGGAGAGAGGAGGATGATGCCCTGGAGCAAAAATGCCTTCATGAAATTTGGTGGCCATAATCTTGGATTTAATAAAAACACCTGAAATTGATAAATAATTACAGTGACCATTCTAGCTAAGGGCAGATGGTCTATTACCTCACACATTTCTCTATAACTATAACTATGGATTGTGAAGAGGGAGGGATGGGTAATAACACAATGTGGCACATGACTACGGTATATGGAGCATGAGGCTCACATAGATATGCTAAAAGTTGCGCATGCGCAATAGAAGCATAAATAGCGCCTTCGGGTCAAATTTTTGTTGCCGTCATTATTAGATTTTGGCATTTTGCATTGAGATTCGAAGTTAAGGTGAGCGTCTCTTTCTAATTGTGTGAGTGTGTGTGTGCGTGTGCGTGTGCGTGTGCGTACGTGTGTATGTGCTAGGTGGTGCACAATATAACTATGGCACCACATCGACCGCACAATCGATACGCAGCGCGCACACGACCACATAACATGCCATATATAACTACCTTTTTATTGCTCTTACAAAAGGGACAACGTTGTAGTGTTCCCCGCAGCATAGACTACAAATATACATCGAGCGCGTACATGACGTCATTTCCCGTGTACAGTCCGTTACTCGTTTTCGAGGTACTAATCCCCTGGAGTCTTTGGGACAGAGATAATATCTCTTGTGTACTTTTCCTCGTTGAACGCAACAACTATGCTAGATTTTTTATGGCCTCTTGTTGTTGGGTAGTCAACCGGAGGCCACTTACATCTGCCCACCAATGATACTCGACAGTGCACCTATCAATGGTCTCGCCCACCCACCCCAGTGCGGGCATAGTGAGGCGGATTTGACGATTGCGGTTTTCAAATCCCCCACTCTTGGAGCATTTTAGCCAATCAAATCCCCCCACAGCCGCGTGTAAAGGCGTTTCTTCACTAGCAAAGGCAAACCGGATCGATCCGCATTGTGGTCAATGAATTTAATCAGTGAGTACATTGATCCATATACACTGATTAAATTCATTGACCACAATGCGGATCGATCCGGTTTGCCTTTGCTAGTGAAGAAACGCCTTAAGTCATTTCTCATGAATAATTAAGCACTGGTAATTTCTCAAATCCTCCACATCTGGGGCAAAATTCATCCCCATCCAAAGGCCCCGTCTGTGCCCACACTGGGGGATGTGCGGGAGACCATTTGATAGGTGCATTAAATAGTCATCACCTGATTGCTTGCTCAGTAAATTCACCCCGGGTCAGGCTTTAAAGTACACCCTGGACAAGCATCTATTTGATTACACCTACCCTGGACAAGTGTACGTTTTACCTGCAAACTCCCCTGGACAGGCATTTATACCACCACCCCCCGGGACATATTCCCCCGGGACAACCTCATGTTTAGCCCAATAGACCAATAGACTGCATGGTTTCATTTCTGTCATGATACCTGTGCAGAGTACTTGCATAATCATTCCACCCCTATTGGTGGCCCAGGAAAGATGTTCGAAATAGTTGAGTGGAAGTTTGGCAAGCCCATGTAGGCCTACAACCGAGGGCATCATGTGGATGGTCGATGGGTGATTGGCGGTATTGAGCTATTATAAACTGGTATGTTCCGACTAGATCGGACAGTGTCAGTAACAGCAGCCTACGATATGTGCCAAGTTCTTGTCAGGGTACGATTATCCAATCAAGTACCGAGGTACTGAACAGCATGCAAACATCAATGCATTTTCCTGACTGCCCTTGGAGTGGAAGGAGAGGAATAAAACATGTCAAAACTCAGATGGCTGTGCATTTATTAGAAACGTTGAGAAATTACCCGTGACTGCATGACGCTGGCCCAAGAGCGATTCAACCTTGTCCCTCATAATGCGGCACACCAGAGAAGGTTGGCTAGCAGAAGTACCAAAATATTTTTTCCACCGCCAAGGGTTGTCAGTTGAACAAGATTGTGTGATGTCTTAGTTCCAGAGTCACTTCAAGGTTCAATCTTACATGAACTGCTTGGTCAAAATGAAATCCCTAGCCTGAAGTTACTCCCTCCCCATGCCCCGGCCCAGTACAGCACTACCCCTTAACCACACACAGCGTCATTGTACACACCTGCAAACACAAGGCAACCACATATATGTACAAAGAATGGTCTAGTTATATGCCCAGGCTTTTTGAGACCTCTAACCATCTCTGAACTGAATCCATAACATAACCATCCTTGGCAGATTCAGATTTTCAGTGACCACGTTCCTTAAATAATCTATCCTGCACACCACCATTGGCTGCTGCAGTGGCCCCAACCAGCATGAAGGCTGTGCATACCAAACAGGGCTGGGTCAAGACCAAGCTTAGAGCTCTATCTTATCCAACAGTAACTCCCTCAGCCTGGAGTAACTGGTACCACCCGTTCTACACAATAAGGATGCACCCTCCCGGTATTGGTCTGTCTTACTGGGCTGTACATTGGTCACCATGCCTTCTGCATTGCAGGTGATGTCACAACATTTGTGCTTGATCAGCTCGTTATAACGCAGAAAATCTGCAAATGCCACCAAACACACTGACCTCTGTCATGGATGGGTCTTGCCTGGCAGCCTCTCCACTGTGGACTTCAACATATCAGCTGTCACTGGTTCTTTTCAAACCTTAGGTTTAGTCAAAATATTCACTTCAAACCTTCTTCACTAGTGGGGATCCTCCTCCCAACTGATGCAACCCAACCAGCCCATGCAGCCATGAAAGGGTGCACACAGCACCTCCTCCCAATACAAAACACATGCACCCAAACGTCCCCTTACAGAACCAATACCTGCGTCTCCCTCCTGGACTTCCCAACATCTATATGTATTAGAGATGCATTTGTCTTCACCAGGTACCACGTTCTCCCCACCTTACCCCATATAAGGTGATACATTCTCCCCACCTTACCCCATATAAGGTGACACATTCTCCCCACCTTACCACATATAAGGTGACACATTCTCCCCACCTTACCCCATATAAGGTGACACATTCTCCCCACCTTACCACATATAAGGTGACACATTCTCCCCACCTTACCACATATAAGGTGACACATTCTCCCCACCTTACCCCATATAAGGTGACACATTCTCCCCACCTTACCACATATAAGGTGACACATTCTCCCCACCTTACCCCATATAAGGTGACACATTCTCCCCACCTTACCGCATATAAGGTGACACATTCTCCCCACCTTACCCCATATAAGGTGACACATTCTCCCCACCTTACCCCATATAAGGTGACACATTCTCCCCACCTTACCCCATATAAGGTGACACATTCTCCCCACCTTACCACATATAAGGTGACACATTCTCCCCACCTTACCACATATAAGGTGACACATTCTCCCCACCTTACCCCATATAATGTGACACATTCTCCCCACCTTACCACATATAAGGTGACACATTCTCCCCACCTTACCACATATAAGGTGACACATTCTCCCCACCTTACCACATATAAGGTGACACATTCTCCCCACCTTACCCCATATAAGGTGACACATTCTCCCCACCTTACCCCATATAAGGTGACACATTCTCCCCACCTTACCCCATATAAGGTGACACGTTCTCCCCACCTTACCCCATATAAGGTGACACATTCTCCCCACCTTACCCCATATAAGGTGACACGTTCTCCCCACCTTACCCCATATAAGGTGACACGTTCTCCCCACCTTACCCCATATAAGGTGACACATTCTCCCCACCTTACCACATATAAGGTGACACATTCTCCCCACCTTACCCCATATAAGGTGACACATTCTCCCCTACCCCATATAAGGTGACACATTCTCCCCACCTTACCCCATATAAGGTGATACATTCTCCCCACCTTACCACATATAAGGTGACACATTCTCCCCACCTTACCCCATATAAGGTGACACATTCTCCCCACCTTACCCCATATAAGGTGATACATTCTCCCCACCTTACCACATATAAGGTGACACATTCTCCCCACCTTACCCCATATAAGGTGACACATTCTCCCCACCTTACCCCATATAAGGTGACACATTCTCCCCACCTTACCCCATATAAGGTGATACATTCTCCCCACCTTACCCCATATAAGGTGACACATTCTCCCCACCTTACCCCATATAAGGTGATACATTCTCCCCACCTTACCACATATAAGGTGACACATTCTCCCCACCTTACCCCATATAAGGTGACACATTCTCCCCACCTTACCACATATAAGGTGACACATTCTCCCCACCTTACCCCATATAAGGTGATACATTCTCCCCACCTTACCACATATAGGGTGACACATTCTCCCCACCTTACCACATATAAGGTGACACATTCTCCCCACCTTACCCCATATAAGGTGACACATTCTCCCCACCTTACCCCATATAAGGTGACACATTCTCCCCACCTTACCCCATATAAGGTGATACATTCTCCCCACCTTACCACATATAAGGTGACACATTCTCCCCACCTTACCCCATATAAGGTGACACATTCTCCCCACCTTACCACATATAAGGTGATACATTCTCCCCACCTTACCACATATAAGGTGACATGTTCTCCCCACATAAGGTGACACATTCTCCCCACCTTACCCCATATAAGGTGACACATTCTCCCCACCTTACCACATATAAGGTGACATGTTCTCCCCACATAAGGTGACACGTTCTCCCCACCTTACCCCATATAAGGTGACACATTCTCCCCACCTTACCCCATATAAGGTGACACATTCTCCCCACCTTACCCCATATAAGGTGACACATTCTCCCCACCTTACCCCATATAAGGTGACACATTCTCCCCACCTTACCCCATATAAGGTGACACATTCTCCCCACCTTACCCCATATAAGGTGACACATTCTCCCCACCTTACCACATATAAGGTGACACATTCTCCCCACCTTACCCCATATAAGGTGACACATTCTCCCCACCTTACCCCATATAAGGTGATACATTCTCCCCACCTTACCCCATATAAGGTGATACATTCTCCCCACCTTACCCCATATAAGGTGACACATTCTCCCCACCTTACCCCATATCAGGTGACACATTCTCCCCACCTTACCCCATATAAGGTGACACATTCTCCCCACCTTACCCCATATCAGGTGACACATTCTCCCCACCTTACCCCATATAAGGTGACACATTCTCCCCACCTTACCCCATATAAGGAGACACATTCTCCCCACCTTACCCCATATAAGGTGACACATTCTCCCCACCTTACCCCATATAAGGTGACACATTCTCCCCACCTTACCACATATAAGGTGACACATTCTCCCCACCTTACCCCATATAAGGTGACACATTCTCCCCACCTTACCCCATATAAGGTGACACATTCTCCCCACCTTACCCCATATAAGGTGATACATTCTCCCCACCTTACCCCATATAAGGTGATATATTCTCCCCACCTTACCCCATATAAGGTGACAGATTCTACCCACCTTACCACATATAAGGTGACACATTCTCCCCACCTTACCCCATATAAGGTGACACATTCTCCCCACCTTACCACATATAAGGTGACACATTCTCCCCACCTTACCCCATATAAGGTGATACATTCTCCCCACCTTACCACATATAAGGTGACACGTTCTCCCCACCTTACCACATATAAGGTGACACATTCTCCCCACCTTACCACATATAAGGTGACACATTCTCCCCACCTTACCCCATATAAGGTGACACATTCTCCCCACCTTACCCATATAAGGTGATACATTCCCACCCTCCATAACCACATGCTCGACACAACTGATTGACTACCCTTGGAGGTGCACTCTATTTGGAAGTGGCCAGGGTCACCGCATATAAAGCAGGATATCCCACAGGTAATCTAGCTCTGGCTGCCCCACTGCCTCCAGCCTTGGGCTTCACTGAAGGGATCTTAGGTTGCAACGCTGGTAAGGTCTGCCCTAGGAGTCTGTTACACACGGTACGAAGGGGATGAAGTAGGGAAGTCCTGTGACTTTCAGATATAGCGGAAGAGGTTCCTTTGGAAGAGAGAGATGACCTGACACCGCCACTGGATACCAGTCACAAAGGAAGCAAGCAGTCGGAGAGAGAAGAGTGTGATGTTCTGATGCAACAAAGGAAGGAAGGTAACTAACACATGGTAGAGAACCCAGAAGAACAAGGAGTGGCAGAACTTGGAGCAGCTAGGGGAAACAAAGAAGATAAGTAAGAGGAGGTGCAATCAAGTCCAAGGAAGGGTGTGCAAGTCAGTATAAGTGGCTTAGTGATAACAACACCTGCATGGTACAAAGTGGATTAAGTATGGAAGTACTGTAGAGTATTCAACTTAATTGTTGATAGTGATTGCCAAGTATGTGATTCAGTCGGACATTTTTCCAGGTGATTGGCCTTGTGTGTTGTTTGGATAGTAACTAAATAGTTTCCAATCCAGTTCCGTAAGGTTATTAATCAGGTCCCTAAAGAGTTCATTTGTCATAGCCATCGTTATTAGTTTTAGCATAGAGCAGTCATTTTGTTGATGTTTTAAACAAATAGTGAGGTCTCCCTGTGTATGTGTATGTGTGTGTATGTGTGTGTGTGTGTGTGTGTGTGTGTGTGTGTGTGTGTGTAGCTATGGACATTTGAGTGGCACAAGATGGTGCAAAATATAACTTAACCCTCAGAGCTACAAAATGGAGTGTTGTAGTATAATTTGGTGGTTCCCTCAGCTATGCAAGGTGTGTGGGAGGTCAGAAGTGGTCCCCATACCTCCATTATAGCTGCAGCCTTATCCACACCCTCATGTGGTAGGTTTGGAGCTCTAGTGAAGCTTGAAGTGTGTATACCTAAGGTAGCTGTGAGGGTTGGACGAGGTAGCTATGAGGGTTGGACGAGGTAGCCAATACTGTAGTGACCTCCCCAAGAGGGTGTAGTGGTAGGCAGGCCTCTTGTGACTTACACTCACTGTACATGTAGCTACAGGGACCACCCCAACTGTCTGTACTAGTTGCCACGTAGAGTTGGCAGTGTCCAGATTACCCGTTAGATGTGGTGAAGAGAAGTGTGTGTGGTTGTGTAGTGTGGACCTGTTGTGCATACGAGCTAGCTAGCTAGGTCCATAAATGTGTAGTCTTTGAATTAACTTCTTTTCCTTTAGAATGTTTAGCTACAAATCATGTCAGCCAGTACTTGTGCGAGGTGGGCGAGAAGCGTTAGGTTGGCGTCAAGAATGGTTAGGTGGTGGTCTAGTGGAGGTGGAGGGTAGGGCTGTGTGGGGAGGACCAGGTGGAGTGTATGTTTTGGATGGGGCTAAGTGGACGCAAGTGGCTGATGGTGTTAGGCAGGGGGCCACACTAGCTGTGTGTGGAGGAGAGCTGGTGTACGTTGGAGGTAGTTCCAAGGTTGGTAGGGGTGGTATTAGGGCAGTGATGGTGTGGAGAGGAGGGAGGTGGATCTCCATGCCTACTTTGTTAAAAAGGTGTTTGGATTCCTGTGCATTAGGTATAAATGGAGGCGGTCTGGTGGTGATGGGAGGGATTAGTGGGACAGATGTTCAGGTGTTTGATGGTAAGACCTGGCACTTCGGACCACCACTTCCTGAGGGATGTTGGAGCCTATCAGCAGTGGTGTATGGAGACCAGGTCTTCGTGATGGGAGGTGGGGGCATGAAGCGGGCAGTGTGGTCTGCCAACATCACTGACCTGGTGAGCCACTGAACATTGTGTAGCATCTCTGTCCCTGTGTGTAACTTACCTGTGGACCACACATACACACATACACACACACACACACACACACACACACACACACACACACACACACACGGTCGGGCACATGCCTGCGTTACAAATGCACAACTATTCATGTGCTGATGTAGAGGCACGTGTGTACACTTGGTACATATACATGGTAACCTTATGTGTGCTGGTGTGTTTCCACATGACTGGCTGTAGAGGCACATGCAGGAAGGGGGAGGCAGCAAGGAGGTAGTTCATTCTTATGTGTGTTACATAACCACTTATCCTTGCTGTAAATGTACACTGCAATGGATGTAATTATGTATACAGTCTTACATAATCAATTGGGAACCCAATACATAGTATGTGAATTCATTACTATAAACAGAAAACCATGAGATTATTTCTGTTGTAAACTGTACACACAGGTTATGTAACAGTCACTTTGCATATACTACCATAGACTGACTGGTTACTTGTGTATGTGTGTACCTACATATGCACACATGCAGTGACATGACACACACATATGTGCTCCAAATATATGTGCACAGTCCCATGGCCACACATACATGTCCACATGCTTTGTTATTGTGTTACCCATCTCCTCCTATTACCAACACACATCCCTGCACATAGACTACTGCTGACAAACAGTCCTCTATCTGGAGAAAGCTACCAGATGTACCATACAGTGGGTCATCTGCATGTGTGGTTGATGGTGTGCTCCTTGCCATTGGAGGGAAGGACAAAGATGGATCAGATACCTCTGCCATCTATGCCTTCCATCCTAATGATCAGAAGTGGCAGCATGTTGGAGACATGCCATTTAAGTGTACCATGGTGTACACACTACTTCTGTCAGGAGGGAGGCTGTTGGTGGTTGATGGTGATAGTCGAAAGGTGGCGGAGATCACTGCGGGAGGTTAGTCATGCTGTAATGGAACTGTACTAACCAGAGTATTTATCAGGTCTGGCTAAGCTCTTCATCCCTCCACACCTAGAGGAAGCAGATGAAAGGTACGTGGTATGTTTTGCAGTACTCACTGCTGTGGTCTTTACACAGTCCATTGGTGTAGATAAAAGGGTTAAGGTACATGTACGCACACCAAAGGGGTAAGGTACACACACCAAAGGGTTAAGCTACACACGCCAAAGGGTTAAGGTACACACCAAAGGGTTAAGGTACACACACCAAAGGGTTAAGGTACACACACCAAAGGGTTAAGGTACACACACCAAAGGGGTAAGGTAAACACACCAAAGGGTTAAGGTACACACACCAAAGGGGTAAGGTACACACACCAAAGGGGTAAGGTAAACACACCAAAGGGTTAAGGTACACACACCAAAGGGGTAAGTACACCAATGGCTATCACAATGGTATGTAGAGTTCACATACTATGGTGGCCTAGGCCCCTCACTTGACCAATCAGCTTTAAGCGTTGTGCTCAAGACACTAACACTATGTTGCTCAAAGCAATGATACAATTAGCTCCAGAGCTCAAACTGGTTGGCTCTGTGACTCATGGGAGAACTATGGGATATTATGTCATATGCATTATTACAGTGTCACGTGATGAAGAGTTTTGTAACAAAAGCCAACTCATTGGAGGTAGTGTAGAGGTTCTCATCCTTATCAACTTGGCAGGCTTTGTATTACACTATTGGTGATAAAGCAATTAATATCCACACATTTGTGCTTTGTATCCATCATTCAGGCGTCTCTATGAGGAGGCCATGAGCAAGGGATATGTGGAAACATCAGTGACCAAGTGCCTCATCCTTGGAGCAGCTGGTGTTGGAAAGACTCACTTCAAACACCTCCTTCTGAAGAATTTCCCTCCAGAACAACGTGTCAGTACAGGGCTGGCTGACAACCCTGTTCGAGCCATCTCGTTACCACTGGCAGGTGTGGGTGGACAAGAGGAAGATGACTGGTTTGTTATTAAAGATAAAGATGATCGAGCACTGATGAGTTGTATTGGGGGTGCCATTAAAGATGGCCATGTAACTTTGCTACCATCTTTGGATGACATTGTTAGCACTCTCCCTAAGATGGACATTAGTAATGTACCCAGTGATGGAGCTGGTGTTGGGCACCCTGACCCCATACCTGCTGGTGTCAACATCACCAAGGATACCACCACCCAACAGAGCAGGACTGTAGCCATTGAGGATGAGCTGATTCATCACATCAACAACTCCTCAGGTAAGGAATGGTTGTGAGCTGACCAAGTTTATAACCTGTATCATCTCCCAGTATTAGGAGAGAAGAAGCTCTTTGGTACAAAGCTGATCCAGTTCATAGACAGTGGTGGTCAACTGCAGTACCATGATATCCTTCCATTGTTCATCCAAAACCCTGGTGTTATTATATTTGTTTTAAACCTGTCAGAGGAACTGTCTCATCACCCCAGCATAGAGTACTATGGAGCAGATGGCAAGCCTGTTGGTAAACCATATCAATCATCTCTCTCACACAAACAGATCCTTCAACACTGTCTTGGGGCAGTTCGCTCTCAGGATGTTCATCCTCTGATCATCACCGTGGGTACACATCAAGATGCTGTCAACAAGTGTTCAGAATCCATCAAGCAGAAGAACCAGCAGCTCAAGGCATTAATGAAATCCAGCAGGGTTCATGTGATCTATAAGGGGGAAGAGTTTAAGGAAGTGATATTTGCTGTGAATGGCAAATCTCCTAAGGATAAGGACAGACGTGTTGCTAAGGTGCTCAGAGAAAAAATAGTTTCCAAATCTCCAGAACAGTTAGAAAAGATGCCGATAGCATGGTTTGGACTGGAGGTTTTCCTCCAAAGGTCATCAGATGATGGTGTGTTGAGTATTGAGCAATGCCAAGAGTGTGCTAAAAGGTTACACGTGGAGGGAGATGCATTCTCTGCTGCCTTGCACCATCTTGTCCAGCACAATGTGTTCTTGTATTACCCGGAGGTTCTACCCCAGACAGTGTTCTGTGACCCCCAGGTGGTTCTCACCAAGGTGACTGAACTAGTGCAATACCTTCACAAGCTGAGGAATAATCCAGATGAAGACATAGCAGCTGATGGTGGCCTGGTCATGTTCAGAGATCATGGACTGGTGTCAGTGAAGCTACTTAAAATGTTTCCAAAGCACTACAAAGAGGGTCTGTTCACTCCACTAGACCTGTTGAAGTTGCTGGTGAGTGTTCGTGCAGTTGCTGTCATGAGAGATGGTGAGTACTTGATGCCTGCTCTGATGCCATCTCTGAAAATGTCTCCTCACCAACAACAAAGTCCATCTTTAGTGGTTAGGTTTCTCCATGGCTACATCCCTACAGGCCTGTTCTGCTGTCTAGTGTCCCATCTTTTATCCACAGGTTGGAGGGTGTGTATGGAGAGAGATGAACCATTGTGTCTGTACCGGGACTGTGTTAAATTTGAGCAAAACGGTACTGCTGAAATTATAACCCTAGTTGACATGTTCTTCTATATTGAGGTACATGTTAGTGAGGCCTCCAGTGAGGTGTGTAGAGGGATAAGGGACAGTGTCCACAGTGGTATCAAGAGTGCCTGTGGTGTGCTCAAATACCATGATGTCCAGTTTGAAGATGCCTTCATGTGTGCAGGAGCCAGTTGTACCTCAGACCCTCCTCATGTAGCTGTGGTGGTGTGTTCAAGGTCACCCAGAGGACCAGTGTACAAGTGGAAGTGTACAATTATAGGCCGTCAAAATGGAGACCTGAGTGAGGACCAGTTGATGTGGCTAGGTGAGAGTGCTGTCTCAATAGAAGATCCCAGTACATCAGGTGAGTACTGCAGATCATTTAAATAATGTACCCACATCAGGTTATAAGAGTGGTATGATAGTGACTGGGTCACATCATGTTCTTATTAGTTTTATTAATTATTTGGTTGTAAACATGTAGGTCCTTTGACCATGGACAGTGATTCATCATTGCCACCATGTAAGAGGGGACAGGTTGGGACTGGGCTATATAGGCGTAGCACAGCGGCTATGATTTTACTGGAGTCAGTTAGTGCTAATGTTTAGGTACACATGTTCAGTTGCTTTTTCTGGCCAATTTGGAAGACAGTACCTCAATATTCATTGCATGTATAAACCATGTATTTCTGGATAATGCTCATTTTTGTGATTTACTAACTGTTTTCAGTAGTGTGCAATGTTCAGTAAATAGAAAATGCTGGCATTCATGTAATTAGAAACAGCCTAAAAATGCCAGAATTTTTTCAACAGCCCTACCAACAGTGTATCCAAATGATCACCTCCTCCCCCTCCCTACCCTCCCAGCTCCACCTCAGTCATCTCAATCAATGAGGGGACAGGTTGGGACTGGTTTTAATAAGAAGACTGTCACAAGAGGTCTCAGTGCTCCAGGTGTGTGTGTGAGTGTGTGTGTGTGTGTGTGTATGTTGAAAGTGGGCACCTCTCCCAGTTCCATCTCAGTTTGGAATCACCTTGGGTGCTGCTATATGTTTTGTTCTGGTCTGATCACCTCCTCCCCCTCCCTACCCTCCCAGCTCCACCTCAGTCACAGCACACACATCTTTCATCACCCCATGTACCCTCATCAGGCAGTAAGAGAGGTAAGGTAGTGATGACTGGTTCTCATTAAAATGGCATTGTTTACATGTACATGTAGGTCCTAGTGATTCATCATATTCACGATGTAAGAAGAGACAGGTTGAGACAGAGAAGAGTATTACAGGAGAAGGTCCCAGTGCTCCAGGTGTGTGTGTGTGTATGTGTGTGTGTGTGTATCTAAACTTATCACCTACCCATCCCAATTCCATCTCAGTTTGTACCAATATTTGATGATGTATCATGTTTTGTTCTGGTCTGATCACCTTCCCCTCCCCTACCCTCCCAGCTCCACCTCAGTCACCCCAACTACAGCCAACACAGCTTGTACCAACACCTCCATCTCCCCAACCTCCTGGATCACTAGGTATGGTGAGGTCATAATCATCCACTTCCTGTCATGACCACACCCCTTGATACATGTGTAATAGTGTGCTCAAGCCTGTGTCTTCCAGGGCCATCAAAAGAAGAGCAAGTATTGAGGAGGTACTATGCAGAGCTGAGGGACCAGGTCAATCCCAGTGACATAGCTGCTCACTTGTATTCCAAGGGCCTTATATCACGCAACGAGAGAGCTGATGCTGGTAATGAGGTACACAGTGAAGGTAATAGAATGGATAAGCTCCTCTCTGCTGTGGAACGAGCAATAGAAATTGACAAGAAGAAGTTCTCCACCTTTCTAGATATTTTGGACAGAGTTGATAAATACAAATGTTTAGTTCAAAGTATGAGGGATACCCTCCATACTCAACCTCAGTCACCATGACTACAGCCTCACATCTTGTACCAACACATCCATCTTGATGAGTTTTATCCACACCCCTCACCTCCACCCTCTCCACCCCCAAAGGTCCACCTTCCCTCCCACTGTTGTTGGCTTTCCCTGCTCATGGTACCTCCATCAACATCATTGAGAAGATAGGTACCAACTACCCCACCTTTGGTACATTCCTCCTCAATGACCTCACTGGGGAAGTAGTGGATGGACTTAGACATGATCATCCATAACATCACCATGGCAATATTTAAGAGATGGCTTTAAGGGAAGAGCACTACTCCAGTTACATGGAGCTCCCTGGTGAATGTTCTCAGAACATCCAACATCCTTACATTGGCAGACCAGATAGAAGCTGTCACCTAGTGACCCTGAACTGACCTGTAGTGGCTCAATGTATCGCATGTTGGTAATCATGCTATTTTATAACTTAACCCTCCTAAACTGATTCCTTAAGTTATGGACTGGGTGCATGGCAGAATGCAAAATTCATCTGCTGCTGTGGTGGAATCAGGTGGATGGTGTGTTGGTGGATATGGGACACATTTATTAAAATCAATGTTGTTAGTGGTTGATGGTACCCACTCTAGGGTCAATCCATTATATGTCAATCACTTTTGACCCTCACATGTTCAGATATTGATGCAACTTCTCACATTTGTTTGCCTTGATATGAATGTTTATTATGCCTATTATCAACTTAATAACTTTAATGGTTTACGAAATATTTCTTCCTGAATAATTGATTTTTTATACCAAAAATTGCAACTTGGAGGGCTCACATCTTTGCCACCACAGTGCAGATGCTGATATATCAGGCATCAAATTGAAGCTCCTTCTCAGCGCTACTGAACGATGTCAATCATTTTTCAGGGCGATGAAAGGGTTAAATATGAAACTTGTTTAATGTTTACTTTACAAAAAAGAGGTCACTTGCCATATGATACTCAAAGTTTTTATTTCACCATATAGTAGTCATTGATGGTCCCAATGTTTTCCAAAAATAAAAAGTTTGAGTATCGGTAACCCCTGGGCACCATGCGCAGCTAAACCTGAAGTCGCCATTTTTGTTTTTCAACTTGGTTGATTTAGCTCTAATCTAAAATAAGTGTTTACGCAGTGGGAGCAGTATTACGTAACCGTCTTACCACGGCTATGCAAATTGTGGTTTATTATTTTTTGTAACTGAAGTTAGGCGTTAAATAGAGGCAAAGTTGTGCGAACGCAGAGATAGTATACAGTGTACAGCCATGAGCAGTTATTGGAGTCGATACTGTTGCGATCCTTTCAAGCACCATCGGCGCCGTATATACTCGCACCTTCGAGTTGTACCAGCATCATTGATTGCAGAACACCCATCTCTCTCGCTACAAAGTGGAGTCGTAGCTTGCTGCAATTGTCTAAAAGCAATACGTGAGTGTTCTCCTGAGTCCAGGGCTCCTAATGTACCTTTATTAGAATGTGCAGGGCCTAGCAACGAACGTGCCGGTCGTAGCAATGTGTTCACTTTGTAGCGAGAGAGATGGGTATTCTGCAATCAATGATGCTGGTACAACTCGAAGGTGCGAGTATATACGGCGCCGATGGTGCTTGAAAGGATCGCAACAGTATCGACTCCAATAACTGCTCATGGCTGTACACTGTATACTATCTCTGCTATAATTAATGCGTTCGCACAAGTTTGCCTCTATTTAACGCTCAATGATTCCTAACTACAGTTACAAAAAAAAAACTGCTGAGTCATGGTTACTAATAAACCACAATTTGCATAGCCGTGGTAAGACGGTTACGTAATACTGCTCCCCACTGCGTAAACACCACTTATTTTAGATTAGAGCTAAATCAACCAAGTTGAAAAACAAAAATGGCGACTTCAGGTTTAGCTGCGCATAGTGCCCAGGGGTTACCGATACTCAAACTTTTTATTTTTGGAAAACCTTGGGACCATCAATGACTACTATATTATGAAATAAAAACTTTGAGTATCATATGGCAAGTGACCTCTTTTTTGTAAAGTAAACATTAAACAAGTTTCATATTTAACCCTTTCATCGCCCTGAAAAATGATTGACATCGTTCAGTAGCGCTGAGAAGGAGCTTCAATTTGATGCCTGATATACCAGTATCTGCACTGTGGTGGCAAAGATGTGAGCCCTCCAAGTTGCAATTTTTGGTAAAAAATCAATTATTCAGGAAGAAATATTTCGTAAACCATTAAAGTTATTAAGTTGATAATAGGCATAATAAACATTCATATCAAGGCAAACAAATATGAGAAGTTGCACCAATATCTGAACATGTGAGGGTCAAAAGTGATTGACATATAACGGATTGACCCTCTAGCACCTAGGGGGTACCTGTATTGTAGTAAGGAGCTCTTTAGAGCAGACAACAGCATGTGATGACCACTGTGGGTTAAGGGAGATCTGATTGGCTGTTTACAGTCTGTGCCCTTACAACCACATAAGCCAAAGAATACAATACCATAAAAGGAACACTTGAGGGGTGGCCTTTTAGCAAACATCCTGTTGTGGAGATCTGATTGGTTGCTATGAAGTGCCAGATGACCAGGTTAGGGTTATCAGATGTGGGGTGATGTGGCCATTGCTGCTAAGAGTGTAGCTAGAGCAATGGTAGGACTACCAGGGCTGGTGTGTTGGTTCAATACATCTAGCCCCAATGTACTTAGCTTTGGTAGGACTACCAGGGCTGGTGTGTTGGTCCATTACATCGAACCCCAATGTACTTAGCTTCATCACAATGTAATGGATGCCAAGTATGGCTGATGCAATACCATCCCATAGGCTTACTTACCTCTGGACGTAGGGGTGTGGTCACCACCCCCCTACATTCTCATGGATACGTAGGGCTCAGAGAAAGGTGGGACTGGGGACTGAAGAAGGGAGAGGCTGTAGTCATTAACTACATCTCAGTGCAAAAGGGTTAAATAATATAATTCTGTTCATGTGATGCGTATCATATGAGGGGAAAAATAAACATTTCAACAAACAATATCCAATTCTATTCTAGGATAGAAATACTTCAAACTGTTGCTATGGTAATGGCACTATTAGTTCTGAGTTCTGAAAACTATAAGCTCTTAATGCACTCAAGAGGTGGGTGTGGTCTAAGCACAGTTGCGGCAGTATGGGCGTCCCAACTTTGCAAAGAATTTTCCACCATGAAGGGGACTCTTGCAAGCCTAAGGAGAGAAAGGAGGGGGAGAGGGAATAGGGAGGAAAAGGTTAAGGTGAGGGGAGGAGGGGGAGAGTGGGAAGGGGGACCCCAGAAAAAAATCAAGACAACAGTGAAATTGAAATTGATAAATAATGTCATGGTGACCATTGTGACTAAGGATGAGAATTCATATCTATAACTAGTTCAGTGAGGGGATTTGGAGATAGCATCCAGAATTTTTACAGGCCAGTTTTATTAAGACTCAGCCAAAAATCTTTGCATCTTTATTTTTTGCTGGGTTAGGGGATGATGTGGCACATAGGTACCACACTAACACACATCAGGTGACCCACCAGTTGTCATGGTATGTACAAGTAGGTCACCAGAGGTCATCACACACTACCCAGAGGTCAGTATGTGACCCCATGGCTGGCTCCTCCCCCAAATCCCTGATGCTTACATCACACACAAAGCACTGGGAGTGCCAGGTCACGTCAAATGCTTCAACCCACGGCTCATCAGGCGACACCCCCTGACCACACCCACTGCACTTCATGCCAGAGGTGGCCACAAAGCAGTCCTTACAGTACAGCTGTCCTCCTTCAAAGCTGAAACCATCACCTGGAGGTGGTACAAATTCTAAATAATGTGCACCACTATATACAGGAGAAAGGATGGCTGAGTGCTAATGATAACAGTTAACACCAAAAATGATACATCACAATTATAAGGACACATAGTTTTCAAGTTTTCAAATTATCTGATATTGTAAGGGACACCTTGAGCTTTTTTGTTACGCACTGAAAATAAATTACAATGGAGTTACATGAAGATACTTCACAAAAAGAGTAAGACGGCTTCCAGCCATCACTATTCTCTAACTCCTTTTACCCTATGGAACAAAGAGCATTTAGAGGTTTATCCTATGTAGGTAGCGATTTTGATGCAATAAACTGGATGCTTCTTCAGAGCTATTTTAGACCTCTGAATATCTCTGATGGAGAGTCCAGTTTATTGGATCAAAATCACTACCCACTAGGAAAGTCATTTATTTGTCCCTGATCACATATTTTTACTGCACATAGATTTTTACTTTACCCGGGCCATCTATAAAGATACAGGCTGTACAGAGTACACACATATTTCCCACTATTTAAAATACCAATGACAGGGGTGTACTCACCTTTGGTGAGGTCAGTTGCACACTGGCTACATCGGAAGTGGTCATGGTGCCAGTGAAGGTCCGCCGCTGAGACAGAGGACTGGGGAAGAGTGGTGTGCATTGTATTTATATTTACTCACACCTGCTAATCATTGTTCATATCTTTTTACTATCAAAATATCACATGGCTGTCCCTTGGTTCTACATACCACACCCCGTTGGGCCTACCTACTACACCCTAGCACATTTCTAGGACATGTGTGCTAAATATAGGTACATTTCCCTTGTGATAAGACCTTGTTTCCTTGCTTTTTACACTACCAATTGCCTTTAAATCCTAATACCATTAACTTTCTCGTAGAGAATGTTTTTAGTTACTTGTATTCACACAACACTTAATTCATGTTCACTGTTTCATTCCTGAGTCCTTTTTTTCTCTGTTGGCGTTCATACCATACCCCCTTGGGTCCACATACCACAACCTCATACAATTTCTATCTTCTTGCTACATGTATGTTAGAACAAAATGAATCTTGATATACATATCACAACACAAAAGGCCACACATACCCCATGTATATAAAACGCCCGCCCACAATGCACCTCCGTACCCCAAGGATTGGCTTCTTGCATGAGTAGCAGGGTTGTGCAAAGGTGTGTTCATAGCAGTGCTCACAATAGACATCATCTCCTTCAAGGATGAAGGTGGAGTTGGAGAGACCCTTGGTGCACTGGTGACATGTGAAGTGCTCTGGATGGAAGACCTTACCAAGGGCACTGGAAAATGGACCACTTATATTAGTGGGGGGGAGAGGGCGAGGGAAAATGTTGGTGTGAAAGGAATGGGGAGGAGGCTTTGCCACACTTGGGGGAGGGGCTGGTTTGGGCAGGGCAGGTGATGTGGCTGAACTGACCACCTTGATGTTACTGGTAGTGAACTTGGTAGGTGAGCGGGGAGGGGTTGGAGGGGAGGGAGGGGAAGGTAAGGTGGGATTAACATGCAAGTTGATGTTTCTTTATGATTTATTATTAGGGCCACATATTCAAACTGCCCTGATGTGGGTGTGGCACATTTATATGGGATGGTGTCATAATGATAAATAATGAAATAATTACGTCCAGGGAACTGAGTGGGCGTAGGTCCAACTGAATGAAGGTGCATGGCTATTGTAGGGGAACCAGGACCACAGCCAGCTACGAGTGTCTAAAATAAGCTACCGTTGATTTTGGTACGTTCATAGAAGAGAGTCCTGTAGCTATTTTTTTAAATGCTTAGATCTTTGACTTGAATGTTCTCCGTTACGGCCGGGGTAATAAAGTTGCTACTTCCGGCGACATTCCCCCCTCAATTCGTGCCAGGCACATGTCTTCCCGTACATTGAATAGGTATGTAATGGATAAAACATTATTAACGCGAAAAACTGACATTCTCTACATGAGAAAGTTGGAATTGGAGGCAAAGGATGATGCAAAGATGATCCAGCTCATCGACAGGGGTGGTCAATTGCAATACCATGATATCCTTCCGTTGCTCTGGTGTGTTTTAAACCTATTCTGTCTCATCACCCCAGCATTGAGTACTATGGAGTAGATGACAAGCCTATTGGTAAACCGTATCAAACATCTTCATCTCACACAAGCGATGCGACACCGCTGGCAAACATTGGGAAACAAAAAGCACTGTAAAAACCATGGTGGGTATAGCCCACTAAAACCTTAGCCCACCACTGATTCTACTGTCCCACCAACGATCCAGGGTGGGCAAGTCACACCACGGACATGGTGGGACTGATTTCTTCTCGTATAAGAGGAGGAAAATTTCCCCCTACGTAGGAAATTGAAAAGAAAAATGCCACAACCAGGTATCGAACCTGGGGTCTACCACTTGATAGCAATGACTTCACGCGTCAGCCAAAATGATATACATGTCTAAAGCGTGCCGTTAAATTATTAATTATATGGACAAACGTCTGTTTTATGGCGGTGACGCAGATGGGTTAGTAGTCACTCTCTGTGTCCTACACTGCACAAAGCTATGGTACAGGATATGCATGCATGTGGACATATATCAGGGTCGTAGAAAACAGGGAATAAACCCGTGTGGCTAATTATGTTCTAAAGGGTGTGGCCAAGATCGTTGGGGTGGGTGAGAGGGGATAAGCCCTCCCGTCCCAGCTAGGGGGCTGTAAGCTCCCCATCAGGGTCCCTCCAGAAGCTCTACAACTATATTTTTTTGAAGTCATGGATGGAAGTCATGGATGATGAATGATAGTTCTTCCGCTTCCGTGCCGTACTGTTGTGGCGGACGCCATGTTCTTAAAAAGAACGCGCGCATGCGTATTTGCCAGCACGTGTTTTTATTTTATTTTTTGCTGCCGCAACATGGTGGTATTCGTGTCTTATACTTTGAAAGAAATAAGACGTTTTCCGTTCCCGCCACATAGGAACAATCGGACTTCGAGTTTCTAAGAAACAGTTCCTCACCGCCTTTGGATTTCGTCCAATGCAAGACCACACATCCTTTGATGAAGAATTTGGCGAGTTTTTTGACACGGAGGATGATGCAGTGTTTTGCGGATAAAACCAAACGTCGTTCCACTCCCAGAAGCAGCAGGTAGTCTATGTTTATATGGCAACAATACTAAGGAGGTTAGTGTTTTTTATTTTTTATTTCACACGAAGTTTAGCCTTTTTACCCTCACCAGAACTCGCGGGACACGGATATTGAATCATCATCACCGCTCAGCACAACTGACAGGCAGAGCGTCATACTGTCACCTAACATTATGCCCATATGGTCTCCCAGTGCCAGTGACTTTCAATCGTGTGCGGCTTCATCCAGCGTCAGTGACTTTGAAACGAGCGTGACTTCACCCAGCGCTAGTCGCATACTTATCTCACAAACGGTATGTCTTAAGTCCTTTTCGTTTATAAATAAACACAGGAAATATGACAGCTAAGACACGCAACGCATATCTGTCACAGGTTGCATCTGCTATGTCTAATTCATGAAGAATTCATGCGTGTGGCTGATCAAATCACCAGAATGTATCCATTTCTTCAGTCTCCTATGCGTAATGGCTCAAAAAATGTAAGTAGAAAACTTGTTCTATTCACTATTACATAATTTGGTCTTATATAGGGTGCCACAGTTCAAAGTTTCTGTGATCGCTTCAAGGAATTTCGTCGACCACTTCGTAATCATGCACCCTCCCAAAGGATCAAGACTGACCCTGGTTCTAAGAAGCAAAAGGATGTCAAGATGTATTTCATAATCAGGTGCATCACTCCCACTATATGACCTGTCCTGCTGCCTTATATGCTTCGGGATCCTTGGGTAGCTCCAGATTCTTCAATGTATTCCAGTAAGTTTGAATATGATGGTGCATGATACAAAAAAAAAATTTGCAATATGTTCAAATGACGTTCAGTCTGTTTCATCCATTGTGTATAGGCATCAAGTCATATTTAGCAGGAGATACAGAAGAAAAATGCAGATTAGCCTTACCTTCTGTGTTGTGGGGTCTCATCCTGCGCAGATCTATCTTGTCAAGGATTGTGAGGTAGAGCTCACTCTGTATTTGCACTTTTGAACTTTGTTCTGGATTTTATGTATTTAATGTACAGTACACCACTGGATGCAGTACGCTGTTCAGCTTTCTGGAGTCCTTGTTGAATTTACAAAGCAAGCAGACAAGACAACCATCAGTGGCTCTTTTCATGACATCATTGACTTAGCAGAACACTGAGATTGTTTGAATTGTACTCTGTGTTTGGTGTTCTTTTAAAAACAACTTTTTGTGCACTTTTTTTGGTTAAGTAATTACCGTTAATTTTGGAATGCATGCAGGCCTGACCACCGATTCTAGTGGGGTTATCACACCAAAACTCATGGGTATAGCACACGGCAACTGGTGGGTGATCCCACTCCTTATAATAGGTGGGACTGGCACACCTAAATAGGTGTGCCAGGCGGGACAGCGCTAGCACACCAAAATAGGGCACAGATAGTTCTAATACATGCCCACCTCTCCCACCCCCAGCTGGGGCAAGAGGGCTACCCACAATAGGGCACAGATAGTTCTAATACATGCCCACCTCTCCCACCCCCAGCTGGGGCAAGAGAGCTGCCCACAACAGGGTACAGATAGTTCTAATACATGCCCACCTCTCCCACCCCCAGCTGGGGCAAGAGAGCTGCCCACAACAGGGCACAGATAGTTCTAATACATGCCCACCTCTCCTACCCCCAGCTGGGGCAAGAGAGCTGCCCACAACAGGGCACAGATAGTTCTAATACATGCCCACCTCTCCCACCCCCAGCTGGGGCAAGAGGGCTGCCCACAACAGGGCACAGATAGTTCTAATACATGCCCACCTCTCCCACCCCCTACTGGGGCAAGAGAGCTCCCCACAACAGGGCACAGATAGTTCTAATACATGCCCACCTCTCCCACCCTCAGCTGGGGCAAGAGAGCTGCCCACAACAGGGCACAGATAGTTCTAATACATGCCCACCTCTCCCACCCCCAGCTGGGGCAAGAGAGCTGCCCACAACAGGGCACAGATAGTTCTAATACATGCCCACCTCTCCCACCCTCAGCTGGGGCAAGAGGGCTGCCCACAACAGGGCACAGATAGTTCTAATACATGCCCACCTCTCCCACCCCCAGCTGGGGCAAGAGGGCTGCCCACAACAGGGCACAGATAGTTCTAATACATGCCCACCTCTCCCACCCCCAGCTGGGGCAAGAGAGCTGCCCACAACAGGGTACAGATAGTTCTAATACATGCCCACCTCTCCCACCCCAGCTGGGGCAAGAGAGCTGCCCACAACAGGGCACAGATAGTTCTAATACATGCCCACCTCTCCCACCCCCAGCTGGGGCAAGAGGGCTGCCCACAACAGGGCACAGATAGTTCTAATACATGCCCACCTCTCCCACCCCCTACTGGGGCAAGAGAGCTCCCCACAACAGGGCACAGATAGTTCTAATACATGCCCACCTCTCCCACCCTCAGCTGGGGCAAGAGAGCTGCCCACAACAGGGCACAGATAGTTCTAATACATGCCCACCTCTCCCACCCCCAGCTGGGGCAAGAGAGCTGCCCACAACAGGGCACAGATAGTTCTAATACATGCCCACCTCTCCCACCCTCAGCTGGGGCAAGAGGGCTGCCCACAACAGGGCACAGATAGTTCTAATACATGCCCACCTCTCCCACCCCCAGCTGGGGCAAGAGGGCTGCCCACAACAGGGCACAGATAGTTCTAATACATGCCCACCTCTCCCACCCTCAGCTGGGGCAAGAGGGCTGCCCACAACAGGGCACAGATAGTTCTAATACATGCCCACCTCTCCCACCCCCAGCTGGGGCAAGAGGGCTGCCCACAACAAAGCACAGATAGTTCTAATACATGCCCACCTCTCCCACCCCCAGCTGGGGCAAGAGGGCTGCCCATAACAGAGCACAGATAGTCTACTACATCGCAGAGAAGAACCTTGAGCTGCGTAGAGGGGAGGTGGCCCAGCGGATAGTTGCCATGACGGGGCGTTCCCTAGACGACTGTCTGAAGGAGGTGGACCTCTCCATACAGAGGCTCTTCTACTGGGGAGCCTATGCTGACAAGTATGGGGGACTTGTGCAGGTGGGTGTGGTCATGTTGGGGGGGGGGAGTAAGGGGACATGTTTTGTTACGTGTGTAATAAGATGTGCATTGCTGGGGGCCTACTCTAACCCCATGCTCATGCATGTGACTATGGTAACATTGGTGTTTGCCAGCTGTGCACGATACAAGCATGTACATGTGTCTACCGGAACATACACATAAACACATGTGGGTGCTATTTAGTGGAGGTGGACCTGCCTCATGGGGAAAACTCCGACTGCAGGAAAAACGTCATAGAGGAAAGAACAGTACAGTGGAGAAAAGTGGGTCCAGAGATTTCACTTCAGCCTATCTTAGTGACACTACTCAGTTTAAAGCCAACAGAATACAGCAACACTACATACCCAATGCATTGATGGAAAAGCAACATACTGGAGCCTCTCTTCCCTTATACCCTCCTACACATGGCCCCCACTTAGGGTGCCACATTGCGACCAATCACCATCATCCAGCAGATGTGCACCTGGCAGGAGCTTATGTTCTGTCTAATTCATTCCATTCAACCGACAAAATCAACATCACATCTTGCTTACACTGTCTGCCCATCATCAGGATGGGAGGCCTGAAATTTTAGTTTTCCAATTATGTACTTTAAAAAAATTTTGTGTGAGGCTCCTTTTTTGTGGCAATGATCCCATATAATGCCCTCCTAACATTGCCATGACATTCTACCAAAGACATAAGGTACATGTCTGGCAACTAAAAAAAAAAAAAAGTCTGTAGCATTTTCACCGATTGAGCTCATCACTCTTATTTTGTTTTGTTTCTTTTAACCCTTAGGAAACCACACTATATGGGTGCACAGTTCGTATTAACGAGCCAGTGGGTGTGGTCGGAATAGCCTGTCCTGACGAGTACCCACTGTTGGCCTTTGTGTCTCTCTTCTCCCCCGCGGTGATCAGAGGTAACACCATTGTGATAGTACCCAGCGAGACACACCCTCTCTCTGCCACTGACCTGTACCAGGTAAGGAGGGGGGTGTGGTGCACCATCCTCTTGATTTCTTCCGCATCAACACCATCCCTCCCCTCACACCATCCCTCCCCCTCACACCATCCCTCCCCCTCACACCATCCTCCTCACACCATCCCTTCCCCTCACACCATTCCTCCCCCTCACACCATCCCTTCCCTCCTCCCCTCACCAAAGGTATTTGACACATCAGACCTTCCTGGGGGTGTGGTCAACATCATCACAGGATGTAGGGATCACCTGGCCAAGTTCTTAGCAGAACATCAAGACGTCAGTGCTATGTGGTTAGTGGGCGTGGTCTAACAAGGTGTACAGAGGGGTGTGGTCTGGCATGGCGTTTGGTGGTGTAAGGAAACCATCTCACATCAGACCGATAAATGAATCATTCTAATTACAGCACACACACCCTACATGGTTAAGTTATTAAACTAGTATAGTCATTTCCCTACATCCTGCCTCTCCCTTCTATTTTGCTTTAGGATCCCACAGGTACTTGTCATATGGTCGAGATGGAGGTCTCCTGGTTCTTTGTGGACGCTGTTCTGAGATACTTGCTGGTGGTACGTTGTTAGAACTTTGATCCACCTGATTACTTGCCTCCCCTTCCAGGCTATGCTGAGGACCTTGAGGCCACCCCTTGGGTAGCTCCTTCCCAGGCTCTTTCACTGTTTGATCTGAGACACTCTCAGGTTCTGGCCTTTCATCTGCCTCTAACTGATCTTGTTGTGGTTGGTGTATTGCGTTTGGCTGATAATTGCCTTGTTGTCTGACTGCAAGATCCTGCATAGAGGGTGGGGGTTGGGAAACAGGGTCCAGGTTTTGCCTCCTTGGATGATAGACATGTTGAGGAGTGTGTGGGTGCAGAAGCTGCTCCAGATTTTGGGACTCCGGTTCCGGTTCTGCTGCAGTTTTGGGGTGTGTGACCTCTGCTTCCTCACTCTCTACATCAGATTCTGCCATTCTCTTCCTTAGCTGGTCAGCATGCTTCCTGCGTTCAATTCCATTAACATTCACAATGTACGATAGTGGTCCCGTTTTCCTCATAACAAAACCTCTTTCGTATCCTTTTCCTTCTGGTCATTCAACCCAAACTAAATCTCGTATTGAGAAGGATGAAAATTTGGCCTTAGTATCATGATATACTTTTTGCTGAGTTAAAGCTTTGTCCATGTAGTGGTTTATATCTGGTTTCAAGAGGTCCAACTTTGTTCTAATTCTTCGACCCAGCAACAACTCAGCTGGTGAGCGGCCTGTTGACTTGTGGGGTGTGTTTCTGTAGGAAATCAAGAAACGTTGCAGTGTCAGATCCAAATCCTCCCTATGCATCTTTGTAGCTGAGAAGCGCTCCTTAAAGGTCCTCACTGCCCGTTCCGCCAGTCCATTTGTTTTTGGGTGATACGGGGTTGAACGAATGTGTGTGATGTTATTGGCAGTGCAGAAATCTTTAAATTCAGAGGCTATGAACTGGGGGCCATTGTCCGAGACTATGACTCGTGGCAAACCAAAACGGCAGAAAGTTTCACGCAATGCCTTTATCGTTACTGCAGCAGTGGAAACGTGCATTGGTTTTATCTCTACCCACTTTGAAAATGCATCAATGACTACCAGCCAATACTTGCCCTCAAAGGGGCCAGCATAATCTACATGGATCCTGGACCAAGGTTCGCTTGGTGTGTTCCATGCAAAAAGTAGACTATCCGGCTCCCGTGGACGATTCTGCTGACAAGGGCTACACTTCTTTACATATATTTCCACTTCCTCATCGATGTTAGGCCACCACACGTAAAATCTTGCAAGGGCCCTCATAGCCCATATTCCTGGGTGCCCATCATGTAAAGTGGCCAAAACAGCACCACGTAACAGTTTTGGTATGACAATCCTTCCTTGCCAGAGCAGAATATTCTCTTCAAAAGACAAAGAATCCCTTTTCTCATAAAAGGTCATGCATTCTTGAGGTATGAGCTTCCTGTCATTTGGCCACCCTCTCTCCATGTACACAATAACCCTTGAGAGCAGTGTGTCTTGTCTAGTCAGTCTCTGAAGTTCCTTCTTCGATATGGGCAAGTCCCCTACCCGAATGTTCAGGAGTGCTTCACTATAACCAGCCTGCTCATTTGTGGATACATCTGTAGTGCGTAACGGAAGACGTGACAAGGGATCTGCCAATAAATTGTGTTTCCCCTGGACGTACTCAAGTTCATAAACATATGCACTTAGAGTGATTGCCCACCTTTGCAAACGATTAGCAGCCATTTTAGGAATTTCTTGATGTGCTCCAAGGATACGTTCCAGTGGCTTATGGTCCGTTTTGAGAATGAATCGTCGGCCATACAAATATTGGTAGAATTTGGTGACACCAAAGATGATGGCAAGAGCTTCTTTGTCAATAACAGAGTACCTTTTCTCTCTGTCCATCAAAGTTCGCGAAGCAAAAGCCACTGGTTTCTCAACACCATCTGGCAATCTATGCAATAACACTGCACCTACTCCGTTATCGCTAGCGTCTGTCATAAGGACTAGTGGTAAAGCTTCATCATAGTGCACTAAGGTGTCCTTGGATGATAACAGCTGTTTCAGGTGCTGAAAAACCCTGTCGCTCTCTTCTGACCACACCCATCTTGTTGCATTCTTTGTGAGTTGATACAGAGGTGTACATAGTGACTGCAAGTTGGGTAAAAATCTGGAATAATAGTTAATCGCACCCAGGAAAGAGCGCAATTCCTTCACATTGGATGGTGCTGGCATCTGCTTTATGGCCAACACATGCTCTTCGGTTGGGTGAATGCCCTCTTGATCAATGCGATAACCCAAGTAAGTAATTGCTGCTTGCATAAATTTACACTTTGATTTCTTTATCCGAATGTTTGCCTGCTTCAACCTCTCTAAGACTTCCTCCAAAAGTTTCAGATGTTCTTCCTGTGATGTTCCAGCCACCAGGATGTCATCAATGTACGCAGCGGTTTTTGGTATGCCCGACAAAATTTTATCCATAGCTTTCTGAAATATGGCGGGGGCAAAACTAACTCCAAATGGCAGTTTTTTGAACTGGAAATAGCCCAGATGGGTGGCAATGATCAAGTACTTCCTAGAGGCAGGGTCCACTTCCATTTGGAGATATGCATCTGACAAGTCTAACTTGGTGAAACACTTGCTGCCGCTGAGCTTTGATATAATGTCCTCAAACCTTGGTAAGGGATGGGGGTCAACATACACTTGTGGATTAACTGTGGCCTTAAAGTCAACGCACATCCTAATACCCCCACTACCCTTTGGGACACATACAATAGGAGATGCCCATTCTATTGGTGTGGTTGCTGAATCAACACGTTCCAATACATTCTGCTCCACTAACCTATGTATCTCCTGTTCGGCAGCCTTTCGCATTGGAAAAGGTAATGGGCGTGCTGAAAATAGCCTAGGAATAGCACCCTCTTTCATGTGAACTACTGCTTTATGACCAATGATTGTGCCAGGCTTCTCACTGAAGAGCTCTGAGTACTGATGAAGCAGTGCCCCCAATGGTGTAGATATGGTGTTTCCATTTGTAACTGGCGGCAAGGCTGATCCTGCTTGTGGTCCCAACTTACAAATGGTGACTCCCTTGGGCATACGAATGTCAAATTCTTGACACCAGTCTAACCCAAACAAAGGTTGATCATGCCGCTTCACCACCGTCACTGGTAGTTCCTTTCGCTTCCCAAATGCCTGCACCTCAATAGTGGCTTCACCTAAGGTTTCGACTACCACATTTGTGTATGCCACCAGAGTGTCTGCTGATGACAGGTAAGGGGATCCAATTCTTTTCCAGATTTGTTCGCTGATGACTGACCGTGCTGCTCCTGGGTCATAAAGCATTTGCACCCTTACTCCATTTAATAACACCTTCAAACGTGCTGCCTGGCCTCTCAAAGTCCTGATTTGTACTGTGTTCACTTCTCTATCTCCACTGTCATCCCCATCTTGCATTGACTCTGTGTACTCCTCATCATCTGGGTCAAATGCTACTGCATTCACACGTCTCTGTCTTGGTAGCCTCCCTTGGCCAAGATGAGTAACTGTTGCTCTTTTTGACTTCATGCATACCCTAGCAAAATGATTTGAGGCCCCACATGAATTGCAGATTACTCCTTGGGCTGGGCACTTCTCTCCCGTCCGGTGTTTCCGGAATCCGCATCTTAGGCAGTCTCGCCCTTCTTCAAGTTTCTTAGGTGTAAAACCTGACGTATTACCCATGTTACCACGTGCGTGTGGTGTGGTCTCTTGTCTCACTCTTCGAATGCCAGACTCTGTTCCTGTATCGTTTTTCCCCAAGGCTTGAATCTTCTGTTGCTGATTGTGCGCCTGTTCCAGAACCAATGCTGAAGCTTCAACTTCTTGAAGGGTAGCTTCATTGGTGGTGTGTAAACGAAATAGTTCTCTTTGCCAGTAATCGTCGTTAATACCAATAGCCAATTGGTCACGTAAGCGTTCGTCTAAAGAAGGGCCAAAACCACAATTTCCAGCAATAGCGCGCAATGCAATAAGGAACTGTGATACAGTCTCTCCTTCTCTCCTATACCTAGACGCGAAAGTGACTCTTTCCGCTAGAATGCAAATACCCGCCTGATAATGCCTTTGCAACGTGTTTTTCAAAAGCTGGTACGTTTTGGTTGTAACTGCCTCAGGACGATGGTGGTCAACCAGTATTCTAAACGCTTCCGGGCCCACCTTCGAAAGTAGTAGGTTTTTTCGAGCTTCCGCGGTGGCATCACCAGAAAGGAGGTTGTGGAGGGCCAGTTCAGTCTCGAAACGCTGAATGTAATATTCCCATTTTTCCTGAACTGGGTCAAAACGGTCAAATTTGAACCGTTGGACCGCATCTCTAATCTGCTCCGCGTTCATTTTCACCCTCGTCGCCAAATATGTAAGGAAACCATCTCACATCAGACCGATAAATGAATCATTCTAATTACAGCACACACACCCTACATGGTTAAGTTATTAAACTAGTATAGTCATTTCCCTACAGGTGGGTGTGGCCAGAATAAATAAGGCTTATTGGTACCAGGTCTGCTTGCCATATATGGTAGCAGGGTTCAAGAAGGTGAAATAGTTAGCAAATTAGTGAAGCTATCAGTAAGCATCAGTAAGCAGTTCTTGTTATGCATAGGCGGCCCCAGCGCTTACCGAAGGGAGGGGTCAACCCCACGAAGGGCGCCAAAGGGGGAGGGGCCAACCTCACGAAGGGCGTCAAAGGGGGAGGGACCAACCTCACGAAGGGCGCCATAGGGGGAGGGGCATTATCGATTTTGCAATCTTAGTCATTTGTTAATCGCTATTTGTACGCTCAGATGAGTGTTAGAAGCTATTTTACACATAGTTACATGTACATGTAATAATCATATTGCAACGCTACAGTAAAATTACTTATAGGGGCTTGGGGGGCGCCATAACCAGGGAAGGGGGGGTGCCATGGCCCCCTGGGGCCGCCTATGTTATGTGCTCCAGTGGTTGTAGCTAGGTACTCTAAGGTCTACCTACTCTCCCAAACGTTAGGTACTTTGGAAGTGCTGAGGGTAGCAAGTTTGTGGAACATGCTTCTGCATTCAATGTGAAGAGGACATGGGTCAACTATGGGATATCGAGAGATTGGTCTGACCCTCAGCAAGGCCAGGTGAGTTATAAAACATCTGTGTGTGTGTGTGCATATGTGTGTATGCATGTGTGTGTATGTGTATGTGCATGCATATGTGTGTGTGTGTGTGGATTCCCATGTTTTCATCTGTTCCTGTAGGGTGAAGAATTTCTGTACCACTCGGTACAGGCCAAGAATATATGGCTGCCTATGGGAGAGATATTTGCTAACTGATGCCATGGCAACTGAAAGTGTTTATTGATCTTTTGTATTTCCACATTGTTCTTTCTACTTTGTAAAAACATTGGTTGATGGGATGTAGTTATATCAGAAGCTCCATAAAGAGTATTAGCTCACTTATATAGTACTGAATTTAAAAGACTAGTTTTCCTGTTGGGGTGATTCATTTGAATGGTAGTGACTGATAACATGGTTACGTTCCATTGCGTAACCTCTCTCTGATAGTTCCTACAAAGCAAAGGGAGTATTTAAGAATGTTCCACCATGAAGGGGAGTCTTGCAAGCCTTAGGGGAGCAGAAAGATTATGGTGGCCATAATCTTGGATTGAATAAAACTGAAACTTGTGAAACAGAACCTCTAAGAAGAGGGAGTGGAGAGGGCAGAGGGGCGGATGGTCTGTGCCCTAGCCCCTTACAACCACATAAGCCACGTGTGTCCTGTACCAAAGAATACAATACCATATAAGGAACACCTTGAGGGATGGACGTATGGTAACAAGGGCGGACGCAGGGGGGGGGTCCGGGGGGTCCGGACCCCCCCCCCCCCCCCCCCCCCTCCGCCTATACCACGTGACGTCTACAGTTAACCCTCATTGCGTGCCTTAATCGTAATATCAGGTGCACATGGCCACAAAGAGCTTCAGGCGTCAGACAGTCTGTGTCACGGACCCCCAAAAGCTTCCGCGCTTCGCGCGGGAGGGGGCACATCCCCCTCCCGCACCCTTCCCCTTATTAGTTATTCATGTCGGACCCCCCCCTTTTATAATTCCTGTATCCGCCCCTGGGTAAACACCCTGTTGCGGAGATCTGAGCCCTGATTGAGGTGGTCTCCAGATACCAGGTTATCAAATGTGGAGTGATGTGGCCATTGCTGCTAAGAGTGTAGGTATAGCTTTGGTAGGACTACCAGGGCTGGTGTGTTGGTTCATTACATCTAGCCCCAATGTACTTAGCTTTGGTAGGACTACCAGGGCTGGTGTGTTGGTTCATTACATCTAGCCCCAATGTACTTAGCTTTCGTAGGACTACCAGGGCTGGTGTGTTGGTTCATTACATCTAGCCCCAATGTACTTAGCTTTGGTAGGACTACCAGGGCTGGTGTGTTGGTCCATTACATCTAGCCCCAATGTACTTAGCTTTGGTAGGACTACCAGGGCTGCATGGTGTGTTGGTTCATTACATCTAGCCCCAATGTACTTAGCTTTGGTAGGACTACCAGGGCTGGTGTGTTGGTCCATTACATCTAGCCCCAATGTACTTAGCTTTGGTAGGACTACCAGGGCTGGTGTGTTGGTCCATTACATCTAGCCCCAATGTACTTAGCTTTGGTAGGACTACCAGGGCTGGTGTGTTGGTCCATTACATCTAGCCCCAATGTACTTAGCTTTGGTAGGACTACCAGGGCTGGTGTGTTGGTTCATTACATCTAGCCCCAATGTACTTAGCTTTGGTAGGACTACCAGGGCTGGTGTGTTGGTCCATTACATCTAGCCCCAATGTACTTAGCTTTGGTAGGACTACCAGGGCTGGTGTGTTGGTTCATTACATCTAGCCCCGATGTACTTAGCTTTGGTAGGCCTACCAGGGCTGGTGTGTTGGTTCATTACATCTAGCCCCAATGTACTTAGCTTTGGTAGGACTACCAGGGCTGGTGTGATGGTTCATTACATCTAGCCCCAATGTACTTAGCTTTGGTAGGCCTACCAGGGCTGGTGTGTTGGTCCATTACATCTAGCCCCAATGTACTTAGCTTTGGTAGGACTACCAGGGCTGGTGTGATGGTTCATTACATCTAGCCCCAATGTACTTAGCTTTGGTAGGACTACCAGGGCTGGTGTGTTGGTTCATTACATCTAGCCCCAATGTACTTAGCTTTGGTAGGACTACCAGGGCTGGTGTGTTGGTCCATTACATCTAGCCCCAATGTACTTAGCTTTGGTAGGACTACCAGGGCTGGTGTGTTGGTCCATTACATCCAGCCCCAATGTATATCACAGTGTTCAGCCTTGTGACATTGTGTGTAGGGGGTGTGGTCATCAGAGGTCCGATACAGAGAAAAGAGAGAGGAGGATGATGCCCTGGAGCAAAAATGTCCTCACGAAATTTGGTGGCCATAATCTTGGATTTACCTGAAATTGATAAATAATCACAGTGACCATTCTAGCTAAGGGCAGATGGTCTATTACCTCACACATTTCTCTATAACTATAACTATGGATGGTGAAGAGGGAGGGGTGGGTAGTAACACAATGTGGCACATGACTAAGGTATATGGAGCAAAATTTGGTGGCCATGGCTTATGAGGCTCACAAATGTGGCATGTTACTAAATATGCTTAAAGTTGCGCACGCGCAATACAAACATATATATTAAACTTCGGGTCGCTAAATTTTTGTTGCCGTCATTAGATTTTGCATTGAGATTTGAAGTTAAAGGTGAGCGTCTCTTTCTACTTGTGTGTGTGTGTGTGTGTGTGTGTGTGTGCGTGTGCGTGTGTACATGTGTGTATGTGTGTGTGTGTGTGCTAGGTGGTGCACAATATAACTGCTTTTATTGCTCTTACAAAAGGGAGTAAAGACCAACGTTCCCGCAGCATAGATTATAGAATACGTCGAGCTTACATGACGTCATTTCCCGTGTACAGTCCGTTGCTCGTTTTCGAGGTATACTTGAAATTCCCCTGGAGTCTTTGTCAAGCGTGTTTCTTTTAGTGTTTCCAAACTTAGCTTTTCTGATACTACAAATGGAATTTATGTGTTTTTCTACGTAAGGGTATAGGAGAGATGGACATAGTTGGGCAGCGATAATATCTCAGGTTGGGACGAGTGTTTGGTTGTGTTCTTTTCCTCGTTGAACCATGGATATTAGAGTCTACTCTAATATCTATGGTTCAACGCAACAACTCTGCTAGATTTTTTTTAATGGCCTCTTGTTGGGTAGTCAACCGGAGGCCATTTACAAACATCTGCCTACCAATGATACTCGACAGTGCACCTATCAATGGTCTCCCCCACCTGACCCAGTGCGGGCACAGGTGGGGAGAATGTGAGGATTGGACAATTGCAGTTTTCAAATGCCCCACTGTACTCCTAACCGATGAAATCCCCACTTATGTCGCGTATATTTCTCATGAAGCACGTGGTACTTTCTCAAATCCCCCGCATCTGGGACAAATATCTTAGTCAATCTCCACCCAAAGGCCTCATCTGTGCCCACAGTGGGGGAGGTACATGTAGGGGAGGGGGGGAACCATTTTGATAGGTGCATGAAGTGTGTATTTTGAGTACCTAAGGTAGCTATGAGGTATGGACGAGGTAGCCAATAGTGTAGCGACCTCCTCAAGAGGGTATAGTGGTAGGCAGGCCTCTTGTGACCTTACACTCACCGTACATGTAGCTACAGGGACCACCCCAACAGTCTGTACTAGTCGCCATGTAGAGTTGGCTGTGTCCTGATTAGCTGTACCATTAGATGTATTAAAGAGAAGTGTGCATGTGTGGTTGTGTGGTGTGGACCTGTTGTGCATATGAGCTAGCTAGCTAGGTCAATAAATGTGCTGTCCTTACCTGATTTCTTTTCCTTTAGATAAAAATGTTTACCTTCAAAACATGTCAGCCAGTACCTATGCGAGGTGGTCGAGGAGGAAATGGTGGTGGTGGTGAAGGTGTTGGTCTAGTGAAGGTGAAGGGTAAGGTTGTGTGGGGAGGACAAGGAGGTGTGTATGTTTTGAATGACACAAATTCGAAGTGGGAGAAAATGGCTTATGGTATTAGGTATGGTGCCACACTAGCTGTGTATGGAGGGGAGCTAATAAGTGTGGGAGGTTGTTTGAAGGATTTTGTTGAAATTGGCCATCCTGGCCAGGCTAACCCTGACCATAAGGGTGATGGTAGTGATGAAGTGATGGTGTGTAGTCTAGGAGGGAGGTGGACCTCCATGACTAATATGTTGGTAGGGTGTTGGGGGTCGTGTGTGATAAGTATTAGTGGAGGTGGTCTGGTGGTGATGGGAGGGGGAGGTGGTGATGGTAACATGCTGAGGAATGACATTCAGGTGTTTGATGGTAAGACCTGGCACTTTGGACCACCACTTCCTGGGGTATGCTGGGACATGTCTGCAGTGGTCCATGGAGACCAGGTCTTCGTGATGGGAGGCTGGGGCGCCATCATACAGGCAGTGTGGTCTGCCAACATCACTGACCTGGTGAGCCACTGAACATTGTGTAGCATCTCTGTCCCTGTGTGTAGCTTTAAAAAACACACACACACACACCACTGGTGATGCCTAGCACGAGCATGAAATTTACACAGTACAAGTGGGACACAACAATGGTGATGAGGCATATGCATAGTGTATTTGCATGCACTAAGCGTCGTTAGTTGCACACATCATCATAACTGCATGTAGAGACACATTTGTGTGTACCTACATATACACACATGTAGTGACATGACACACACATATGTGCTCCAAATATATGTGCACAGTCTCATGACCACACATACATGTCCACATGCTTTGTTATTGTGTTACCCATCTCCTCCTATTACCAACACACACATCCCTGCACACACATTGACTAGACTACTGCTGACAAACAGTCATCTATCTGGAGAAAGCTACCAGATGTACCATACCATGGGTCATCTGCATGTGTGGTTGATGGTGTGCTCCTTGCCATTGGAGGGAAGTACAAGGATGGATCAGCTACCTCTGCCATCTATGCCTTCCACCATTCTGATCAGAAGTGGCAGCATGTTGGAGACATGCCATTTAAGTGTTCCTATGTGGACACACTACTTCTGTCAGGAGGGAGGCTGTTGGTGGTTGATGGTGGTACTAGTCGACAGGTGTTGGAGATCACTGTGGAAGGTTAGTCATGCTGTAATGGAACTGTACTAACCAGAGTATTTTTCAGGTCTGGCTAAGCTCTTCATCCCTCCAAACCCAAAGGAAGCAGATGAAAGGTGCTTTTATAAAACATACAACTTTGACAGCAGTACTCACTTTTGGTCTTCATAAAGTCCACAGATGTGTTTCCCTTACCACCGTATTCATTAGTACACATGTCTCCACATATATTTCTGGTATACTGGTATTGATGCGTATATAGGGTGAATGTACTGGTGCTGGTGTATCTAGGGTGTATGTGCTGATGTATCTAGGGTGTATGTACTCAGTGGTGCTGGTGTATTTAGGGTGTATGTACAGGTGCTGGTGTATCTAGGTGTATGTACTGGTGCTGGTGTATCAAGGGTCCATGTACTGGTGCTGGTGTATGTAGGGTGTATGTACTGGTTCTGGTGTATCTTGGGTGTATGTACTGGTGCTTGTGTATCTAGTTTAGGACTGGTACATTGTTCTATGTTGGTTACGTGCACTCATTACATGCTCCATTTGTATACATGTATATGTGTTGTTACCCTGCATGGTGATGTGTGCTAATGATTTTACTGATATAGGTTTATTCTTTTCCCCCATCATTCAGACGTCTTTATGATGAGGCTATGAAGAAGGGATATGTTGAAACTTCAGTGACCAAGTGTCTCATCCTTGGAGCAGCTGGTGTTGGAAAGACTCACCTCAAACACCTCCTTCTGAAGAAGGATCCTCCAGAGCAACGTGTCAGTACAGGACTGGCTGACAACCCTGTTCGAGCCATCTCCTTCTCACTGGCAGGTGTGGGTGGACAAGAGGAGGATGACTGGATTGTGGTTGAAAATGGCCAGGCGCTGATGAGTTATATAGGGGGGACCATTAAAGATGGCCATGTAACCTTGCTACCATCTTTGGATGACATTGTTAGCACTCTCCCTAAGATGGACATTAGTAAAGTACCCAGTGATGGAGCTAGTTTTAGTCACCCTGACCCCATACCTGCTGATATCACCAAGGATACTACCACCCAACAGAGCAGGACTGTAGCTTTTGAGAATGAGCTGATCCATTACATCAACAACTCCTCAGGTAAGGAATGGTTGAGAGCTGACCAAGTTTACCTGTACCATCTCCCAGTATTAGGAGAGAAGAAGCTCTTTGGTGCAAAGTTGATCCAGTTCATTGACAGTGGTGGTCAACTGCAATACCATGATATCCTTCCATTGTTCATCCAAAACCCTGGTGTGACTGTATTTGTTTTAAACCTGTCAGAGGAACTGTCTCATCACCCCAGCATAGAGTACTATGGAGCAGATGGCAAGCCTGTTGGTAAACCATATCAATCATCTCTCTCACACAAACAGATCCTTCAGCACTGTCTTGGGGCAATTTGCTCTCAGGATGTTCATCCTCTGATCATCACCGTGGGAACACATCTAGATGCTGCTGAAAAATGTTCAGAATCCATCAATGAGAAGAACCAACAGCTCAAGGCATTAATGGATTCCAGCAGTGTTCATGTACTCCATAAGGGGGAAGAGCTTAAAGAAGTGATATTTGCTGTGAACAGCAAATCTCCTAAGGATAAGGACAGGCGTGTTGCTAAGGTACTCAGGGGGAAAATAGTTTCAGTATCCCCACAGTCAAAAAAGATGCCAATAGCATGGTTTGGACTGGAGGTTTTTCTCCAATGGTCATCAGATGATGGTGTTTTAAGCCTTGTACAATGCCAGGAGTGTGCTAAAAGGTTACACGTGGAGGGAGATGCATTCTCTGCTGCCTTGCACCATCTTGTCCAGCACAATGTGTTCTTATATTACCCAGAGGTTCTACCCCAGACAGTGTTCTGTGACCCCCAGGTGGTCCTCACCAAGGTGACTGAACTAGTGCAGTACCTTCACAAGCTAAGGAATAATCCAGATGAAGATGTAGCAGTTGAGGGTGACCTGATCAAGTTTAGAGATCATGGACTGGTGTCAGTTGAGCTACTAAGAAACTTTCCAAAGCACTACAAAGAGGGTCTGTTCACTCCACAAGATCTGTTGAAGTTGCTGGTGAGTGTTCATGCAGTTGCTGTCATTAGAGATGGTGAGTACTTGATGCCTGCTTTGATGCCCCACATGGGCTTTAATCATGTTTCCCAGTACCTTCACCAAAGTACCTCCCTGATAATCAGGCCCACCCAAGGCTGTATTCCTAGTGGTCTGTTTTGCTATCTTTTGGCCCATCTTTTATCCCCAACCAACCTATCTGCTTGGAAGGTGTGTAAGAAAAGAAACAAGCCGTTGTGTCTGTATCGGAATTGCTGCTCATTTTTAAGAAATGGTAATATTGAAGTTATAACCCTAGTTGACCTGTTCTCCTATATTGAGGTACATGTTAGTGAGGCCTCCAATGAGGTGTGTAGAGAGATAAGGGACAGTGTCCACAGAGGTATCAAGAGTGCCTGTAGTATGCTCAAGTACCAGGATGTCCAGTTTGATGATGCCTTCGTGTGTGCAGGAGCCAGTTGTACCTCAGACCCACCTCATGTAGCTGTGGTGGTGCCTTCAAGGTCATCCAGAGGACCAGTGTACAAGTGGAAGTGTTCAATTATAGAATGTCAAAATGGAGACCTGAGTGAGGACCAGTTGATGTGGCTGTGTGAGAGTCCCAGTTCAACAAGTGAGTAAGGAAGTGACTGGCTAAAATATTTGTTTGCATACATTAGAATGTTTGTTTGACTTCGCATTATGATACAGTACCGGTCAAAATAAACTTTACGTAATTTATTACGGCGTCTCAGTTCTATCTCTGGTTCTACGGTGCGACCGTTACCGTGTAGTTCTACGTTGTGACCGTAACGTAAACGTACAGTAAAATAATACGCCGCCGTTACAATGAACGGTACGGTATGATTAATCAATTACGATGACACCGTTTTAAAATAAACGGCACACACCAATATGATGCCGTAAAAACGTTGCCACCTGTTTAACGTTGAAACGTCGAAAATCGTGTACTGGTACTACAAGAAGCTTAGAATAATTTTTTTCGCTTGAAAGGACTTAATCTATAAGTTCCTAAAATAACACTAGGTGTACCTAGCGAAAACGCGAGGTTAACCTAGCGTTTTTTGATGGTTGAATGCCACTTCACCCGTCTAGTATTCCTTTTAGGTTTTGAAACTACATGTGTACCTCCCCCTGTATTTCTACATCCTTCAATCCCATATGCCATACGCGCGCTTTAATGCATCCTTCAATCGCAACCTTTAACTGCTACCTTTGCACCTAGTTCTGTAAAACTATACTATTCAAACCCCCACTTGGAGGCGGTGAAAGCCTGCTTCCACACACACGAGAAGACGCCATTTCAGACAATAAAATAACAAGGGCTGTGGATTAATCTACCCACAAAGAGCGCTAGGTTTACCTAGCGAACGCTAGGTTTACCTAGCGTTCGGTACTTATTCATTAAGGCACCCGAAATAGAGAAGCGCTCGTTGCAAGAAGGATTAGTTGCAACGCGGCAAGGTATTCATGGGTTTATTAAGCGGTATGAGGCTACAGGATCCATTGGATGGACTTTCCGAGGTAGCGCGTATTGTGAATTAGTCAGCGCCGTTCTCAACGAACTCATTACGCTCTTCGTCGATTTCGAGGTGAGTTAGAACGTGCTCCGATACCGTAATTACGTTCGTTGAAAACTACGATTACGCCGTTATTACGCCGTCCAAATATCGCGAAGGTAACGGCGTAACCGTACAGTCCAATTGGACTGCGAGTCTAATAGCGTACCGTTATTAATATCCAACGTTCTACCGCGACGCCGTAATAAATTACGTAAAGTTTATTTTGACCGGTACTGTACATCGTTGCCACAGTGTATGAGGGTTAAGGTTGGGACTGGTATTAATAAAAATACGAGAAGGTTCCTGTGCTCCAGGTCAGTGTGTGTATGTGACATTAACCATCCTTGCATTCTCCTTTGCCTCATCTGCATGCAGTGCCCCAACTACAGCTTTGTTCTGGTCTGATCCCTATCCTCCCAGCTGCACTTCAGTCACCTCAACTACAGCCTATACATCTTGTACCAACACCTCCATCTCCCCAACCTCCTGGATCACAAGGTATGATGAGGTCATAATCCTCTGCCCTGACTTCCCTGTTATGTCCGTGGACACCCCTCATCTCCACCCTCTCCACCCCCACAGGTCCACCTTCCCTCCCACAGTTATTGGCTTTCCCTGCTCATGGTACCTCCATCAACATCATTCAGAAGATAGGTACCAACTACCCCACCTTTGGTACATTCCTCCTCAATGACCTCACTGGGGAAGTAGTGGATGGACTCAAACAAGAGCATCTTGCAAATGCTGAAAATATTACCACAGCAATATTTAAGAGGTGGCTTCAAGGGAAGAGCACTACTCCTGTTACATGGAGCTCCCTGGTGAATGTTCTCAGAACATCCAACCTCCTGGAATTGGCAGACCAGATAGAAGCTGTCACCAAGTCACCCTAGGCCTGAACTAATGTGTAGTTTGTGGTATCACATGTTTGTAACCATGCTATTTTATAACTTATTTTTTCCTAAACTGATCCCTTAAATTATGGACTGGTGCATTATAGAACAGGAGGGAGGTTTGTTGGTAGAAATGTTCAAACCACAGTATGTGCATTGTTGTCATGCTGTCATGTATAGATCATATGCATGAATGTACATGTATTTTGTCCGATCAAATTGTGAGTACATAGCTCTCCACTGCAAACTCTACGTGATGCTTGTATTTCCAGGGGCGGATACAGACAAGCGTGGTTGTATGGTAATCATGATATTATCGGATATATCAACGTACATACAAACATCCTGTTTACCCTATAACCACGCCTGTCTGTATCCGCCCCCGTATTTAGTCTATGCAAGCCATCTGGCTGCGTTGTGTAATAGTATGCAGCATGTACACTAATTAAGGAAACTGAAAATAAATAAAGTATGCCTATCCCTATATCACTATAGACGCAATTCCCTGTCCATAAGGTATTACCCCTCAAGCCATAAAAGCCATAAAAGCCATAAAAGCCAAAGCTAATGATAAAATTGGAGCCATAATATATATATAAAGATACTAGCATGATTATTATAGGGGTGTGGTTAGCTCTGATGACCGCACCTCACACAACACAAGCTAGAAAAGGCTTTCATGTCCTATCCAGGGCATAGAGAAGGGTGGGACTGGGGACTGAAGGCCCTGCATCATACTTGAAGATGGAATGGCTGTAGTTATTAACTACATCTCAGTGTAAACGGGTTAAAATAATATATTTCTGCTCACGTGATGCATATTATATGAGGGGAAAGTAAACAAACATTTCACATAAACAATATCCCAATTCCTTTTTAGGATACATCAAATTGTTGCTATGGTAATGACACTATACATTACTAAGAGTTCTGAAAAGTATGAGCTCTTAATGCACTCATGAGGTGGGTGTGATCTAAGCACAGTTGCGGCAGTATGGGCGTCCCAACTTTGCAATGAATGTTCCACCATGAAGGGGAGTCTTGCAAGCCTAAGGAGAGAAAGGAGGGGGAGAGGGAATAGGGAGGAAGAGGTGAAGGTGAGTGGAGGAGGAGAGTGGGAAGGGGGACTCCAGAAAAAAATCAAGACAATAGTGAAATTGAAATTGATAAATAATCTCATGGTGACCATTATATTGTAGATAAGGATGAGGATGGTCATCACCACACACATTTCTATAACTCTTCAGTGGATTAGAAGGAGGAATTGGATTTGGAGATAACATTTGAAATTTTACAGGCCAGTTTTATTTTATGAAGACTCAGCCAAAAATCGTTGCAACCTGGGCAAGGCTTATTTGTTGCTGGGTTAGAGGATGATGTGGCACATAGGTACCACACTAGCACACATCAGGTGACCCATTAGTTGTCATGGTATGTACAGGTAGGTCACCAGAGATCATCACACACACACACACACACACACACACACACACACACACACCACCCAGAGGTCATTATGTGACCCCATGGCTGGCTCCACCCCCCAAATCCCTGATGCTTACATCACACACAAAGCACTGGGAGTGCCAGGTCACGTCAAATGCTTCAACCCACAGCTCGTCAGGTGACACCCCCTGACCACACCCACTGCACTTCATGCCAGAGGTGGCCACAAAGCAGTCCTTACAGTACAGCTGTCCTCCTTCAAAGCTGAAACCATCACCTGGAGGTGGTACAAATTCTAAATAATGTGCACCACTATATAACAGGTGAAAGGATAGCTATCTGAGTGCCAATGATATTTGGGACAGTTAACACCAAAAATGATACTTCACAAATATAAGGACACATAGTTCTTAAGTGTTCAAATTATCTGATATTGTAAGGGACACCTTCAGCTTCTTTATTACGCACTGAAAATAAATTATAATGGAGTTACATGATGATACGTCACAAAAAGAGTTATTTTTAAAAATTACAGCTGCTATTTCATCAGAAGGCTTTCAGCCATCACTATTCTCTAACTCCTTTTACCCTAGGGAACAAAGAGCATTTAGAGGTTTATCCTAAGTAGGTAGTGATTTTGATGCAATAAAACTGGACGCTTCTTCAGAGCTATTTTAGACCTTGACAATGACAGAGGCCTGCCCCACTGTACAATGACAGAGGTCTATCCCACTGTACAATGACAGAGGTCTATCCCAACGTACAATGGCAGTGGTCTACCCCACTGTACAATGACAGAGGCCTACCCCACTGTACAATGACAGAGGTCTACCCCACTGTTCAATGACAGAGGCCTGCCCCACTGTACAATGGCAGTGGTCTACCCCACTGTACAATGACAGAGGTCTACCCCAAGTTGGGACATATATAGCTAGGACCTGGTCCATGAGAGATGGGACATAAATCGCTAGGGGTTACCATACAATAAAACATATGTCATGCCATATTCATTAACATGTGAACTCGCCCATACATGGGCATTGCTCAATTTAGGTCCTATTGTTTAGTACCTAAACCATGGTTAAACACTTGTCATGTTCAGCATACTACTAAAATTTTCATAATCCAGACTCAGATATTTCCCTGATGTAGTTGAGACAGTGTTGGGTACGAAATTCTGAGATGCTAAGTTGAGCAGTAATACTTATTATGCACAATGTAACTATGGCACTGCCTGAGTGCCAAATAATACTGTAACCACAACATCGATCACCTCAAATTCAACATCACCGTGGGGTTGGCTCTCTTAAAGAACTACAAATACATGGATGTGCATCAAATAAAATAATACATAGACGTACCATTATTAGTACCTCTTTGTTATGACCTGTAGCGAGAGGGAGTGGCAAGTAAGTTAACGCCTCCCATGCAGTTACTGGTAGCGTTCATCAGTAGAATGCTGTAAGGCTCCATATATTCTTTTATCCATTTTTTTCCTGCACCTAGCTGTATACGGCCATGTCAGCCAGCCCGACCACCATCTAATAATGTTTTTCTCCAGCATATTCGATATACATATGATTTCTGGGCACGAGATCGCTGCGCTGCATCATTCGTTGTTGTCTGTTACTATAGTGTGCTATTATACACATGCACATTATTGGCTTTCAATGTTAATAATGAAAACACTGGACAATGCATGCACGTCTGTCGTTGCGCTGCGTGTGACCGACTTTTGGCACTAATCACACCTCATAGACCTTATTCGATGAACGATGAATTGCATTTATTTACTTTTAATCGGAATAGGATTAACGGTTATTACCCTTACAGAGGCATAGGAACGTATTTAAAAGTGGGGAGGGGGCTGAAGTGAACTTGATAAAGTGGGCGTGGTCATTTATGTGTCATGATTATGATGTATATACCACTATATACAGGAGAAAGGATGGCTGAGTGCTAATGATAACAGTTAACACCAAAAATGATACGTTTCACAAATATATGGACACATAGTTTTCAAATTAATCTGATATTCTAAGGGACACCTTCAGCTTCTTTATTACGCACTGAAAATAAATTACATGATGGTACTTCACAAAAAAGAGTTATTACAACTGCTATTTGATCAGAAGGCTTTCAGACATCACTTTTCTCCAACTCCTTTTACCCTAGGGAACAGAGAGCATTTAGAGGGTTATCCTAAGTAGGTAGCGATTTTGATGCAATAAACTGGACACATCTTCAGAGCTATTCTCTGAAGGAGTGTCCAGTTTATTGCATCAAAATCACTACCCACTAGGAAAGTCATTTATTTGTCCTGACCACAGATTTTTACTACACATAGATTTTTACTTTACCCATCTATAAAGATACAGGCTGTACAGAGTACACACATACTGGGAGGGGCTGGAGGGAAGGAGGGAGGGAGGAGGTAAGGAGGGAGGAGGTAAGGAGGGAGAGGTAAGGTAAGGAGGGAGGAGGTAAGGAGGGAAGGCGGAGGTAAGGTGGGAACTGCATGCAGGACAACACAAATTCATATATAGTCTATACGTTTCTTTATTAATTAATGGCCACATATTCAAACTGCATTGATGTGGGTGTGGCACATGCGGTCAGCAGGGGCGTGGCACTCACGTGGTGGGCGTGTTGTGGCTTTCTTATGATCGTCAATAGCAACATTCTTCATCATATCAGTCAGTGGTGTAGTCTGATGACTGGGGAGGAGGAAATGATGTAATGGTTGGATAGGAGAGGAAATGATGTCACAAGTACACGCCCACCTCAGGGAACTTTGCGTGGGCGTAGCACCAACTTTGATCTTCCTGAATGAAGGTGACTGCTGCTTGGAACCAGGACCACTTTGGAGCCCCGCCTCCTCACTGGTACCAGAACCAGACCAATAGAAAAACTTACACATACTAACAACATTAGAGCAATAAACCATAGGCATGGGTGTACACGTGTGTGTGTGTGTGTATGTATATATATATACATGTTAATGCTGCATGAATGCTCTTTCTTTCACATGCTCACAGCTTCACTATCATGTCATGCATCAAAGCCATGTCCCATGCTTCCATTCTCCGTATGTTAGCTGGTTAACGGGTTAACTGGTTTGCCCATAAGGAGGTCAGGCATATGACAGGGGGTGCAGGCCCCCCTGTCGAGCCAGCCTGGGACCAAGGGTAGCACAGGCTACTCTTGGATGTGACCAGACTTGCCACTACCATGACGAGGTCATGGAGAGTGGTTGGCCCTCAACCGCTGAACTGACCTGGGACCAAGGGTAACGTTGAGTCACCCATTGGTTTGACCAGATATGCCACACCACGACACGGTCAGTGGCTTGGGTGGTTGGTCAGGGTAGAAGCCTGATAAGGGAAGTTATGTCCTGCAGCTTGATCAGGGGTAGCCTGAGCTGTTGTAGTGAGGAGTCCAGCTAGGAAAGTTAGGCAAGTGGCTGGTCCTTCGGACTTCTCCATGGCGACCGGCATGCCCAGTTCCTGGCACACTTGCAGCATGTTGGACATGGAATCCTGGCAGGTAGGCGAACCGGGTGGACCAAGCAGGAGAAAGTCGTCCAGGTAGTGCAGGAGGGTAGCTCCATGGTTGTGCTCTAGGATCCAGTGCAGGGTGGTGTCAAAGTTGTCGAAGAATGCTGGGGGCCAAGCGTAAGCCAAAGGGGAGGCTTTCTGAAAGAAGATGACTGCTGCACGGAACCAGGACCCCATTGGAGCCCCGCCTCCTCACTGGTACCAGAACCAGACCAATATAAATAACTAACACATACCAACAACATTAGAGCAATAAAATAAACCATAGGCATGGGTGTGCATGTGTATGTGTGTGTGTGTGTGTATGTATGTGTTGACAGATGACCCACCACCACAACAGAGTGACAGATGACCTACCACCACAACAGAGTGACAGATGACCTACCACCACAACAGAGTGACAGATGACCCACCACCACAACAGAGTGACAGATGACCCACCACCACAACAGAATGACAGATGACCCACCACCACAACAGAGTGACAGATGACCTACCACCACAACAGAGTGACAGATGACCCACCACCACAACAGAGTGACAGATGACCTACCACCACAACAGAGTGACAGATGACCCACCACCACAACAGTGACAGATGACCCACCACCACAACAGAGTGACAGATGACCTACCACCACAACAGAGTGACAGATGACCCACCACCACAACAGAGTGACAGATGACCCACCACCACAACAGTGACAGATGACCCACCACCACAACAGTGACAGATGACCCACCACCACAACAGAGTGACAGATGACCCACCACCACAACAGAGTGACAGATGACCCACCACCACAACAGTGACAGATGACCCACCACCACAACAGTGACAGATGACCCACCACCACAACAGTGACAGATGACCCACCACCACAACAGTGACAGATGACCTACCACCACAACAGAGTGACAGATGACCCACCACCACAACAGAGTGACAGATGACCCACCACCACAACAGAGTGACAGATGACCTACCACCACAACAGAGTGACAGATGACCCACCACCACAACAGAGTGACAGATGACCCACCACCACAACAGAGTGACAGGTGACCACCACCACAACAGTGACAGATGACCCACCACCACAACAGTGACAGATGACCCACCACCACAACAGAATGACAGATGACCCACCACCACAACAGAGTGACAGATGACCTACCACCACAACAGAGTGACAGATGACCCACCACCACAACAGAGTGACAGATGACCCACCACCACAACAGAGTGACAGATGACCCACCACCACAACAGTGACAGATGACCCACCACCACAACAGTGACAGATGACCCACCACAACAACAGTGACAGATGACCCACCACCACAACAGTGACAGATGACCTACCACCACAACAGAGTGACAGATGACCCACCACCACAACAGAGTGACAGATGACCCACCACCACAACAGAGTGACAGATGACCTACCACCACAACAGAGTGACAGATGACCCACCACCACAACAGTGACAGATGACCTACCACCACAACAGAGTGACAGATGACCCACCACCACAACAGAGTGACAGATGACCTACCACCACAACAGAGTGACAGATGACATACCACCACAACAGAGTGACAGATGACCCACCACCACAACAGAGTGACAGATGACCCACCACCACAACAGAGTGACAGATGACCCACCACCACAACAGTGACAGATGACCCACCACCACAACAGTGACAGATGACCCACCACCACAACAGAGTGACAGATGACCCACCACCACAACAGAGTGACAGATGACCTACCACCACAACAGAGTGACAGATGACCCACCACCACAACAGAGTGACAGATGACCCACCACCACAACAGAGTGACAGATGACCCACCACCACAACAGAGTGACAGATGACCCACCACCACAACAGAGTGACAGATGACCCACCACCACAACAGTGACAGATGACCCACCACCACAACAGTGACAGATGACCCACCACCACAACAGTGACAGATGACCCACCACAACAACAGTGACAGATGACCTACCACCACAACAGAGTGACAGATGACCCACCACCACAACAGAGTGACAGATGACCCACCACCACAACAGAGTGACAGATGACCTACCACCACAACAGAGTGACAGATGACCCACCACCACAACAGTGACAGATGACCTACCACCACAACAGAGTGACAGATGACCCACCACCACAACAGAGTGACAGATGACCCACCACCACAACAGAGTGACAGATGACATACCACCACAACAGAGTGACAGATGACCCACCACCACAACAGAGTGACAGATGACCCACCACCACAACAGAGTGACAGATGACCCACCACCACAACAGTGACAGATGACCCACCACCACAACAGTGACAGATGACCCACCACCACAACAGAGTGACAGATGACCCACCACCACAACAGAGTGACAGATGACCTACCACCACAACAGAGTGACAGATGACCCACCACCACAACAGAGTGACAGATGACCCACCACCACAACAGAGTGACAGATGACCCACCACCACAACAGTGACAGATGACCCACCACCACAACAGTGACAGATGACCCACCACAACAGTGACAGATGACCCACCACCACAACAGTGACAGATGACCTACCACCACAACAGAGTGACAGATGACCCACCACCACAACAGAGTGACAGATGACCCACCACCACAACAGAGTGACAGATGACCTACCACCACAACAGAGTGACAGATGACCCACCACCACAACAGTGACAGATGACCCACCACCACAACAGAGTGACAGATGACCCACCACCACAACAGTGACAGATGACCCACCACCACAACAGAGTGACAGATGACCCACCACCACAACAGAATGACAGATGACCCACCACCACAACAGAGTGACAGATGACCCACCACCACAACAGTGACAGATGACCCACCACCACAACAGTGACAGATGACCCACCACCACAACAGAGTGACAGATGACCCACCACCACAACAGAGTGACAGATGACCCACCACCACAACAGAGTGACAGATGACCCACCACCACAACAGAGTGACAGATGACCCACCACCACAACAGTGACAGATGACCCACCACCACAACAGAGTGACAGATGACCCACCACCACAACAGAGTGACAGATGACCCACCACCACAACAGAGTGACAGATGACCCACCACCACAACAGAGTGACAGATGACCCACCACCACAACAGAGTGACAGATGACCCACCACCACAACAGAGTGACAGATGACCCACCACCACAACAGAGTGACAGATGACCCACCACCACAACAGTGACAGATGACCCACCACCACAACAGAGTGACAGATGACCCACCACCACAACAGAGTGACAGATGACCCACCACCACAACAGTGTGACAGATGACCTACCACCACAACAGAATGACAGATGACCCACCACCACAACAGAGTGACAGATGACCTACCACCACAACAGAGTGACAGATGACCCACCACCACAACAGTGACTGATGACCCACCACCACAACAGAGTGACAAATGACCCACCACCACAACAGAGTGACAGATGACCTACCACCACAACAGAGTGACAGATGACCCACCACCACAACAGAGTGACAGATGACCCACCACCACAACAGAGTGACAGATGACCCACCACCACAACAGTGACAGATGACCTACCACCACAACAGAGTGACAGATGACCCACCAACACAACAGAGTGACAGATGACCCACCACCACAACAGTGACAGATGACCCACCACCACAACAGAGTGACAGATGACCCACCACCACAACAGAGTGACAGATGACCCACCACCACAACAGAGTGACAGATGACCCACCACCACAACAGTGACAGATGACCCACCACCACAACAGAGTGACAGATGACCTACCACCACAACAGAGTGACAGATGACCCACCACCACAACAGAGTGACAGATGACCCACCACCACAACAGTGACAGATGACCTACCACCACAACAGAGTGACAGATGACCCACCACCACAACAGAGTGACAGATGACCCACCACCACAACAGTGACAGATGACCTACCACCACAACAGAGTGACAGATGACCCACCACAACAGTGACAGATGACCTACCACCACAACAGAGTGACAGATGACCCACCACCACAACAGTGACAGATGACCCACCACCACAACAGAGTGACAGATGACCCACCACCACAACAGAGTGACAGATGACCCACCACCACCACAACAGATGACCTACCACCACAACAGAGTGACAGATGACCCACCACCACAACAGAGTGACAGATGACCCACCACCACAACAGTGACAGATGACCCACCACCACAACAGAGTGACAGATGACCCACCACCACAACAGAGTGACAGATGACCCACCACCACAACAGAGTGACAGATGACCCACCACCACAACAGTGACAGATGACCCACCACCAAAACAGAGTGACAGATGACCTACCACCACAACAGAGTGACAGATGACCCACCACCACAACAGAGTGACAGATGACCCACCACCACAACAGTGACAGATGACCTACCACCACAACAGAGTGACAGATGACCCACCACCACAACAGAGTGACAGATGACCCACCACCACAACAGTGACAGATGACCTACCACCACAACAGAGTGACAGATGACCCACCACAACAGTGACAGATGACCCACCACCACAACAGAGTGACAGATGACCCACCACCACAACAGTGACAGATGACCCACCACCACAACAGAGTGACAGATGACCCACCACCACAACAGAGTGACAGATGACCCACCACCACCACAACAGATGACCCACCACCACAACAGAGTGACAGATGACCCACCACCACAACAGTGACAGATGACCCACTACCACCAACATCAATCATATTTTCTCCACAAGGGCTAAACTCCTCCCACATTGGCTATTTGAGATTGTCCCTGGGAGAGGGGACAGAGGAGCACTAGTCTAATGGAATGTGCACTAATTCAGGGGAGTAAGCAAATGTTGCCATGGAGATGGACATCATTACACGATGATGGGGTAGTTAATAACATGCAGCAGCCTGGCCTCTTGACTAGGTAGCGTGGGTCACATGACTAGGTAGCCTGGGTCACATGACTAGGTAGCCTGGGTCATCATGACTAGCACATGACTAGGTAGTCTGGGTTACATGACTAGTTTGGGTCACATGACTAACTAGCCTAGGTCACATGATTAGATAGTCTGGGACACATGATTAGGTAACCAAGCACACACATAAACACACACAACACGTACAGACTGGTACAGCTTACTTCATGTGTTCAACTTCTTTTCCATCATCACCTTCTTTTGCTGTTAAGTGATCAAAAATGATACATACATGAAGGTCAGTCTACAAACACCTCCCCTGTCCCCCTACATGAAGATAAGTCTACAAACACCTCCCCTGTCCCCTTACATGAAGGTAAGTCTACAAACACATCCACTGTCCCCTTACATGACGGTAAGTCTACAAACACCTCCCCTGTCCCCTTACATGAAGGTAAGTCTACAAACACCTCCCTGTTCCCTTACATGAAAGTAAGTCTACAAACACCTCCCCTGTCCCCTTACATGAAGGTAAGTCTGCAGACACCTCCCCTGTCCCCTTACATGAAGGTAAGTCTACAAACACCTCCCCTGTCCCCTTACATGAAGGTAAGTCTGCAGACACCTCCCCTGTCCCCTTACATGAAGGAGCCGGTGCCTTGACCACAAAGTCCAAAAGTGCTTTATGGAGTGAGTCTCCATCATGACAGTATGCTTCAGGATGCCACTGAATGGCAACCAAAGGAAAGTACTCTGGAACCTTTGAAGCGACAACTTCAATGCACGCAATGGGCTCCATTTCTTTTCCCTTACTGTTTTTCATCTCCTTACATTCTTGTGTACTTCTTGCCACGACCTCCAGTTTGCTCTCCATTGGTCCTAACTTGATGATTGAATCAGGATGAACACTATTGACAGGAAACTCTTCAGGTAGACCGTTGGGCCAAATACGTTCGGCAGTGGCACACTGCTGAATTTTCACATAGTGGACGTCAACGTTATCGTTTATTTCCCCTGCCCTGAAGGATTCAGGGAAATCATTTTGCTATAGCTATGATCCTTCGATGGCCATATTTGAACGCCAAATACTTCTAAACGCCATACGCCTCCGCATAAGAGAATAAACCTCTTGCGAGAGAAGGCATATGTTTTAAGCAACTTTTTCTCGAACTCTTCACGTTGTGGTTCGTCGTCGTCTCGAGCGACACCAGGAATCACAATTATATCTAGGCCTACCTCATCGGCTGAGCGAAACTCAGGCAAACGCAATCCGTCCACCTCCGGAGTAGGCCCCTATGTGGGAACTTCGCTTTTCCTTTCATAAGACGCTTGACTTCCACAATTCAGCCTTATTTTTGGCAGATACGTCCAAACCACGTCGTTTCAGTTCGTCCTTAAGGTCATCGACACTGCTGCGCTTGTTGATTCCTTACTTATCAATATCTTTATAATTCTTTTCCAAATACGAGCGTAAGGTAACTCTTATGCTTTCTTCATCTTCTGTGGTCCATGGAATAATGTACGTAGGAACGTTCAGAAGTGTCTGGAGGGTGTAGTGGTCCCAGAAAGCACCTTTTCCTCTTTCTGCGTCTTTATTTGGGTCATATCTCCAAACGATACCAGCGGCAGTCATGCGGTTATAGATCGAATAATCAGAAAGCCGATCAATTAACCTTAACCGAATAAAAACGCTACGAATTAAAGTTTTCCTTTAACACCGGTATTTATTCTGAGGTAATTAACGATCAGATAATTATAAATGAACTTCCTTTTTAATGGCATAGTCCCATGCAACTGCAATGATTTCTGACCTAAAAATATACTCATTGGATGTAGTTTTACGTATATGATGGAGAGGGAGGGAGATGTGTTACTGTGATGGTGGGTACAATGTGATGGAGAGGGAGGATGCATACCTACATCAAACCAAACAGTCTGTCCTTTTTGGTAGTGCCTGCTGAAGCAAAGTCGTACAGGGTTTCAAATTCTAAGCAGTGATGTCATTTGGGTCATGTTTAGGATTGCCATTGCATGGCAGGGTATGGGCTTGTGGCGTTGGAAAATGCAATTTGGCCTGAGTCGCCTGACGTAGAGTGCAACTGCTTCAAACGGGATATATACTGCAAGCAAAGCTGCAACAAGCAAACTATTAGTTTTTTAACAGAATGGATATGCCCCTCCCACGCGAAGCGGAAAAGCAAAGTTACTCATGCGCAACGAGCAGTGATGATAAATACCGCGTTCAGGAAATATTAATAGTGTTTTGTTGCCGTCATTGGTTTTTGCATAGATTATTTAGAGAGGGATTGGAAGCCGCTCACGTGAGCGCATACTTCTATACATTCACTCCGTGATACGGTTGTTCACACCTTCAATTTTGACAAAAAGAGGCGGAATTCTGGTTCTAGCGATCTACTACTTGTAAGCGTTTTATCATTTCTTCTACATAACCTCGAAAGCATTGTGAGTTTTGCCATCCTTTTTTTGTTGTTCCAAGTATCATTTACACGATAAGCGGCGTATTTTCAAACCTGCAGCACGCCTATCACTTCAAGTCCTTAACAGTTTGAGATACGCGTTTTTTTGAAGTTGTTCTTGTTAGGCCAATGATTTCTGCGTGCCATGATGTATTTTTTTATTATTGGATGACCTTTCGTTGATGTAAAACACATAGTTGAACCTTCAGAAGGTGTGACTCCTCTCAACTTCTCGCGTCACCTTCTGAGGTTCAACTATATGTTTTACATCAACGGAAGGTCATCCAATAATAAAAAATACATCATGGCACGCAGAAATCATTGGCCTAACAAGAACAACTTCAAAAAAACGCGTATCTCAAACTGTTAAGGACTTGAAGTGATAGGCGTGCTGCAGGTTTGAAAATACGCCGCTTATCGTGTAAATGATACTTGGAACAACAAAAAAAGGATGGCAAAACTCACAATGCTTTCGAGGTTATGTAGAGAAAATGATAAAACGCTTACAAGTAGTAGATCGCTAGAACCAGAATTCCGCCTCTTTTTGTCAAAATTGAAGGTGTGAACAACCGTATCACGGAGTGAATGTATAGAAGTATGCGCTCACGTGAGCGGCTTCCAATCCCTCTCTAAATAATCTATGGTTTTTGCATCGAGTGGCCGTTTTGAACTTAAAGGTGAGTCAGTGTCAGTCTCTTCTACTGTGTGTGTGTGTGTGTGTATATGTGTGTGTGTGTGTGTGTGTGTGTGTGTGTGTGTGTGTGTGTGTGTGTGTGTGTGTGTGTGTGTGTGTGTGTGTGTGTGTGTGTACTAGCGTAGATTCTTATGGTGCTAGGTAGTAAAAGATGGTACGCTGTGCAATTAAATTCCTAGTGCGGACTCAACCTAAACAGCATCGGAGCCGGATCGTTTTGGATCGATGCGTCTTGTGCGGACACTACACAACGTTGGTCTTTACTCCCTTTTGTAAGAGCAATAAAAGGGTGATCGAGTCGGTTTGGGCGGCATAATGTACTCCATGTCTTGGTATAACCGTACTCATTGTGCAGACACTCGATCCCCAGTCATGAGCGCCCCCAGCTTTTCTGGAAGGGGGGGGGGGGGGGGGGGGGTGTGTGCCAGGATAGGGCAAGGCGCGAATACGTTGTCCGCTTTCGGCCGATTCAACCAGCCGAGGGGGGGGGGGGGGGGGGGTAGGGGGCGTAGAATGCCCATACGGCCATCTTAATAAACTGCAGGGGCGGATACAGGATTTTCCAAAAGGGGGGGTTGAGACCCGCGATACGAAAAGCGGGGGGGGGGGGGGGGGGGGGGGGGGCGGTTGCTGTATATATCGCTTCTGTCTGTTCCTCTGGTGTTGTTGATTCTGAAGACATACACCTCACAAATGCCGTTGACCACTTCAATTCTCAAGTTTCTCCAATCGAGAACCTTTCTGTCAATTGGATTATCTCCTCACCCGTCAGTCAGAAGCTTCTGTCTTCAAAAGTGAATGACCATTGTTTTCAAAACCTGTTTGATCGATCCTCTCCTGCTAACAAGGCTAGGCTGCTATCAGTTTCAGCCCCTCATGCCACATCATGGCTATCAGTTATTCCTTCCACATCCCAAGGTCTACATCTTGACCCCGTTGATTTCAGGGTAGCCGTCAGTGGTGGCTGGGCCTAGATACCTCCCAGGGCTCTCAGTGTTCCTTCTGCCCTGCCCACAGCCTGGACCCTCTTGGACACCACGCTTTAACTTGCAAATGTGGGGGTGATGTTGTATTACGCCATAATGCACTCAGGGACACTTTAGTGCACTTCCTTCACCGTGCGCATGCTTCTGTCCAAGTTGAAGCTGGCGCTGGGCTCTTTCCTGACCATTCGCAGTCACGACCTGCCGATATTCTGGTGCAGAATTGGAACCTTGGGAGGCCCGTTGCCCTGGACATCTCCGTTGTCTCATCGCTAAATCCTTCAACTTTAGCTGAAGCGGGAGCAACGGTTGGTGCAGTCCTTGAGGCAACGGAGAGCAGGAAACACCAGGCCAATGATGACAAGTGCTCAAAGCTCTAGGGTGGGTCTCAACCCCTCTAGCAGTTGATTCCTATGGGGATTGGGGCAAAGAGGCTTCATTTTTTCTTGCACAAGTTGCAGCTAGGCTTGCTATCCACAAGTCCCTGCCAAAGTCACAGGCATCTTACGACCTGCTCTCCAACTTAAGCATTTGCTTAATAAGAGCGAATGCCAGAGCCATTCTCCGAAGAGTGTAGAGCCATACCTGTGTGTGTTTGATAAGGTGATACATTCTCCCCTCCTTACCCCATATAAGGTGACACATTCTCCCCACCTTACCCATATAAGGTGACACATTCTCCCCACCTTACCCCATATAAGGTGATACGTTCTCCCCACCTTACCCCATATAAGGTGACACATTCTCCCCACCTTACCCCATATAAGGTGATACGTTCTCCCCACCTTACCCCATATAAGGTGACACATTCTCCCCACCTTACCCCATATAAGGTGACACATTCTCCCCACCTTACCCCATATAAGGTGATACATTCTCCCCACCTTACCCCATATAAGGTGACACATTCTCCCCACCTTACCCCATATAAGGTGATACGTTCTCCCCACCTTACCCCATATAAGGTGACACATTCTCCCCACCTTACCCCATATAAGGTGACACATTCTCCCCACCTTACCCCATATAAGGTGATACATTCTCCCCACCTTACCCCATATAAGGTGACACATTCTCCCCACCTTACCCCATATAAGGTGATACATTCTCCCCACCTTACCACATATAAGGTGATACGTTCTCCCCACCTTACCCCATATAAGGTGACACGTTCTCCCCACCTTACCCCATATAAGGTGACACGTTCTCCCCACCTTACCCCATATAAGGTGACACATTCTCCCCACCTTACCCCATATAAGGTGATACGTTCTCCCCACCTTACCCCATATAAGGTGACACATTCTCCCCACCTTACCCCATATAAGGTGACACATTCTCCCCACCTTACCCCATATAAGGTGATACATTCTCCCCACCTTACCCCATATAAGGTGATACATTCTCCCCACCTTACCCCATATAAGGTGACACGTTCTACCCACCTTACCACATATAAGGTGACACATTCTCCCCACCTTACCACATACAAGGTGACACGTTCTCCCCACCTTACCCCATATAAGGTGATACGTTCTCCCCACCTTACCCCATATAAGGTGACACGTTCTCCCCACCTTACCCCATATAAGGTGACACATTCTCCCCACCTTACCCCATATAAGGTGACACATTCTCCCCACCTTACCCCATATAAGGTGATACATTCTCCCCACCTTACCCCATATAAGGTGATACATTCTTCCCACCTTACCCCATATAAGGTGACACACTCTCCCCACCTTACCCCATATAAGGTGACACTTTCTCCCCACCTTACCCCATATAAGGTGACACACTCTCCCCACCTTATCCCATATAAGGTGACACGTTCTCCCCACCTTACCCCATATAAGGTGACACATTCTCCCCACCTTATCCCATATAAGGTGACACGTTCTCCCCACCTTACCCCATATAAGGTGACACATTCTCCCCACCTTACCCCATATAAGGTGACACATTCTCCCCACCTTACCCCATATAAGGTGACACATTCTCCCCACCTTACCCCATATAAGGTGATACATTCTCCCCACCTTACCCCATATAAGGTGACACGTTCTCCCCACCTTACCCCATATAAGGTGACACGTTCTCCCCACCTTACCACATATAAGGTGACACATTCTCCCCACCTTACCACATACAAGGTGACACGTTCTCCCCACCTTACCCCATATAAGGTGATACGTTCTCCCCACCTTACCCCATATAAGGTGACACGTTCTCCCCACCTTACCCCATATAAGGTGACACATTCTCCCCACCTTACCCCATATAAGGTGATACGTTCTCCCCACCTTACCCCATATAAGGTGACACATTCTCCCCACCTTACCCCATATAAGGTGACACATTCTCCCCACCTTACCCCATATAAGGTGATACATTCTCCCCACCTTACCCCATATAAGGTGATACATTCTCCCCACCTTACCCCATATAAGGTGACACGTTCTCCCCACCTTACCACATATAAGGTGACACATTCTCCCCACCTTACCACATACAAGGTGACACGTTCTCCCCACCTTACCCCATATAAGGTGATATGTTCTCCCCACCTTACCCCATATAAGGTGACACGTTCTCCCCACCTTACCCCATATAAGGTGACACATTCTCCCCACCTTACCCCATATAAGGTGATACGTTCTCCCCACCTTACCCCATATAAGGTGAGACATTCTCCCCACCTTACCCCATATAAGGTGATACATTCTTCCCACCTTACCCCATATAAGGTGACACACTCTCCCCACCTTACCCCATATAAGGTGACACTTTCTCCCCACCTTACCCCATATAAGGTGACACACTCTCCCCACCTTATCCCATATAAGGTGACACGTTCTCCCCACCTTACCCCATATAAGGTGACACATTCTCCCCACCTTATCCCATATAAGGTGACACGTTCTCCCCACCTTACCCCATATAAGGTGACACATTCTCCCCACCTTACCCCATATAAGGTGACACATTCTCCCCACCTTACCCCATATAAGGTGACACACTCTCCCCACCTTATCCCATATAAGGTGACACATTCTCCCCACCTTATCCCATATAAGGTGATACATTCTCCCCACCTTACCCCATATAAGGTGACACATTCTCCCCACCTTATCCCATATAAGGTGATACGTTCTCCCCACCTTACCCCATATAAGGTGATACACTCTCCCCACCTTACCCCATATAAGGTGACACATTCTCCCCACCTTACCCCATATAAGGTGACACATTCTCCCCACCTTATCACATATAAGGTGACACATTCTCCCCACCTTACCCCATATAAGGTGACACATTCTCCCCACCTTATCACATATAAGGTGACACATTCTCCCCACCTTACCACATATAAGGTGATACATTCTCCCCACCTTACCCCATATAAGGTGATACATTCTCCCCACCTTATCACATATAAGGTGACACATTCTCCCCACCTTACCACATATAAGGTGATACATTCTCCCCACCTTACCCCATATAAGGTGACACATTCTCCCCACCTTACCACATATAAGGTGACACGTTCTCCCCACCTTACCCCATATAAGGTGATACACTCTCCCCACCTTACCCCATATAAGGTGACACATTCTCCCCACCTTATCCCATATAAGGTGATACGTTCTCCCCACCTTACCCCATATAAGGTGATACACTCTCCCCACCTTACCCCATATAAGGTGACACATTCTCCCCACCTTACCCCATATAAGGTGACACATTCTCCCCACCTTATCACATATAAGGTGACACATTCTCCCCACCTTACCCCATATAAGGTGACACATTCTCCCCACCTTATCACATATAAGGTGACACATTCTCCCCACCTTACCACATATAAGGTGATACATTCTCCCCACCTTACCCCATATAAGGTGATACATTCTCCCCACCTTATCACATATAAGGTGACACATTCTCCCCACCTTACCACATATAAGGTGATACATTCTCCCCACCTTACCCCATATAAGGTGACACATTCTCCCCACCTTACCACATATAAGGTGACACGTTCTCCCCACCTTACCACATATAAGGTGACACATTCTCCCCACCTTACCCCATATAAGGTGACACATTCTCCCCACCTTACCCCATATAAGGTGACACATTCCCACCCTCCATGACCACATGCTCGACACAACTGATTGACTACCCTTGGAGGTGCACTCTATTTGGAAGTGGCCAGATTAGCCGTTATGTGTGGTAAAGAGAAATGTGGTGGTTGTGTGGTGTGGACCTGTTGTGCGTTCAAGCTAGCTAGGTCCATAAACGTGTTGTCTTTGAATTAAAATGCTTACCTTCAAAACGTGTCAGCCAGGGTCGAGGAGTGTTAGGTGGTGTTGGTGGTGGTCTAGTGGAGGTAGAGGGTTGGGGAGGAGAGTGTATGTTTTGGATGAGGCCAATTCAGGGTGCAAGAGAATGGTTACTGATTAGCACATTTTTATTGCAAGAATTAGAAGTCATAAAGCTGGTAGATACAGAAAACTTTTGATCAGAATGTGATGAATCAGTGACGACAAAGATAGATGGCAAATAATAAATCAGACAATGCCAACCTACATGGTACTACAGATGAGGTTGAACTGGAAAAGATGATACTCGAGGAGAATCAGAGGCTGAGCTAAGATTAAAAATCTGATATGATTATTTTAAACAGGTATCTTGCATCATGTCTTTTAACTCCACCCCACCCCAAAACCCTAGCGTTGTCTTCCCTATAGCTACATGTGTACATTGTGTCGTACAACATGGACAATGCACGTACTACTTTGATTGGGGCCTGGGGATGTGATAGTGTAAAGGTGGTATACAAGCTATTGGTAAGACTGTTAATGTTGTGTTGCATGTACATGGGACAGTGTCCAGCAAAATCATGCATCTGGATAGTTTTTCAAGTTTCAAATTTTTTCATCTGTTTTTTGTGAAGTCCAAAGAGCTTTAATCAAATGGTTCTTATGCATCCTAAACTGAACTATCCATCATAAAGTTATACGGCACTGAATATATAATTAGCCATACATTTCAATGCAAGCGTTACTGTTCTTTTGCTTGTCCTTGAAATTTGAAAAGTATCACAAGGGTGATTTTGCTGGACACTCCATCATGTACATGGTTTTTACATTATAAAGGTCTTATTTTGGTCACATCAATATTAGTGCAAACACTGACCCTGTTATAGCTGCTACACCCTCATGTGGAAGGTTTGGAGCTGAAGTGAAGCTTGAAGTGTGTATACCTAAGGTAGCTATGAGGGTTGGACGAGGTAGCCGATAGTGTAGCGACCTCCCCAAGAGGGTTTAGTGGTAGGCAGGCCTCTTGTGACCTTACATTCACTGTACATGTAGCTACAGGGACCACCACAACAGTCTGTACTAGTCGCCATGTAGAGTTGGCAGTGTCCAGATTAGCCATGTGAAGTGTGTGTGTGGCTGTGTGGTGTGGACCTGTTGTGCGTATGAGCTAGCTAGCTAGATCTCTAAATGTGTTGTCTTTGAATCAACTATAAATTATTTCTTTTCCTTTAGAGGAAAATGTTTAGTTACAAGACATGTCAGCCAGTACCTGTGCTAGGAGGTCGAGGAGTGTTACGTGATGGTGGTGGTATAGTGGAGGTGAAGGGTAGGGCTGTGTGGGGAGGAGTTGATGGTGGAGTGTATGTTTTGGATGAGGTGAATTTAACGTGGAAGAGAATGGCACATGGTGTTAGGCGGGGGGCCACACTAGCTGTGTGTGGAGGAGAGCTGGTGTATGTTGGTGGTTGTAGAAAGAAGGTGATGGTATGGAGAGGAGGGAGGTGGACCTCCATGACTGATATGTTAAAAGGGTATAGGCAGTCATGTGTATTAAGTACAGGTGGAGGTGGTCTGGTGGTGATGGGATCGCATGTTAGTCGTGGTGTTATGCTGAGGGACGATGTTCAGGTGTTTGATGGTGAGACCTGGCACTTTGGACCACGACATCCTCAGGATTTTTATAGAGCGTCAGCAATGGTGTATGGAGACCAGGTCTTCGTGATGGGAGGTAATGGCATGAAGCAGGCAGTGTGGTCTTGCAACATCACTGACCTGGTGAGCCACTGAACAGTGTGTAGCATCTCTGTCCCTGTTTGTAACTTACCCGTGGACCACACACACACACACATACACACACACACACACACACACACACACACACATGGGCGGTAACATACCTACAATACAAGTGCACGCTTAGCCTCATACAGTGCTCAATTTGACAGGTAACGTCTCCATTACACACACACGCATGTCTACTTACACAACAATTCATGTGCTGATGTGTAGAGGCACATCACACTAGGCATCACATACACATCATGTTATAACGTTAGTGTACTGTGTGTAGCTAGTGTTTGACTGCTGCACACACATCCACATGGCTGCCTGTAGGGACATGTATATGTGTGTACCTACATATACACACATGCAGTGACATGACACACATGTGCTCCAAATATATGTGCACAGTCACATGGCCACACATACATGTCCACATGCTTTGTTATTGTGTTACCCATCTCCTCTTATTACCAACACACACATCCCTGCACACACATTGGCTAGACTACTGCTGACAAACAGTCCTCTATCTGGAGAAAGCTACCAGATGTACCATACCGTGGGTCATCTGCATGTGTGGTTGATGGTGTGCTCCTTGCCATTGGAGGGAAGGACAAGGATTATTCAGCTACCTCTGCCATCTATGCCTTCCATCCTTATGATCAGAAGTGGCAGCATGTTGGAGACATGCCATTTACGTGTTCCGATGTGGACACACTACTTTTGTCAGGAGGAAGGCTGTTGGTGGTTGATGGACGTAATCAACAGGTGGTGGAGATCACTGTGGAAGGTTAGTTATGCTATAGTGGAACTGTACTAACCAGAGTATTTTTCAGGTCTGGCTAAGCTCTTCATCCCTCCACACCTAAAGGAAGCAGATGAAAGGTACATGTTATGTTTTGACAGCAGTACTCACTGCTGTGGTCATTACAGTCCATTGGTGTGGCTGGATGTCTACACATACATGTACCAACAAACACTACACATGTCTCCATATATACTTTCCTATACATCCTTTGTACAGGTGTAGGGCTATGTATGTGTTATAAGGCAATTAGATCTTGAGCTCAAACTGGGTTGGCTCTGCAACAAATGGAGAACTATGTGATGGATAAGACATATTACATCACATGTTTATGGTCTCACGTGACGGAGATGAAAGACAACTCATTGGAGGTAGCATTGAGGTTTTCATCCTTATCAACTTGGCAGGCTTTATACATACTATTGGAGATAAAACAAGACCATCGAAGTAATACTCGCATATTTGCACTTTGTCCAAAATGTCTCTAACTTCCATATACATGAACAGCAAAGACAGGCTGGTCTTAACAAGGAAAATGGTACATCCTTGTGGCCATGCACCTTGCACAACTCTTAGGCATGTGACATCATAAACGTGCATTTGATGCAATATACTTTATACATCCCATAGTTCTCCATGGGTCTCAGAGCCAACTCTGTTTGATCCTACACTCCAATAATGTCACCGCTCTAGAGTTGATTGCTGTTGAGGCATAGGGAAAATCATACGATTGCTTACAGTCGAAACGTTAATTGATGTAGTCTTGAGCACATTGCAATAACCCCTCGTAGCTCATTGGTCAAGAGAGCGACCTACCACACCATAGTAATTATTTTTTTCTTATCATTCAGGCGTCTCTATGAGGAGGCCATGAGCAAGGGATATGTGGAAACTTCAGTGACCAAATGTCTCATCCTTGGAGCAGCTGGTGTTGGTAAAACTCATCTCAAACACCTCCTTCTGAAGAAGGTCCCTCCAAAGCAACGTGTCAGTACAGGGCTGGCTGACAACCCTGTTCGAGCCATCTCGTTACCACTGGCAGGTGTGGGTGGACAAGAGAAGGATGACTGGTTTGTCATTAAAGATAAAGATGACCAGGCACTGATGAGTTATATTGGGGGGACCATTAAAGATGGCCATGTAAGCTTGCTACCATCTTTGGCTGACATTGTTAGCACTCTCCCTAAGATGGACATTAGTAATGTACCCAGTGATGGAGCTGATGTTGGTCACTCTGACCCCATACCTGCTGATGTTAACACCACCAAGGATACCACCACCCAACAGAGCAGGACTGTAGCTTTTGAGGATGAGCTGATTCATCACATCAACAACTCCTCAGGTAAGGATTGGTCGAGAGCTGACCAAGTTTACCTGTACCATCTCCCAGTGTTAGGAAAAAAGAAGCTCTTTGGTGCAAAGCTGATCCAGTTCATCGACAGTGGTGGTCAACTGCAATACCATGATATCCTTCCATTGTTCATTCATAACCCTGCTGTGACTGTATTTGTTTTAAACCTGTCAGAGGAACTGTCTCATCACCCCAGCATAGAGTACTATGGAGCAGATGGCACGCCTGTTGGTAAACCATATCAATCATCACTCTCACACAAACAGATCCTTCAGCACTGTCTTGGGGCAGTTCGCTCTCAGGGTGTTCATCCTCTGATCATCACCGTGGGAACACATCTAGATGCTGTCGACAAGTGTTCAGAATCCGTCAAGCAGAAGAACCAACAGCTCAAGGCATTGATGAAATCCAGCAGTGTTCATGTGCTCTATAAGGGGGAAAGGCTTAAAGAAGTGATATTTGCTGTGAACAGCAAATCTCCTAAGGATAAGGACAGACGTGTTGCTAAGGTACTTAGAGAAAAAATAGTTTCCAAATCCCCACAACAGTTAATAAAGATGCCAATAGCATGGTTTGGACTGGAGGTCTATCTCCAAAGGTCATCAGATGATGGTGTGTTAAGCCTTGTGCAATGCCAAGAGTGTGCTAAAAGGTTACACATGGAGGGAGATACATTCTCTGCTGCCTTACACCATCTTGTCCAGCACAATGTGTTCTTATATTACCCAGAGGTTCTCCCCCAGACAGTGTTCTGTGATCCCCAGGTGGTCCTCACCAAGGTGACTGAACTAGTGCAATACCTTCACAAGCTGAGGAATAATCCAGATGAAGACATAGCAGTTGAGGGTGACCTGATCAAGTTTAGAGATCATGGACTGGTGTCAGTAGAGCTACTGAAAATGTTTCCAAAGCACTACAAAGAGGGTCTGTTCACTCCACAAGATCTGTTGAAGTTGCTGGTGAGTGTTCGTGCAGTTGCTGTCATGAGAGATGGTGAGTACTTGATGCCTGCTCTGATGCCATCTCTGAAAATGTCTCCACACCGACAACAAAGTCCCTCTTTGGTAGTTAACTTTCTCCATGGCTATGTTCCTACTGGCCTGTTTTGCTGTCTAGTGGCCCATCTTTTATCCACAGGTTGGAAGGTGTGCATGAAAAGAGATGAACCATTGTGTCTGTACCGAGACTGTGTTAAATTTGAGCGAAATGGTACTGCTGAAATTATAACCTTAGTTGACATGTTCTCCTATATTGAGGTACATGTTAGTGAGGCATCCAGTGAGGTGTGTAGAGAGATAAGGGACAGTGTCCACAGAGGTATCAAGAGTGCCTGTAGTGTACTCAAGTACCAGGATGGCCAGTTTGAAGATGCCTTCATGTGTGCAGGAGCCAGTTGTACCTCAGACCCACCTCATGTAGCTGTGGTGGTGCGTTCAAAGTCACCCAGAGGACCAGTGTACAAGTGGAAGTGTTCCATAGTAGGTGACCAGATTGGACACCTGAGTGAGGATCAGTTGATGTGGCTAGGTGAGAGTGTTGTCTCAATAGAAGATCCCAGTACATCAGGTGAGAGATGTTTGTGGTAGACCATTTGATCAGTGTCTGTTCCATCTTACTGCAGTTCAATTAAATAATGTACCCACATCAGGTTGTAAGAGAGGTATGGTAGTGACTGGGTCACATCATGGTTTTATTAATAATTTTATTAAATATTTGGCTGTATACGTGTCGGTCCTTTGACCATGGACAGTGATTCATCCTTGCCACCATGTAAGAGGGGACAGGTTGGGACTGGGCTATATAGGCTAAGCACAATGATCTTACTGGAGTCAGTAAGTGCTGGTGTTTAGGTGCACGTGTTAAGTTGCTTTTTCTGGCCAATTTGGAAGACAGTACCTCAATGTTCTTTGCATGTACAGTAGGAGACACGAAAAAGGTTACGTTCCGTTTACATAAAACGATCGTTGCGCGGTGTTGACTACAGCCTGTTATACGAAGTACAAATTGCGTCTGTAAGGTGTGTTGATGGGTGTTGATTGCGTACACGCATTCCATCGTTTGCACTACCTGGCTGCACGCTACCGTTGCGTTTGTGCGCCGCGTTCATCGTGAGTCGCTTTAGCTGTCGCGATGCGTTCTGAAGTCTTCAGAAAAAGAAAGTAAGTGTCTCCAAATCGAACGGAAACCAATCTAACAACGTTGTGATGGTTTATTTCCTCTTGCGCTTGATTCCAGAAGCTACGTAAGCGTAGATACGATGCGCACGATACGTACAGACGTAAACGGATTCATACACGATAATTGATACCGTACCTACGCTCGATCGTGTTAACTCCGTGTAGACCAGCGTAGTTCGAAACTATACAATCGTACATATGGCGTGCTAACACTACGGAACGTAACCTTTTTCGTGTCCCATACTGTATAAACCATGTATTTCTGGATAATGCTCATTTTTGTGATTTACTAACTGTTTTCAGTAGTGTGCAATGTTCAGTAAATAGAAAATGCTGGCATTCATGTAATCAGAAACAGCCTAAAAATGCCAGAATTTTTTCAACAGCCCTACCCACAGTGTATCTAAATGATCACCTCCTCCCTCTCCCTACCCTCCCAGCTCCACCTCGCTCCCAGTTCCATCTCAGTTTGGAATCACCTTGGGTGCTGCTATATGTTTTGTTCTGGTCTGATCACCTCCTCCCCCTCCCCTACCCTCCCAGTTCCACCTCAGTCATCCCAACCACAGCCTACACATATCGTACCAACACCTCCATCTCCACAACCTCCTGGATCACTAGGTCTCAGTTTGTACCAATATTTGATGATGTGTCATGTTTTGTTGTGGTCTGATCACCTCCTCCCCCTCCCTACCCTCCCAGCTCCACTTCAGTCACAGCGTACACATCTTTCATCACCCCATGTACCCTCATCAGGCAGTAAGAGAGGTAAGGTAGTGATGACTGGCTCTCATTAAAATGACATTGTTTACATGTACATGTAGGTCCTAGTGATTCATCATATTCACGGTGTAAGAAGAGACGGGTTGAGACTGAGAAGAGAATTACAGGAGAAGGTCCCAGTGCTCCAGGTGTGTGTGTGTGTGTGTGTGTGTGTGTGTGTGTGTGTGTGTGTGTATTACCTACCCCTCCCAATTCCATCTCAGTTTGTACCAATAGTTGATGATGTACAAGTGATAAAAACATTCTCTATGCGAGAAGGTTGGTGGTATATAGGAATCAAAGGCGGTGGTGGTGTAAAAAGCAAGGGAACAAGGATTGTGATTGAAAAGGAAAAAAGAGATAGACCTATATTAGCAGCATGTCGTCATGTTTAACTGTGTGTGCTAATATAGGTCTATTTCATTTTTCCTTTTCAATCACAATCCTTGTTCCCTTGCTTTTTACACCACCACCGCCTTTGATTCCTATATACCACCAACCTTCTCGCATAGAGAATGTTTTTATCACTTGTTTCCTACATTTTTTGGTAGATTTAGTATTGTATTTAGTTCTTGAAAAGTAACCATGTAGCAAGAATGTCAAATGACAGTTTTATTTTAGAATCTCGTGGCCATGCAATTTTTGAGGTGTGGGTGTACCATTAAAACACACAGTATTACTATTTAAACAATAAGTACAAGTATTTCATTTATAACCCAGGAGCATGTCATCTTGTATAGGATATACTGCTGTATATTCTGGACCAGGATATACTTCTGTATATCCAGGATATATAGCAGGTAGAGCAGGTGGAGCTAATCCTGCAGCTGGAAATGGAACCACTCCTGGACCTGGACCTGAAACAGGTGATTTAAACAACCATTAGTTAAAACAAATCCTCCACTGGCAAGTGAAGCCATATAATACATCAGACAAAGATTACATGTACCCACTGATCTCACGCTATTATCAGATAAACCACAATACGTTGTCATCAGCAACTTTGATACTATTAGATATAAATTATGCACCACAATACACATTAACATTATTACGAAATTGTTGTCAGCGAACAGCGTGCACATATTTCAAACAACAGCACGGAGAGAGATGCAATATCTTCCGCTGTAACTGTTGCATAAAATATTTTAGCGATACACTATACATGCTATAATTTATGTCCAGATCCAACATTCATGGTGTAACGCACCTTCGGGGTGGTCGCTTTGATGGTCCTTTCAGTAGCGCGCTTGACACCTTGTCGTGTCTTGTATTGCACTCGTTTGGCATATCTGTAGGTGTACGAGTGGCTAGTTGTTGCCGGGTTTTTTTTCTGTAAGGGCGGTGGTGTGGGGGAGACACATTCTAATTGGAGCCTCTTGCTTCACATTATCTGCTGTAGACTGTATACCGTAGTATCTGATCGCGTATGTAGTTCCACCGACAGAATTCGAAAGTTATGCTATATAAGAAGCTATAGTATAGAAATCAATTCGGTCAAAACAATTATATGCGATAGTGTCGGGTACTTACGTGTATGGTAGTTTTGGCTTTCATTTCAAGCTGCGTAACGAATGATAAGAGTTGAGAGTAACGCACAGGCGTCATGCAGAAAATGATACCTTGAATATTCGTCAGGAGCCTTCCTATAACGTTATCGCTGCTCCATTCCGTTTCTCAACCATTTGGCATTATGGTTGGACATTTATACATGGAGCCGTAGGGACCCGAAAAGGCTCTTGGATTCAGTGCGTATACCTCTTCCACAGCGTGCGGGAATATTAAGAATTTGAATCACGCCCACGACACGTGGCTATTATTGCATTTAAAAATAGCTAGCTGATGTAATTGGGTATTTTTAACCGAATACCAAATGAGGTACTATTCGCTTTAGTTAATTGCCCGAACAGTTAGGCGTCTAACAGACCCCCGAAGATAACCTGCGGACGCATCCTGAAGCGATTGGTACACTTGGCGTGCTTTACAAACGTTCCTGTCGTGAGTTATACTCTCCGGAAGGAAGAAGAAGAAGAAGAAGCCGACGAAGGAGAAATTTTAGGTGGGACTGGGTACGGACGATGGGGACGAGTATTTTTGTTCTCTAAAAGTACACCGTCTTGTGACACAAATACAACGCAGAACTGTTGTCCTTTTTTATATCGCTCGAATGCCACTAAGAGCAAAGTGACCCGATTCTTAAATGTCCCGCTAGACGTGAGTGACGTTTTTTTAATGACATTCATGATACTGTTGGATTCCTATATGGAACCTACTCGCGTAGGTTCCAATATTGGCCTGCCATAGCATAAGCAGTAGTGGATTGTAATCGTTCACTCTGCATTCCTGTTCAGCTCGAGGAAGAAAATATATTTTCTTCCTTGTCTTGAGGCATTCCTCCACTGGGTTTAGCACAGCATACTCAGTACAGTCACGTGGAAAACCAAATCTGCATTTGGTAATAAACCCATTTTTAAGCTTCTGTCTGCGCTTGCAATAGTTAGTGCATTTATGCATCTGATATTTAGTAACCAATGCATGGAGTTCAGGGTTGAGAGAAGCGTCAGGGATTCTGCACGTAATGCGTTCTTGAATCCATGCAAGTACTTCTTTTGGATCACTCTTACCAATCATTGGTGCCCCCTCAATCCACAGAAGCACATGGTAGTGAGGGGCCCCTCGCATCTGGTATTCTTTTTTCCAAAAGAAATGTTCCACTACCCCAAGCACAGATCCTTTTAGTATAACAGTGTTAAACAAATCATGAAAATTTGAAGAAAATTTTCTGGACACTGATACAGGATCTTCAACGCAAAGCTTAGATATGGGATAGCTAGGAGGATGATCATTGACCTTCCTTAGGTACCTATCTATGTGCTCTGAGTTGTACTCTGCACAGCTAAAAGTAATGAAGAGCGTAGGCGATCCATACTCTCTCAGCATGCATTTCAATTCACTGCTCCTATGGAACCAGTACTGCTTGGTTCCACGCACAGACTGAAATATGGTGGAAAGATTTGCCTCAATATTTTCATCAGATTTAGAAACTCCTGCAAGAAACTGGTTCACAGGCATTTTACCTTTAGCAGTACTTTTAAGAACATTGTAAATGCCTGCTGAAATCTGCCGCATTTCTTGCAACCACAGTAAAAAGAATACGTATTGTGGATCTTTTCGAAATCGAGAATCTTTGTGGAGCAGCCGTGATTTGGCATACTCTGATGCTGATATGTGTATGTCCCGAGGGTGGAATTCACCAAACTGCCCGGATGGAAAGAGTGTTGGAAAACACATTACATCTAGATATCTCTGTCTACTTTCAATAGGATCATCTTTAACATTTTGCATCTTGTACTGCTCAACGTCCATCATTACTGACCCTTGTTGGTCTAACGATCGAATAGTGTATGCCTGTAAAGCAGCTACATCATCAGCTGATGCCTTTTCCAACATTGTGCAGGAAGCCTTGTCAACTACCTCAACTACATTTCTAGCTGCCTCATCTAATGATGCATCATCTATGTTTTTATAAAGCCAATTTATTTCTTTTAGTTTTTTTATAGCTAGCTTCACTGCATTTACATCCACCAGGGTTTGCCATACTATTTTATTTTTTGTTGGAACACCATTAACGATTATGTACAGCTGTGGGTCAGGCAAAGCCACTAGCTCAGTTCCACCTATTTGAACTTCAGATAAAGTGTCCCACGTATTCTTCAGTGGCAGTGGCAGAAAGAACATGCAACCTCTACATGCTTGCAGTGCATTGTATGCTGGTACTTTACCAGAATATGTACCCAACCTCACTATTGTCTGAAATGCCTTTGCCCTCTGAATCAACTGTTTACTAAGAGCATCTAGTGACTTCAGTTCATCTGGTACAGGTTCTGTGAGAAGCCCATTAAGGACACACCTAGCTGGTATGGCATTCTTATTAAGAAAAGGTCCACAATAGCGGCACACATACACCTTTTCTGCATCACTGTTTAGCACTATGTGGTATTTCAAAGTCAACCAAGCATCTGTGTTGTATTTTTCTAGGCTAAAGTTAACACAAGACACCTGTTTACGCTGACACAAACGCTCACAGCAACAACAGGGAAACTCTGGATCATCTTTGAACTTTGATTGTAGCGTGGCCATGAGGTCAGCATGAGTAACTTTCAAGTGTCTCTCAATGCAGCCTAGACCAAATGATGAGTGGTCTTCACTAACTACAACATGCTCAGCTCCATCCTCACTGAATAAGTTGGACAAGCTCCCCTTCAAGCCCAGTAAAGCTATCAGGTCATCAATATCCCCTGCCTGAAGGGCTGAATCAATAGCCTTAATGGTCATATGGCATTTGCGGGCAGAGTACAGAACCCTAGTAAACATCCGCAGTACAGGATAGTGAGGTGCAGCTGCTCTAATTACCCTCAATGGACTGGAGCATTCTGGAAGATCACAATAAATGAGATGACCTAGATGCTCGGAGCTATCGTGGTGAACATGGCTACATCCTGAATCAAGGTCATTAAGCCCTGCTCGAAGATCTTCAACAGACATTTGGAACAGTGACTTTGTCCTCAACACTAATGCTAATTCGTCATGAGTGAGAAGGCGACACTCGTTTGTACATTTCCATTTCAGTGGTCGCATGGTATCCTTATTCCTGTCCCCTATCTCCTCTGCCACTGCACACCTACCATTGAGGTCTACTGGTATGGCACCAGGTCCTCTTGTGTTAGTGTAAGAAGTGTCAAAGAAATAGGGTTCAGAGCCAGCTGTATGATACCTATTCCCAACTAAAATATCATTTTCTTCTAATTTAATTGCATTAACTTCACGGATAGCTTTTAGCAATGACCCTGCATTTGCTCTTCGTGCACTCAATGCTTTAGCGAGTAATGCATCTGCACTAATCTTACTTACTGCCGCATGTGCAGATCTAGTAATTACCTTTTGAGCTAGCCATGGATGGGTCTTACAAAAGGCATCATTTGCTTCACTTAAAAGCTCACTATTCCTAAGAATAGATTTTTCTAGACCACCATTATACTCCGTTAGTACACGAGAGTTGGGTTCATACAGGGAGTAGCTACATGAGAGAAGGAGATGGTTGCAGTCATTAATTTTCACCTAAAGTTGTTTAAACAACCCTCAGTTAAAAGGTAGCATTGGCAGTGGCAAAGCCATATAATACAAAGATTACATGTTCTCACGCTATTATCAGATAAACCATGCACCACAATACATTATCATCAGCAACTTAGCAGGGCCGGGTTCGTAACCATGGAAACCCGTAAATCAGCTATTTTACGGGTTTCCCTGGTTACGAATCCCCGGCCTGCTTGACACCATAATATTACGAAATTGTCTTTGACGAACAGCGTGCACACATTTCAAACAGCACTAAGAGTGGAGAGAGATGCAATATCTACCGCTGTAACTGTTAAATAAAATATTCCTTCCATTTTAGCGATACACTATGGCATGCTCATAATTTATGGATTCAACATTCATGCTGTAACGCACCTTTGGGTGGTAGCTTTGTCTGTCCTTTCAGTAGCGCGCTTGACACCGTGTCGTGTCTTGTATTGCACTCGTTTGGCATATCTGGCAGCATCGGGGTCTTTCCAGTAGCGACTCCTTTTAGATGCCCGAACGGTATCAGAATAGTCCTTGTACTTTGCTCTTTTAGAAGCACGGTTTTCATCAATGTCATTCTGATATCGCTGTCTTTTAGTAGACCTCGTGGATTCAACATCAGCATAGTAGCTGTCGCGAACAGAGGCCTTCTTTTTCTCAGGATTAGCCTTGTAGCTTTCGCGAACAGAGGCCTTCTTTTTCTCAGGATTAGCCTTGTAGCTTTCGCGAACAGAGGCCTTCTTTTTCTCAGGATTAGCCTTGTAGCTTTCGCGAACAGAGGCCTTCTTTTTCTCAGGATTAGCCTTGTAGCTTTCGAGAACAGAGGCCTTCTTTTTCTCAGGATTTGCCTTGTAGCTGTCGCGAACAGAGGCCTTCTTTTTCTCAGGATTTGCTAAATAGCGCGCACGGGCTTTAGCTTTACACTCTTGCGATGACTTTATTTCTAACACTTCGTCTTTGGTTTGGAGGTATTCCGCTCGTTGTTGCAATCTCTTCTTCTGTTTACGTGAAGGCATTTTTTAGCCCAAGTGTGTTAGATTGCATGGGAAAACCAACGAATTTAATAACGGCTGGTTATTTTATATTGGCTGCGTAATGTACCTAGTGATGTAATGCGCTATTTGTAGATCAACGCCAAATAAGGAACTACTCGCTTTATTTAATTGCCCGATCAGTTAGGCATCTAACAGACCCCCAAAGATAACCTGCGGACGCATCCTGAAGCGATTGGTACACTTGGCGTGCTTTACAAACGTTCCTGTCGTGAGTTATACTCTCCGGAAGGAAGAAGAAGAAGAAGAAGCCGACGGAGGAGAAATTTTAGGTGGGACTGGGTACGGACGATGGGGACGAGTATTTTTGTTCTCTAAAAGTACACCGTCTTGTGACGCAGATACAACGCAGAACTGTTGTCCTTTTTGATATCGCTCCATTGCCACTAAGAGCGAAGTGACCCGATTCTTAAATGTCCCGCTAGACGTGAGTGACGTTTTTATAATGACATTCATGATACTGTTGGATTCCTATATGGAACCTACTCGCGTAGGTTCCGATCATGTATTGTTCTGGTCTGACCACCTCCTCCCCCTCCCCTACCCTCCCAGCTCCACCTCAGTCACCCCAACCACAGCCTACACATCTTGTACCAACACCTCCAACTCCCCAACCTACTGTATCACTAGGTATGATGAGGTCATAATCCTCCACTTCCCTACTCCTTGATACATGTGTAATGTATAGTGTGTTCAAGCCTGTTTCTTCCAGGGCCATCTATAGAAGAGCAAGCATTGAGGACGCACTATGCACAACTGAAGAAGAAGGTCAATCCCAGTGACATAGCTGCAGACTTGTATTCCGAGGGCCTTATATCAGACAACGAGAGAGATGATGCTTGTAATAAGATGCACATTGAAGGTGATAGAATGGATAAGCTCCTCCCTGCTGTGGAACGAGCAATCAGAACAGACAAGAAGAACTTATACACCTTTCTGGGTATTTTGGATGGAGTTCCTAAATACCAATGTTTAGTACAAAGTATGAGGGATACCCTCCCAGCTCCACCTCAGTCACCATGACTACAGCCTACACATCTTGTACCAACACCTCCGTCTCAATGAGGTCTCGGTTATGTCCACACCCCTCACCTCCACCCTCTCCACTCCCACAGGTCCACCTTCCCTCCCACTGTTGTTGGCTTTCCCTGCTCATGGTACCTCCATCAACATCATTCAGAAGATAGGTACCAACTACCCCACCTTTGGTACATTCCTCCTCAATGACCTCACTGGGGAAGTAGTGGATGGACTTAGACATGATCATCCCTCAAATATTGAAAACATCACCACAGCAATATTTAAGAGATGGCTTCAAGGGAAAAGCACTACTCCAGTTACATGGAGCTCCCTGGTGAATGTTCTCAGAACATCCAACCTCCTTACATTGGCAGACCAGGTAGAAGCTGTCACCTAGTGACCCTGAACTGACCTGTAGTGGCTCAATGTATCACATGTTTGTAATCATGCTATTTTATAACTTAACCCCTTCTAAACTGATCTCTTAAGTTATGGACTGGTGCATGGCAGAATGCAAAACTCATCTGCTGCTGTGGTGAAAATCAGGTGGATGGTGTGTTGGTGGATATGAGACACATTTATTAAAATCAATGTTGTTAGTGATTGATGGTACCCAATCCAGCACCTAGGGGGTACCTGTGTATTGTAGGAAGGAACTTTTTAGAGCAGACTAGCTTTGGTAAACAGCATGTGGTGGGATAAGGGAGATCTGATTGGCTGTTTACAGTCTGTGCCCTTACAACCACATTAGCCAAAGAATACCATACCATATAAGGAACACTTGAGGGGTGGACTTTTAGCAAACATCCTGTTGTGGAGATCTGATTGGTTGCTATGAAGTGCCTGATGACCAGGTTAGGGTTATCAGATGTGGGGTGATGTGGTCATTGCTGCTAAGAGTGTAGCTATAGCTTTGGTAGGGCTACCAGGGGCTGGTGTGTTGGTCCATTACATCTAGCCCCAATGTACTTAGCTTTGGTAGGACTACCAGGGCTGGTGTGTTGGTCCATTACATCTAGCCCCAATGTACTTAGCTTTGGTAGGACTACCAGGGCTGGTGTGTTGGTTCATTACATCTAGCCCCAATGCACTTAGCTTTGGTAGGACTACCAGGGCTGGTGTGTTGGTCCATTACATCTAGCCCCAATGTACTTAGCTTTGGTAGGACTACCAGGGCTGGTGTGTTGGTTCATTACATCTAGCCCCAATGTACTTAGCTTTGGTAGGACTACCAGGGCTGGTGTGTTGGTTCATTACATCTAGCCCCAATGTACTTAGCTTTGGTAGGACTACCAGGGCTGGTGTGTTGGTTCATTACATCTAGCCCCAATGTACTTAGCTTTGGTAGGACTACCAGGGCTGGTGTGTTGGTTCATTACATCTAGCCCCAATGTACTTAGCTTTGGTAGGACTACCAGGGCTGGTGTGTTGGTTCATTACATCTAGCCCCAATGTACTTAGCTTCATCACAATGTAATGGATACTAAGTATGGCTGATGCAATACCATCCCATAGGCCTACTTACTCTGGACGTAGGAGTGTAGTCACCACACCCCTAAACTCTAATGGATACGTAGGGCTTAGAGAAAGGTGGGATTGGGGACTGGGGACTGAAGAAGGAACAGGCTGCAGTCATTGACTACATCTCAGTGCAAAAGGGTTAAATAATATATTTCTGTTCACGTGATGCATATCATATGAGGGGGAAAATAAACGAACATTTCAACAAACAATATCCAATTCCTTTCTAGGATAGAAATACTTCAAACTGTTGCTATGGTAATGGCACTATTAGTTCTGAAAACTATGAGCTCTTAATGCACTCAAGAGGTGGGTGTGGTCTAAGCACAGTTGCGGCAGTATGGGCGTCCCAACTTTGCAAAGAATGTTCCACCATGAAGGGGAGTCTTGCAAGCCTAAGGAGAGAAAGGAGGGGGAGAGGGAGTAGGGAGGAAGAGGTGATGGTGAGGGGAGGAGGAGAGTGGGAAGGGGGACCACAGAAAAAAATCAAGACAATAGTGAAATTGAAATTGATAAATAATCTCATGGTGACCATTGTGACTAAGGATGAGAATTCATATCTATAACTAAAGTCCGCGACAGCATCGAGGAAGTATATTGCTATTTGACGGTCAAATTAAGTGGCAATATTGCGGTCCACGCACTAGTAGAGAGCTTTTTTTATCTGCAATGGTGAAGTGAAGTTTTTCCCTGATTTTATTACTTTTTAGGGCTTCAAATTTTCAAGTTAAAAAAGGTTTAAATATTTAAAATCAATATTTCGTACTCACACTGGTTTGTAACATACATGAAAAAGTTAAAAAATTCGTTTGGAAATCAATATTGTTCATCAGAACATTAAAAGCCCAACGTAAGGTATACCTTACGGAAACGTAAGGTATACTTTACGTTTTTTCAGGCAATTATAGGTTAAGTTGCTTCACTTTTCTACATGGATAAGTGAGTTTAATGTATTCATAGTTAGTTTAGCAACCGCACATCAGATCTATCCACGTAAAAAAGGGGAAAACTTTAGGAACGTGTATCTTAAGATCGCAACGCAGAAAAAAAAAACTAAAAGTTGTTTTGGATGTCTCGTATCCCACAGAAACCGATTCCAGTGGGAAAAAATCAACGCAGTACGAAATTAAGTCCTAAAAATGGAATTTAAATATTTAAACCTTTTTTAACTTGAAAATTTGAAGCCCTAAAAAGTAATAAAATCAGAGAAAGACTTCACTTCATCATTGCAGATAAAAAAGCTCTCTACTAGTGCGTGGACCGCAATATTGCCGCTTAATTTGACCGCCAAATCGCAAAATACTTCCTTGATGCTGTCGTAGACTTTAGTTCAGTGAGGAAGTGGATTTGGAGATAACATTAGAATATTTACAGGCCAGTTTTATTAAGACTCAGCCAAAAATCTTTGCATCTTGGGCCAAGGTGTATTTTTTGCTGGGGTAGGGGATGATGTGGTACATAGGTACCACACTAGCACACATCAGGTGACCCATCAGTTGTCATGGTATGTACAGGGATCACCAGAGATCATCACACACACACACACACACACACACACACACACTACCCAGAGGTCAGTATGTGACCCCATGGCTGGCTCCTCCCCCAAATCCCTGATGCTTACATCACACACAAAGCACTGGGAGTGCCAGGTCACGTCAAATGCTTCAACCCACAGCTCGTCAGGCGACACCCCCCACTGCACTTCATCCCAGAGGTGGCCACAAAGCAGTCCTTACAGTACAGCTGTCCTCCTTCAAAGCTGAAACCATCACCTGGAGGTGGTACAAATTCTAAATAATGTGCACCACTATATAATAGCTATCTGAGTGCTAATGATATTTGGGACAGTTAACACCAAAAATGATACTTCACAAATATAAGGACACATAGTTTTCAAGTGTTCAAATTATATGATATTCTAAAGGACACCTTCAGCTCCTTTATTACGCACTGAAAATAAATTACAATGGAGTTACCTGATGAGACTTCACAAAAAAGAGTTATTTTTAAACTAAGCCATCACTATTCTCTAACTCCTTTTACCCTAGGAAACAAAGAGCATTTAGAGGTTTATCCTAAGTAGGTAGCGATTTTGATGCAATAAACTGGACGTTTCTTCAGAGCTATTTTAGACCTCTAAATATCTCTGAAGGAGTGTCCAGTTTATTGCATCAAAATCACTACCCACTAGGAAAGTTGTCCCTGATCACAGATTTTTACTACACATAGATTTTTACTTTACCCATCTATAAAGATACAGGCTGTACAGAGAACACACATATTTCCCACTATTTAAATTTGTACCAATGACAGGGGTATACTCACCTTTGGTGAGGTCAGTTGCACACTGGCTACATCGGAAGTGGTCATGGTGCCAGTGAAGGTCCACTGCTGAGACAGAGGACTGGGGAAGAGAGGTGTGCATTGCATTACACTAACATCTGCAATTCATTGTGGATATCCATCACATCATGCTGTCTGATCACTTCCCTTGGGCCTACACACCACACCCCCTTGGGCCCACATACCACACCCCCTTGGGCCTACATACCACACCCCCTTGGGTCCACATACCACACCCCCTTGGGCCCACACACCACACCTCATTGGGCCTACATACCACACCCCCTTGGGTCCACATACCACACCCCCTTGGACCCACACACCACACCTCCTTGGGCCTACATACCACACCCCCTTGGGCCCACATACCACACCCCCTTGGGCCTACATACCACACCCCCTTGGGCCTACATACCACAACCTCATATCATTTCTATCTTCTTAGATCCATGCTAAATGGTTGTACACTACATGTATGCTAATTATGTGTACGTATGTGTGAACAAAAATGTACTCAGTTTTAACATACATACCACAACACAAAAGGCCACACCCCATGCATATACAAAGCCCCGCCCACAATGCTCCTCCGTACCCCAACGATGGGCTTCTTGCATGAGTAGCAGGGTTGTGCAAAGGTGTGTTCTTAGCAGTGCTCACAATAGACATCATCTCCTTCAAGGATGAAGGTGGAGTTGGAGAGACCCTTGGTGCACTGGTGACATGTGAAGTGCTCTGGATGGAAGACCTTACCGAGGGCACTGGAAAATGGATCACTAAGAGGAGGGAGAGGGATGGGGAGGAGAGGGAGAGGGATGGGGAGGAGAGGGGGAAATGTTAGTGTGAGGGGCCTACTCATTGATTACAGGGGTCTACTCATTGATCACAGGGGCCTACTCATTGATTTCAGAGGCCTACTCACCGGATTGGCTGATTACAAGTGGCACACACACCCTGTCGATCACTGATCCTCTCAGAGGATGGTGTAGGGTGTGGAAGAGCTGCAGAAGTGAGGAAGGGATGAGGTGAGGAGGAGGGAGAGGGGGTGGATGGATGTATGCAGTACCAACATGTCCCCTCCCCCACCCTACCTGTGGGAGGGGTTAGCTTGACGGGAGAGGAAGGAGGAGGAGGCTTGGTCACACTTGGGGGAGGGGCTGGTTTGGGCAGGGCAGGTGATGTGGCTGAACTGACCACCTTGATGTTGCTGGTAGTGAACTTGGTAGGTGAGCTGGGAGGGGCTGGAGGGGAGGAGAAGTTAAGGAGGATCTACATGGAGGACACACAAATTCATATTTCTTTATGATTTATTGTGGCCACGTATTCAAACTGCACTGATGTGGGTGTGGCACATACAGGAGTGTCACATGTGGTCCGCAGGGGGCGGGGCACTCACGTGGTAGGCGTGTTGTGGTTTTCTTATGATCGTCAATAGCAACATTCTTCATCATATCCGTCAGTGGTGGAGTCTGATGACTGGGGAGGAGGAAATGATGTAATGATTGGGTAGGAGAGGAAATGATGTCACAAGAACACGCCCACCTCAGGGAACTTTGCGTGGGCGTAGCACTTTGATCTTCCTGAATGAAGGTGACTGCTGCTTGGAACCAGGACCACTTTGGAGCCCCGCCTCCTCACTGGTACCAGAACCAGACCAATATAAATAACTTACACATATACTAACATTATAAAATAATTTAGTTCGACAAACCCACACATACATGCGTACATGTAGCATAGGTGTGTGTACATGTCTACAGGTCCCACCACTCATGTCACATAGCTCATGGTCCATAGCATGTCTACAGGTCCCACCACTCATGGCACATAGCTCATGGTCCATAGCATGTCTAAAGGTCCCACCACTCATGGCACATAGCTCATGGCCCATAGCATATCTAAAGGTCCCACCACTCATGGCACTTAGCTCACGGTCCATAGCATGTCTAAAGGTTCCACCACTCATGGCACATAGCTCACGATCCATAGCATGTCTAAAGGTCCCACCACTCATGGCACATAGCTCACGGTCCATAGCATGTCTAAAGGTCCCACCACTCATGGCACATAGCTCATGGTCCATAGCATGTCTAAAGGTCCCACCACTCATGGCACATAGCTCATGGTCCATAGCATGTCTAAAGGTCCCACCACTCATGGCACATAGCTCATGGTCCATAGCATGTCTAAAGGTCCCACCACTCATGGCACATAGCTCATGGTCCATAGCATGTCTAAAGGTCCCACCACTCATGGCACATAGCTCATGGTCCATAGCATGTCTAAAGGTTCCACCACTCATGGCACATAGCTCACGGTCCATAGCATGTCTAAAGGTCCCACCACTTATGGCACATAGCTCATGGCCCATAGCATACCTGCACTCACTGGCATTCCTTAACCAGGTGTTTTATGTACATCTACCACAAACATCTTGAAATCATAGCACACATCAATCATGTTTTCTCCACAGGGGCTAAATTCCTCCCACTGTGGTTGTCCTTGGGACAGGGGACAGAGGAGCACAAGTCTAAAGGAATGCCATGGTGCACTATTTCAGGGGAGTAAGCAAATGTTGCCATGGAGATGGACATCATTGCATAATGATGACATGCAGCAACCTATCTTGCATGTCACATGACTAGGTAGCCTGAGTCACATGACTAGGTAACCAAAAGAACACATAAATACAAACATACACACGGGAAATTAGCATACACACAATCATACACACAAACAATAGACATACACATCAGCACACTCATTCATAAATGCAATAGCACACACACACAGTACATATACACACATACACACACACACACACACACTGGTACAGCTTACTTCATTGCAGCCATGTGTTCAACAAATGCTGTTGTCAGAAATGATACATACGTGAAGGAGTCTACAAACATCTCCCTTGTTCCCTTACATGAAGGTCAGTCTAAGAACACCTCCCCTGTCCCCTTACATGAAGGTCAGTCTTAGAACACCTCCCCTGTCCCCTTACATGAAGGTCAGTCTACAACCACCTCCCCTGTCCCCTTACATGAAGGTCAGTCTACAAACACCTCCCCTGTCCCCTTACACGAAGGTAAGTCTGCAGACACCTCCCCTGCCCCCCTTACATGAAGGTAAGTCTACAAACAAATCCTCTGTCCCCTTACATGAAGGTAAGTGTACAAACACCTCCCCTGTTCCCTTACATGAAGGTAAGTCTGCAAACATCTCCCCTGTCCCCTTACATGAAGGTAAGTCTACAAACACCTCCCCTGTCCCCTTACATGAAGGAGCTGGTGCCTTGATCACAAAGTCCAAAAGTGCTTTATGGACTGAGTCTCCATCATGACAGTATGCTTCAGGATGCCACTGAATGGCAACCAAATGAAAGTGATTTGGATCCTTCGAAGCAACAACTTCAATGCACTCGACGGGCTCCATTACATCTCCCTTTCTGTGTTTGATCTCCTTAAATTTCTGTGCACTTATTGCCACGACCTCCAGTTTGCTCTCGATTGGTCCTAACTCGATGATTGATTCAGATGAACACTATTAACTGCAAACTCAGTCTACACAGTCACACATGGCGAACAGTTACCAATTAACTGGTGCATGAATGCCCACAGATAAGCATATATATATTGCATACTATATACTATATAATCATTGCGAGACGAGAGAGAATGGACGGATAGGAAGACACTCTCTCATTCCCTTGGCTCTGGAGCTAAACATTATTTAACAGTAGGTCAAACGGAGTTAACATGCTGGGTTGGCGGACAATAGAGGGTATACGGTACACGCAAGGCGCATGCGCATTCGGCAGCGTGGCGAGCTCATTTCTTAGCCGTTCCACATTTATTTGGCAAATGGAAGCTGAAAATCCAAAGCTAAGGCAAGATAAGAAAGCGAAGGATGCAAAGAGTCGAAAACGAAAGCGAGTAGAAGCAGAGGAACCAGAAAATGAAAAACGAATACGAAAAGTAGCAAAACTTCCAACGGGCGTCTGTGTAAAAGTGACCAGCCTACGCCCACGATACAATGACCTCGAACAGTGGTGTAGGAACCCAAGACATGTGCTTGTAACTCGGCATGGGCGTGTGTTTATTGGAAAAGGGGACAAGAAACATGTTTTCTCGTATCCCTCGAGCGATTGGGCTAATCCATTTAAGGTGAAAGAGCATGGGCTGGAGAAGTCTCTTGAGTTATTTGATCAGTATTTGACAGAGAAGATTTCCGATCCAGCTGAGCTGGAAAAGTTTTTGAAACTGAGGAATTATGACGAAATTGGGTGTTTCTGCGAACCAGGCGCCAAATGCCATCGTGACATCATCCGGCGTAAGTTAGTCGAAGCACTTGAGAATCAGGAGTCCGGGACCACAAATTAGAAACTGGAGAGCTGGATAAAGGCCATCACCTAGAGGGGTCCTGTCCCTATATCGCGTCACACTCGTCAGTATTTATATTTGTTCTATTATGATCTCGTGTGTATAAAGTTCTGTTAGTTCTGGGTTAACTAGTAGATATTTCCGGTCTTGGGAACGAGGACGTTTCGTTTGAGATACATGTATCCTGATTATGACAAAGCATTGGTATGATAGAGATGGAGTGTCACAATCAGATCTAGAACCCCACATCCACATGAGTAAACCTGTTCACCTGGTGATGCTGACCACCGCACCCAGCCCTGTGTCCCTTCTAGTCTACTCCTACAACCTCGTGCTCCAATGTAGCTGGAAGGATCCTAGTGGGCAGCCTGAATGTTTGCAGAGATAACCGCAACCAGGGGTCCTCGTGATTTAACGTCGGCGCCAGGAGGGACCTGCTGAAACAACCTCTCCTCAAAGATACATGTTAGGGAGAGGGGGTGGGTTGGGGGTAATGTGCTGAGAGGCATAGGGGTGGGGAAAGGTGTGGAGTAGTGTGGGTTAGGAGTTGAGGTTGTCAGAGTATACTGAAGGTGCTCATGTCACCACCACCATTATGCACAAGCAACCCTCCTCTCTTTCCCACCCCCCACCCCCCCCCAACCAATGGGAAAGTAGTGGGTGGACTTAGACACGATCATCCCTCAAATGCTGAAAACATCACCATGGCAATATTTAAGAGATGGCTTCAAGGGAAGTTACATGGAGCTTCCTCAGTCACAGCCTACACATCTTGTACCAACACGTCCATCTTGATGAGGTCATAATGCTCTGCCCCGCCTTCCCTGTTATGTCCACACCCCTCACCTCCACCCTCCTCACTCCCACAGGTCCACCTTCCCTCCCACTGTTGCTCATGGTACCTCCATCAACATTATTCAGAATATAGGTACCAACTACCCCACCTTTGGTACATTCCTCCTCAATGACCTCACTGGGGAAGTAGTGGATGGACTTAGACATGATCATCCCTCAAATGTTGAAAACATCACCATAGCAATATTTAAGAGGTGGCTTCAAGGGAAGAGCACTACTCCAGTTACATGGAGCTCCCTGGTGAATGTTCTTAGAACATCCAACCTCCTTACATTGGCAGACCAGATAGAAGCTGTCACCTAGTGACCCAGAACTGACCTGTAGTGGCTCAATGTATCACATGTTTGTAATCATGCTATTTTATAACTTAACCTCCTAAACTGATCCCTTAAGTTATCGACTGGTGCATGTGGCAGAATGCAAAACTCATCTACTGCTGTGGTGGAAATCAGGTGGATGGTGTGCTGGTGGATATGGGACACATTTATTAAAATCAATGGTTGAAAGTACCCCACTCTTGGGGTACCTGTGTATTGTAGGAAGGAGCTCTTTAGAGCAGACTGGCTTTGGTAGGTGACCACTGTGTGTTAAGGGAGATCTGATTGGCTGTTTACAGTCTGTGCCCTTACAACCACATAAGCTGAATGTGTCCTTGCAAAAGAATACAAGGAACACTTTTGAGGGGTGGACTTTTTGCAAACATCCCTTGTGGAAATCTGATTGGTTGCTATGAAGTGCCAGATGACCAGGTTAGGGTTATCAGATGTGAGGTGATGTGGCCATTGCTAAGAGTGTAGCTAGAGCATTGGTAGGACTACCATGGTTGGTGTGTTAATTGGTTCATACTTAGCTTCATCACAATGTAATGGATGCCAAGTATGGCTGATGTAATACCATCCCATAGGCTTACTTACCACTGGAGATAGCCTACACACACACACACACACACACACACACACACACACACACACACACACACCAGCCTCCCTGTGATGATGACATGGCTATCAGGTGCCACACCCCCAACTGTACCAGCTTACACTCTGTCCTTGTGGTGGGACCTCTGAAGACTGACACTACAGCCCTAGGCCTGTACCTGAGGCCACATCCCCAGACCCCCTCCTTCTTATAGAGGTTTGAGGAGACAGTTTTAATAAGTTATGGAGTGAGCTGTTGTGTATGTTGTAATGCTGTACATGTACAGACTCATACCATTAGTCCATCACAATAGCTCTCCACTACAGCACTACATGCTGGTTAACACTACTTGTATGTAGTGTGTTGTGTGTAGGGTGTGGTCAACACACCCCTGCACTCACATGTATACCTACATGTAGGGCTTAGAGAAGGGTGGGACTGAAGGTCTGATGAAGGGACAGGCTGTAGTCATTAACTACACCTCAGTGCTAAATAATATATTTCTGTTCACGAGATGCATATCATATGAGGGGAAAAATAAACAAACATTTCAACAAACAATATCCAATTCCTTTTTAGGATAGAAATACTTCAAACTGTTGCTATGGTAATGGCACTATTGCTAAGAGTTCTGAAAACTATGAGCTCTTAATGCACTCAAGAGGTGGGTGTGGTCTAAGCACAGTTGCGGCAGTATGGGCGTCCCAACTTTGCAAAGAATGTTCCACCATGAAGGGGAGTCTTGCAAGCCTTAGGAGAGAAAGGGAGGATGAGGGAGGGAATAGGGAGGAAGAGGTTAAGGTGAGGGGAGGAGGGGGAGAGTGGGAAGGGGGACCCCAGAAAAAAAATCAAGACAATAGTGAAATTGAAATTGATAAATAATCTCAAGGTAACCATTGTAGCAAAGGATGAGGATGCCTTTCTATAACTAGTTCAGTAGACTGGAAGGGTTTGGAGATAAACATTAGAAATTTTACAGGCCAGTTTTATTAAGACTCAGCCAAAAATCATTGCATCTTGGCCAAGGTTTATTTATTGCTGGGCTAGGGGATGATGTGGCACATAGGTACCACACTAACACACATCAGGTGACCCACCAGTTGTCATGGTATGTACAGGTAGGTCACCAGAGGTCATCACACACTACCCAGAGGTCATTATGTGACCCCATGGCTGGCTCCTCCCCCAAATCCCTGATGCTTACATCACACACAAAGCACTGGGAGTGCCAGGTCACGTCAAATGCTTCAACCCACAGCTCGTCAGGTGACACCCCCTGACCACACCCACTGCACTTCATGCCAGAGGTGGCCACAAAGCAGTCCTTACAGTACAGCTGTCCTCCTTCAAAGCTGAAACCATCACCTGGAGGTGGTACAAATTCTAAATTATGTGCACCACTATATACAGGAGAAAGGATGGCTATCTGAGTGCTAATGATATTTAACACCAAAAATGATACTTCACAAATATAAGGACACATAGTTTTCAAGAGTTCAAATTAATCTGATATTGTAAGGGACACCTTCAGCTTCTTTATTACGTACTGAAAATAAATTATAATGGAGTTACATGATGGTACTTCACAAAAAAGAGTTATTACAGGTGCTATTTCATCAGAAGGCTTTCAGCCATCACTATTCTCTAGCTCCTTTTACCCTAGGGAACAAAGAGCATTTAGAGGTTTATCCTAAGTAGGTAGCGATTTTGATGCAATAAACTGGACGCTTCTTCAGAGCTATTTTAGACCTCTAAATATCTCTGAAGGAGTGTCCAGTTTATTGCATCAAAATCACTACCCACTAGGAAAGTCATTTATTTGTCCTGACCACAGATTTTTACTACACATAGATTATTACTTTACCCATCTATAAAGATACAGGCTGTACAGAGTACACACATATTTCCCACTATTTAAATTTGTACCAATGACAGGGGTATACTCACCTTTGGTGAGGTCAGTTGCACACTGGCTACATCGGAAGTGGTCATGGTGCCAGTGAAGGTCCACCGCTGAGACAGAGGACTGGGGAAGAGAGGTGTGCATTGCATTTATAAGCCACACACACTAACATCTGCAATTCATTGTGGATATCTTGTTTCCATCACATCATGCTGTCTGATCACTTCCCTTGGGCCTACATACCACACCCCCTTGGGTCCATATACCACACCCCCTTGGACATACATACCACACCCCCTTGGGCCCACATACCACACCCCCTTGGGCCCACATACCACACCCCCTTGGGCCTACATACCACACCCCCTTGGACCTACATACCACACCCCCTTGGCCCCACATACCTCACCCCCTTGGGCCCACATACCACACCTCCTTGGGCCTACACACCACACCCCCTTGGGCCTACATACCACACCCCCTTGGGCCTACATACCACACACCCTTAAGCCCACATACCACACCCCCTTGGGCCTATATACCACAACCTCATATAATTTCTATCTTCTTAGATCTATGCTAAATGGTTGTACACTACATGTATGCTAATTATGTGTACGTATGTGTGAACAAAAATGCATCAGTTTTAATATACATATCACAACACAAAAGGCCACGCCCCATGCATATACAAAACCCCTCCCACCGTGCACCTCCGTACCCCAACGATGGGCTTCTTGCATGAGTAGCAGGGTTGTGCAAAGGTGTGTTCATAGCAGTGCTCACAGTAGACATCATCTCCTTCAAGGATGAAGGTGGAGTTGGAGAGACCCTTGGTGCACTGGTGACATGTGAAGTGCTCTGGATGGAAGACCTTACCAAGGGCACTGGAAAATGGACCACTAAGAGGAGGGAGAGGGATGGGGAGGGGAGGGAGAGGGATGGGGAGGAGAGGGGGAAATGTTAGTGTGAGGGGCCTACTCATTGATTACAGGAGCCTACTCATTGATTACAGGGGCCTACTCATTGATTACAGGGGCCTACTCATTGATTACAGGGTCCTACTCACCGGATTGGCTGATTACAAGTGGCACACACACCCTGTCGATCACTGATCCTCTCAGAGGGTGGTGTAGGGTGTGGAAGAGCTGCAGAAGTGAGGAAGGGATGAGATGAGGAGGAGGGAGATGGGGTGGATGGATGTATGCAGTACCAACATGTCCCCTCCCCCACCCTACCTGTGGGAGGGGTTAGCTTGACGGGAGAGGAAGGGGGAGGAGGCTTTGCCACACTTGGGGGAGGGGCTGGTTTGGGCAGGGCAGGTGATGTGGCTGAACTGACCACCTTGATATTACTGGTAGTGAACTTGGTAGGTGAACTGGGAGGGGCTGGAGGGAGGAAGGGAGGAGGTAAAAAGAGAGGGAGGAGGTAAGGAGGGAGAAGATAAGGAGGAAAGGAGGAGGTAAGGAGGAGGGAGGGAGGGAGGAGGTAAGGTGGGATCTACATGGAGGACACACATATATTGATAAGTTCCTTTATGATTTATTGTGGCCACGTATTCAAACTGCACTGATATGGGTGTGGCACATACATGAATGTGTCACATGTGGTCCGCAGGGGGCGGGGCACTCACGTGGTGGGCGTGTTGTGGCTTTCTTATGATCGTCAATAGCAACATTCTTCATCATATCAGTCAGTGGTGGAGTCTGATGACTGGGGAGGAGGAAATGATGTAATGGTTGGGTAGGAGAGGAAATGATGTCACAAGTACACGCCCACCTCAGGGAACTTTGCGTGGGCGTAGCACCAACTTTGATCTTCCTGAATGAAGGTGACTGCTGCTTGGAACCAGGACCACTTGGAGCCCCGCCTCCTCACTGGTACCAGAACCAGAACAATATAAATAACTTACACATATACTAACATTATTAAAATAATTTTTGTTTGACAAACCCACACATACATGTGTACATGTAGCATAGGTGTGTGTACATGTAGCATAGGTGTGTGTACATGTGGCATAGGTGTGTGTACATGTAGCAAGCATAGGTGTGTGTACATGTGGCATAGGTGTGTGTACATGTAGCATAGGTGTGTGTACATGTAGCATAGGTGTGTGTACATGTGGCATAGGTGTGTGTACATGTAGCATAGGTGTGTGTACATGTAGCATAGGTGTGTGTACATGTAGCATAGGTGTGTGGACATGTAGCATAGGTGTGTGTACATGTGGCATAGGTGTGTGTACATGTAGCATAGGTGTGTGTACATGTGGCATAGGTGTGTGTACATGTAGCATAGGTGTGTGTACATGTGGCATAGGTGTGTGTACATGTAGCATAGGTGTGTGTACATGTAACATAGGTGTGTGTACATGTGGCATAGGTGTGTGTACATGTAGCATAGGTGTACGGTGGCCCGGTAGGTCGCGGGTACGAGCAGCGGTTTGAGAGCAAAAATGAGTACGAGCAACGGTCCGAGAGCAAAATTGCGTACGGTCCGAGAGCAAAATTGCGTACGGTCCGAGAGCAAAATTGCGTACGGTCCGAGAGCAAAATTGCGTACGGTCCGAGAGCAAAATTGCGTACGGTCTGAGAGCAAAATTGCGTACGGTCTGAGAGCAAAATTGCGTACGGTCTGAGAGCAAAAACGCGCAGGAGCTGAGAGCAAAAATGCGTACGAGCTGAGAGCAGTTGTTTACATTGGATTTAGGCATTACGCCATTTGTTTTTTTTTCTTTAAAAAATGGCTTCCAGATGCATCGCTAGCGTCATCCGTTTGTAACTTTTCCAAGGGCTGTTAACATCCTGAGGCAGCGCAAGGCAGCTATTCTCGATCCCTGATTGCGCACCGGTGTGTAACTGTGTGTGGGCATGGGTGTCTTGTGTGTACGTGTACGTTTGTGTGTGTGTGTGTGTGTGTGTGTGTGTGTGTGTGTGTGTGTGTGTGTGTGTGTGTGTGTGTGTGTGCGTGTGCAATTCCTTTTACATCGTGATGTGTATCTCTTTATTTGTCATACACTGGTACAGTTAAGAGCAGTCTTGGGAGATTTACCAAAAGCACGGTGCGTTATGTTTTCTACATTAAGTTTTCAATATCTTCAGATATACGCATATAGACAGCTGTGGTCTTATCTTATTTACTTTGCACTAAGTCGGCTGACTGAAGTATGTGTGTGTATGTGTATGTTGTAGGCGTTAAAGAAGGGAAATTTACTTTTAAATCATGCATACTTTCTTTTGTACCACTATTGATCGGGCCGAGGATCTTGTAACACTCAAGATTGAGATAATCAGCTTCAACCCAGAAGTCTTTAATTTGCTGACATGTTGTCCCTCTCTCTCTCATTGCGTTGTTGCAGCTTTGATTGCCTCCCTGTCATTCTCAGGCTTGGGCAGTGCTGTTAACAGTAGGCGACGGCAGTGTTCAACACCAAGGTCTCCCTCTCCAATGCCATCTCTTCTCTGGACTCTCCCATTCCCCAGAGGAATGATAATGATATAAGCTCAACATTTCCACATCTTGTTGGAGTCTTCTTCCCCAGCCAACAGAGCTTACCTTCTGTCAGTAGCAGTTAGCTCCTCATGCTTCCTCTTGGCTACCGGTGGTCACTTCCGCTTTTGGTGACCAAAAGGGTTGAGAGCAGTATTGCCCAGGGTAGAATGGGCACATAGACTGATCGGAAGTATCCAACTCAAGCCACCACCAATGGACATCTGGTACTCATTGGAATCCAGGTACAAACGGAAAGTGACCACCGATAGCCAAGAGGAAGCATGAGGAGCTAACTGCTACTGACAGACGGTAAGCTCTGTTGGCTGGGGAGGAAGACTCCAACAAGATGTGGAAATGTTGAGCTTATATCATTACCATTCCTGACAAGACCCTCTGGGAAATGGGAAGGTCCAGAGCAGAGATGGCATTGGAGAGGGAGACCTTGGTGTTGAACACTGCCGTCGTCTACTGTTAACAGCACTGCCCAAGCCTGAGAATGACAGGGAGGCAATCAAAGCTGCAACAACGCAATGAGAGAGAGAGGGACAACATGTCAGCAACTTAAAGAGTTCTGGGTTGAAGCTGATTATCTCAATCTTGAGTGTTACAAGATCCTCCGCTCAATCAATAGTGGGACAAAACAGTATGCATGATTTAAAAAACACCTAGAACATACACATGCATGATGCAGACAAAACCACACACACACACACACACACACACACACACACACAGACACACACACACACACACACACACACACACACACACACACCAGACAGCCGACTTATTGCAAAGTAAATAAGATGAAATCACAGCTTTCTATATGCGTAAGAAGCTCTGAAGATAAAGTTTAGAAAACAACGCACCGTGCTTTTGGTAAATCTCCCAAGACTGCTCTTAACTGTACCAGTGTATGACAAATAAAGAGATACACATCATGATGTAAAAGGAATCACACACACACACACACGCCCGCACACGCACACACAAACACAAACACGTACACACAAGACACCCATGCCCACACACAGTTACACACCGGTGCGCAATCAGGGATCGAGAAAGCTGCCTTGCGCTGCCTCAGGATGTTAACAGCCCTTGGAAAAGTTACAAACGGATGACGCTAGCGATGCATCTGGAAGCCATTTTTTAAAGAAAAAAAAACAAATGGCGTAATGCCTAAATCCAATGTAAACAACTGCTCTCAGCTCGTACGCATTTTTGCTCTCAGCTCCTGCGCGTTTTTGCTCTCAGACCGTACGCAATTTTGCTCTCAGACCGTACGCAATTTTGCTCTCAGACCGTACGCAATTTTGCTCTCAGACCGTACGCAATTTTGCTCTCGGACCGTACGCAATTTTGCTCTCGGACCGTTGCTCGTACTCATTTTTGCTCTCAAACCGCTGCTCGTACCCGCGACCTACCGGGCCACCGTATAGGTGTGTGTACATGTAGCATAGGTGTGTGTACATGTGGCATAGGTGTGTGTACATGTAGCATAGGTGTGTGTACATGTGGCATAGGTGTGTGTACATGTAGCATAGGTGTGTGTACATGTGGCATAGGTGTGTGTACATGTAGCATAGGTGTGTGTACATGTGGCATAGGTGTGTGTACATGTGGCATAGGTGTGTGTACATGTAGCATAGGTGTGTGTACATGTAGCATAGGTGTGTGTACATGTAGCATAGGTGTGTGTACATGTGGCATAGGTGTGTGTACATGTGGCATAGGTGTGTGTACATGTGGCATAGGTGTGTGTACATGTAGCATATGTGTGTGTACATGTAGCATAGGTGTGTGTACATGTAGCATAGGTGTGTGTACATGTGGCATAGGTGTGTGTACATGTGGCATAGGTGTGTGTACATGTGGCATAGGTGTGTGTACATGTAGCATAGGTGTGTGTACATGTGGCATAGGTGTGTGTACATGTAACATAGGTGTGTGTACATGTGGCATAGGTGTGTGTACATGTAGCATAGGTGTGTGTACATGTAGCATAGGTGTGTGTACATGTGGCATAGGTGTGTGTACATGTGGCATAGGTGTGTGTACATGTGGCATAGGTGTGTGTACATGTAACATAGGTGTGTGTACATGTAGCATAGGTGTGTGTACATGTGGCATAGGTGTGTGTACATGTGGCATAGGTGTGTGTACATGTAGGATAGGTGTGTGTACATGTGGCATAGGTGTGTGTACATGTAGCATAGGTGTGTGTACATGTGGCATAGGTGTGTGTACATGTGGCATAGGTGTGTGTACATGTAGCATAGGTGTGTGTACATGTGGCATAGGTGTGTGTACATGTACCATAGGTGTGTGTACATGTGGCATAGGTGTGTGTACATGTGGCATAGGTGTGTGTACATGTAGCATATGTGTGTGTACATGTAACATAGGTGTGTGTACATGTAGCATAGGTGTGTGTACATGTGGCATATGTGTGTGTACATGTAGCATAGGTGTGTGTACATGTGGCATAGGTGTGTGTACATGTGGCATAGGTGTGTGTACATGTGGCATAGGTGTGTGTACATGTAGCATAGGTGTGTGTACATGTAGCATAGGTGTGTGTACATGTAGCATAGGTGTGTGTACATGTAGGATAGGTGTGTGTACATGTGGCATAGGTGTGTGTACATGTAGCATAGGTGTGTGTACATGTGGCATAGGTGTGTGTACATGTAACATAGGTGTGTGTACATGTAGCATAGGTGTGTGTACATGTGGCATAGGTGTGTGTACATGTGGCATAGGTGTGTGTACATGTGGCATAGGTGTGTGTACATGTAACATAGGTGTGTGTACATGTAGCATAGGTGTGTGTACATGTGGCATAGGTGTGTGTACATGTGGCATAGGTGTGTGTACATGTAGGATAGGTGTGTGTACATGTGGCATAGGTGTGTGTACATGTAGCATAGGTGTGTGTACATGTGGCATAGGTGTGTGTACATGTGGCATAGGTGTGTGTACATGTAGCATAGGTGTGTGTACATGTGGCATAGGTGTGTGTACATGTAGCATAGGTGTGTGTACATGTGGCATAGGTGTGTGTACATGTAGCATAGGTGTGTGTACATGTAGCATAGGTGTGTGTACATGTAGCATAGGTGTGTGTACATGTGGCATAGGTGTGTGTACATGTGGCATAGGTGTGTGTACATGTAGCATAGGTGTGTGTACATGTACCATAGGTGTGTGTACATGTGGCATAGGTGTGTGTACATGTAGCATAGGTGTGTGTACATGTAGCATAGGTGTGTGTACATGTAACATAGGTGTGTGTACATGTAGCATAGGTGTGTGTACATGTAGCATAGGTGTGTGTACATGTAGCATAGGTGTGTGTACATGTAGCATAGGTGTGTGTACATGTAGCATAGGTGTGTGTACATGTGGCATAGGTGTGTGTACATGTAGCATAGGTGTGTGTACATGTAACATAGGTGTGTGTACATGTAGCATAGGTGTGTGTACATGTGGCATAGGTGTGTGTACATGTAGCATAGGTGTGTGTACATGTAGCATAGGTGTGTGTACATGTACCATAGGTGTGTGTACATGTAACATAGGTGTGTGTACATGTAGCATAGGTGTGTGTACATGTAGCATAGGTGTGTGTACATGTAGCATAGGTGTGTGTACATGTAGCATAGGTGTGTGTACATGTAGCATAGGTGTGTGTACATGTAGCATAGGTGTGTGTACATGTAGCATAGGTGTGTGTACATGTAGCATAGGTGTGTGTACATGTGGCATAGGTGTGTGTACATGTAGCATAGGTGTGTGTACATGTGGCATAGGTGTGTGTACATGTGGCATAGGTGTGTGTACATGTAGCATAGGTGTGTGGACATGTGGCATAGGTGTGTGTACATGTAGCATAGGTGTGTGTACATGTAGCATAGGTGTGTGTACATGTAGCATAGGTGTGTGTACATGTGGCATAGGTGTGTGTACATGTAGCATAGGTGTGTGGACATGTGGCATAGGTGTGTGTACATGTAACATAGGTGTGTGTACATGTGGCATAGGTGTGTGTACATGTAGCATAGGTGTGTGTACATGTAGCATAGGTGTGTGTACATGTAACATAGGTGTGTGTACATGTAGCATAGGTGTGTGTACATGTGGCATAGGTGTGTGTACATGTAGCATAGGTGTGTGGACATGTGGCATAGGTGTGTGTACATGTAGCATAGGTGTGTGTACATGTAGCATAGGTGTGTGTACATGTGGCATAGGTGTGTGTACATGTAGCATAGGTGTGTGTACATGTAGCATATGTGTGTGTACATGTGGCATAGGTGTGTGTACATGTGGCATAGGTGTGTGTACATGTAGCATATGTGTGTGTACATGTAGCATAGGTGTGTGTACATGTGGCATAGGTGTGTGTACATGTAGCATAGGTGTGTGTACATGTAGCATAGATGTGTGTACATGTAGCATAGGTGTGTGTACATGTGGCATAGGTGTGTGTACATGTTGCATAGGTGTGTGTACATGTAGCATAGGTGTGTGTACATGTAGCATAGGTGTGTGTACATGTAGCATAGGTGTGTGTACATGTAGCATAGGTGTGTGTACATGTGGCATAGGTGTGTGTACATGTAACATAGGTGTGTGTGTACATGTGGCATAGGTGTGTGGACATGTGGCATAGGTGTGTGTACATGTGGCATAGGTGTGTGTACATGTGGCATAGGTGTGTGTACATGTAGCATAGGTGTGTGTACATGTAGCATAGGTGTGTGTACATGTAGCATAGGTGTGTGTACATGTAGCATAGGTGTGTGTACATGTAGCATAGGTGTGTGTACATGTAGCATAGATGTGTGTACATGTAGCATAGGTGTGTGTACATGTAGCATAGGTGTGTGTACATGTAGCATAGGTGTGTGTACATGTAGCATAGGTGTGTGTACATGTAGCATAGGTGTGTGTACATGTAGCATAGATGTGTGTACATGTAGCATAGGTGTGTGTACATGTAGCATAGATGTGTGTACATGTAGCATAGGTGTGTGTACATGTAGCATAGGTGTGTGTACATGTAGCATAGGTGTGTGTACATGTAGCATAGGTGTGTGTACATGTAGCATAGGTGTGTGTACATGTAGCATAGGTGTGTGTACATGTAGCATAGGTGTGTGTACATGTGGCATAGGTGTGTGTACATGTAGCATAGGTGTGTGTAAATGTGGCATAGGTGTGTGTACATGTAGCATAGATGTGTGTACATGTTTGTGATTTAGTCTTGACTGTCACGCTTCACAGCTAAAAGCCACACTTTTGTAAGGAACAGTGCGACAGATGGTCTCCCACCACTCATGGCACATAGCTCGTGGTCCATAGCATGTCTAAAGGTCCCACCACTCATGGCACATAGCTCATGGTCCATAGCATGTCTAAAGGTCCCATCACTCATGGCACTTAGCTCATGGTCCATAGCATGTCTAAAGGTCCCACCACTCATGGCACATAGCTCATGGTCCATAGCATGTCTAAAGGTCCCACCACTCATGGCACATAGCTCATGATCCATAGCATGTCTAAAGGTCCCACCACTCATGGCACATAGCTCATGGTCCATAGCAAGTCTTAAGGTCCCACCACTCATGGCACATAGCTCATGGTCCATAGCATGTCTAAAGGTCCCACCACTCATGGCACATAGCTCATGGTCCATAGCATGTCTAAAGGTCCCACCACTCATGGCACATAGCTCATGGTCCATAGCATGTCTAAAGGTCCCACCACTCATGGCACATAGCTCATGGTCCATAGCATGTCTAAAGGTCCCACCACTCATGGCACATAGCTCATGGTCCATAGCATGTCTAAAGGTCCCACCACTCATGGCACATAGCTCATGGTCCATAGCATGTCTAAAGGTCCCACCACTCATGGCATATAGCTCATGGTCCATAGCATACCTGTACTCACTAATTCTTCTGGCATTCCTTAATTAGGTGTTTTATGTACATATATGTACCACAAACATCTTGAAATCATAGCACACATCAATCATGTTTTCTCCAAAGGGGCTAAACTCCTCCCACATTAGCTATCCCTGTGGTTGTCCCTGGGACAAGGGAGCACTAGTCTAAAGAAATGCCATGGTGCACTGGTCCAGGAGAGTAAGCAAATGTTGCCATGGAGATGGACATCATTACATAATGACGGGATAGTTAATAACATGCAGCAGCCTGGCCTCTTGACTAGGTAGCCTGGGTCATATGACTAGGTAGCCTGGGTCATATGACTAGCACATGACTAGGTAGTCTGGGTTACATGATTAGGTAATCAAGCACATGCACACATAAACACACACAGGAAACTAGCACACACACACACACATACACACACACACACTAGCACACACACACATTAGCACACACACTGGTACAGCTTACATCATTGCAGGTATGTATTCAACTTCTTCTTGTTTTTCTTGAGCTGTTAAGTGGTCAAAAATGATACATACATGAAGGTCACCTCTACAAACACCTCCCCTGTTCCCTTACATGAAGGTCAGTCTACAAACACCTCCCCTGTCCCCTTACATGAAGGTCAGTCTACAAACACCTCCTGTCCCCTTACATGAAGGTAAGTCTACAAACACCTCCTCTGTCCCCTTACATGAAGGTCAGTCTACAAACACCTCCCCTGTCCCCTTACATGAAGGTCAGTCTACAAACACCTCCCCTGTCCCCTTACATGAAGGTAAGTCTACAAACACCTCCCCTGTCCCCTTACATGAAGGTAAGTCTACAAACACCTCCCTGTCCCCTTACATGAAAGTAAGTCTACAAACACCTCCCCTGTCCCCTTACATGAAAGTAAGTCTACAAACACCTCCCCTGTCCCCTTACATGAAGGTAAGTCTACAAACACCTCCCCTGTCCCCTTACATGAAGGTAAGTCCACAAACACCTCCTCTGTCCCCTTACATGAAGGTAAGTCTACAAACACCTCCCCTGTCCCCTTACATGAAGGTAAGTCCACAAACACCTCCCCTGTCCCCTTACATGAAGGTAAGTCTACAAACACCTCCCCTGTCCCCTTACATGAAGGTAAGTCTACAAACACCTCCCCTGTCCCCTTACATGAAGGTCAGTCTACAAACACCTCCCCTGTCCCCTTACATGAAGGTCAGTCTACAAACACCTCCCCTGTCCCCTTACATGAAGGTAAGTCTACAAACACCTCCCCTGTTCCCCTACATGAAGGTAAATCTACAAACACCTCCCCTGTCCCCTTACATGGCAAGTGTACAAACACCTCCCCTGTTCCCTTACATGAAGGTAAGTTTACAAACACCTCCCCTGTCCCCTTACATGAAGGTAAGTCTACAAACACCTCCCCTGTCCCCTTACATGAAGGTAAGTCTACAAACACCTCCCCTGTTCCCATACATGAAGGTAAGTCTACAAACACCTCCCCTGTCCCCTTACATGAAGGTAAGTCTGCAAACACCTCCCCTGTCCCCTTACATGAAGGTAAGTCTACAAACACCTCCCCTGTTCCCATACATGAAGGTCAGTCTACAAACACCTCCCCTGTCCCCTTACATGAAGGTAAGTCTACAAACACCTCCCCTGTTCCCCTACATGAAGGTAAATCTACAAACACCTCCCCTGTCCCCTTACATGGCAAGTGTACAAACACCTCCCCTGTTCCCTTACATGAAGGTAAGTTTACAAACACCTCCCCTGTCCCCTTACATGAAGGTAAGTCTACAAACACCTCCCCTGTCCCCTTACATGAAGGTAAGTCTACAAACACCTCCCCTGTTCCCATACATGAAGGTAAGTCTACAAACACCTCCCCTGTCCCCTTACATGAAGGTAAGTCTACAAACACCTCCCTGTCCCCTTACATGAAGGTAAGTGTACAAACACCTCCCCTGTCTCCTTACATGAAGGTCACCTCTACAAACACCTCCCATGTCCCCTTACATGAAGGTAAGTCTACAAACACCTCCCCTGTCCCCTTACATGAAGGTAAGTGTACAAACACCTCCCCTGTCTCCTTACATGAAGGTCACCTCTACAAACACCTCCCCTGTCCCCTTACATGAAGGTAAGTCTACAAACACCTCCCCTGTTCCCATACATGAAGGTAAGTCTACATACACCTCCCTGTCCCCTTACATGAAGGTAAGTGTACAAACACCTCCCCTGTCTCCTTACATGAAGGTCACCTCTACAAACACCTCCCCTGTCCCCTTACATGAAGGTAAGTCTACAAACACCTCCCCTGTTCCCATACATGAAGGTAAGTCTACAAACACCTCCCCTGTCCCCTTACATGAAGGTAAGTGTACAAACACCTCCCCTGTCTCCTTACATGAAGGTCACCTCTACAAACACCTCCCATGTCCCCTTACATGAAGGTAAGTCTACAAACACCTCCCCTGTCCCCTTACATGAAGGTCAGTCTACAAACACCTCCCCTGTCCCCTTACATGAAGGTCAGTCTACAAACACCTCCCCTGTCCCCTTACATGGCAAGTGTACAAACACCTCCCCTGTTCCCTTACATGAAGGTAAGTTTACAAACACCTCCCCTGTCCCCTTACATGAAGGTAACCCGGGTGTAAAAATACACGTTGTAACGCGTTATAACGCGTGAAAATGGGACATAAATAACGCCAAAACACGCGATTTTCAAGATGATTATCTCCTTGATTGTGCCATACAATAGAGTAGAATTTTGCCTATACACAAAGCGGTCCAGTGTGTATAAAGTTCCAAAGACTGGTTGGTTTGGCATGCATCGTTCCGAAGATATTCACATTCAAGTACGAACTTGATTTCGCGGGAAAGTATACAAAAGCCCGCGAAATTAAGCTAGTACATTGAATGTGAATGTCATTGGAGCGATGCATGCCAAACCAACCAGTCTTTGGAACTTTATACACACTGGACCGCTTTGTGTATAGGCAAAATTCTACTCTATTGTATGGCACAATCAAGGAGATAATCATCTTGAAAATCGCGTGTTTTGGCGTTATTTATGTCCCATTTTCACGCGTTATAACGCGTTACAACGTGTATTTTTTCACCCGGGAAGTCTACAAACACCTCCCCTGTCCCCTTACATGAAGGTAAGTCTACAAACACCTCCCCTGTTCCCATACATGAAGGTAAGTCTACAAACACCTCCCCTGTCCCCTTACATGAAGGTAAGTGTACAAACACCTCCCCTGTCTCCTTACATGAAGGTCACCTCTACAAACACCTCCCAGTCCCCTTACATGAAGGTAAGTCTACAAACACCTCCCCTGTTCCCATACATGAAGGTAAGTCTACAAACACCTCCCCTGTTCCCTTACATGAAGGTAAGTCTACAAACACCTCCCCTGTCCCCTTACATGGTAAGTCTACAAACACCTCCCCTGTCCCCTTACATGAAGGTAAGTCTACAAACACCTCCCCTGTCCCCTTACATGAAGATAAGTCTACAAACACCTCCCCTGTCCCCTTACATGAAGGTCAGTCTACAAACACCTCCCCTGTTCCCTTACATGAAGGAGCCAGTGCCTTGACCACAAAGTTTATGGACTGAGTCTCCATCATGACAGTATACTTCAGGATGCCACTGAATGGCAACCAAAGGAAAGTCCTTTGGATCCTTTGAAGCAACAACTTCAATGCACTCGACAGGCTCCATTACATCTCCCTTTCTGTTTTTCAACTCCTTACATAATTGTGTACTTCTTGCCACAACCTCCAGTTTGCCCTCCATTGGTCCTAACTCGATGATTGAATCAGGATGAACACTATTGACTGGAAAGTCTTCAGGTAGACCGTTGGGCCAAATACGTTCGGCAGTGGCACACTGCTGAATTTTCACACAGTGGACGTCAACGTTATCGTTTATTTCCCCTGAAGGATTCAGGGAAATCATGTTGTTATAACTATGATCCTTCGATGGCCCTATTTGAACGCCAAATACTTCTAAACGCCATACGCCTCCGCATAAGAGAATAAACCTCTTGCAAGTGAAGGCATATGTTTTAAGCAACTTTTTCTCCAACTCTTCACGTTGTGTGTCGATGTCGTCTCGAGCGACACCGGGAATCACAATTATATCTACCTCATCGGCTGAGCGAAACTCAGGCAAACGCAATCCGTCCACCTCCGGAGTATGTGGGAACTTCGCTTTTCCTTTCATAAGACGCTTCCACCATAGATAGTATAATACACTATCTATGCTTCTTTATTATTGGCAGATACGTTCAAACCATGTCGTTTCAGTACGTCCTTCAGGTCATCGACACTGCTGCACTCGTTGATTCCTTCCTTATCAATATCTTTATAATTCTTTTCCAAATACGAGCGTAAGGTAACTCTTATCATTATTATCCTTCCTTCATCTTCTGTGGTCCATGGAATAATGTACGTAGGAACGTTCAGAAGTGTCTGGAGCGTGTAGCGGTCCCAGAAAGCACCTTTTCCTCTATCTGCGTCTTTATTTGGGTCATATCTCCAAACGATACCAGCGGCAGGTATCTGCGTCATGCGGTTAGATCGAATAATAGAAAGCCGATCAATTAACCTTAACCGAATAATAACGCTACGAATTTATGTTTTCCCTTTAACACCGGTAATTATTCTGAGGTAATTAACGATCAGATAATTATAAATGAACTTCCTTTTTAATGGCATGGTAGTCCCATGCAACTGCAATGAGTTCTGACCTAAAAATATACTCATTGGTTATGTAGTTTTACCTACGGTATATGATGGAGAGGGAGGGAGATGTGTTACTGTGATGGTGGGTACAATGTGATGGAGAGGGAGGATGGCATACCTACATCAAACCAAACAGTCTGTCCTTTTTGGTAGTGCCTGCTGAAGCAAAGTAGTACAGGGTTTCAAATTCTAAGCAGTGATGTCATTTGGGTCATGTTTAGGATTGCCATTGCATGGCAGGGTATGGGCTTGTAGCGTTGGAAAATACAATTTGGCCTGAGTCAGTCCCCTGACGTAGAGGGCAACTGCTTCAAACGGGATATATACTGCAAGCAAAGCTGCAACAAGCGAACTATTAGTTTTTTAACAGAATGGATATGCCCCTCCCACGCGAAGCGGAAAAGCAAAGTTACTCATGCGCAACGAGCAGTGATGATAAATAACCGCGTTCAGGAAATATTAATAGTGTTTTGTTGCCGTCATTGGTTTTTGCATCGAGTGGCCGTTTTGAACTTAAAGGTGAGTCAGTGTCAGTCTCTTCTACTGTGTGTGTGTGTGTATATATGTGTGTGTGTGTGTGTGTGTGTGTGTGTGTGTGTGTGTGTGTGTGTGTGTGTGTGTGTGTGTGTGTGTGTGTGTGTGTGTGTGTGTGTGTACTAGCGTAGATTCTTATGGTGCTAGGTAGTAAAAGATGGTACGCTGTGCAATTAAATTCCTAGTGCGGACTCAACCTAAACAGCATCGGAGCCGGATCTTTTTATATCGATGCGTCTTGTGCGGACACTACACAACGTTGGTCTTTACTCCCTTTTGTAAGAGCAATAAAAGGGTGATCGAGTCGGTTTGGGCGGCATGATGTACTCCATGTCTTGGTATAACCGTACTCATTGTGCAGACACTCGATCCCCAGTCATGAGCGCCCCCAGCTTTTCTGGAAGGGGGGGGGGGGGGGGGTGTGTGTGTGCCAGGATAGGGCAAGGCGCGAATACGTTGTCCGCTTTCGGCCGATTCAACCAGCCGAGGGGGGGGGGGGGGGGGGGGGGGTAGGGGGCGTAGGATGCCCATACGGCCATCTTAATAAACTCGATCTAGGTATGTGCAGGGGCGGATACAGGATTTTCCAAAAGGGGGGGTTGAGACCCGCGATACGAAAAGCGGGGGGGGGGGGGGTTGCTGTATATATCGCTTCTGTCTGTTCCTCTGGTGTTGTTGATTCTGAAGACATACACCTCACAAATGCCGTTGACCACTTCAATTCTCAAGTTTCTCCAATCGAGAACCTTTCTGTCAATTGGATTATCTCCTCACCCGTCAGTCAGAAGCTTCTGTCTTCAAAAGTGAATGACCATTGTTTTCAAAACCTGTTTGATCGATCCTCTCCTGCTAACAAGGCTAGGCTGCTATCAGTTTCAACCCCTCATGCCACATCATGCTATCAGTTATTCCTTCCACATCCCAAGGTCTACATCTTGACCCCGTTGATTTCAGGGTAGCCGTCAGTGGTGGCTGGGCTTAGATACCTCCCAGGGCTCTCAGTGTTCCTTCTGCCCTGCCCACAGCCTGGACCCTCTTGGACACCATGCTTTAACTTGTAAATGTGGGGGTGATGTTGTATTACGCCATAATGCACTCAGGGACACTTTATTGCACTTCCTTTACCGTGCGCATGCTTCTGTCCAAGTTGAAGCTGGCGCTGGGCTCTTTCCTGACCATTCACAGTCACGACCTGCCGATATTCTGGTGCAGAATTGGAACCTTGGGAGGCCTGTTGCCCTGGACATCTCCGTTGTCTCACCGCTAAATCCTTCAAATTTAGCTGAAGCGGGAGCAATGGTTGGTGCAGTCCTTGAGGCAACCGAGAGCAGGAAACACCAGGCCAATGACGACAAGTGCTCAAAGCTCTAGGGTGGGTCTCAACCCCTCTAGCAGTTGATTCCTATGGGCTTGGGGCAAAGAGGCTTCATTTTTTCTTGCACAGGTTGCAGCTCGGCTTGCAACCCACACGTCCCTGCCAAAGTCACAGGCATCTTTCGACCTGCTCTCTAACTTAAGCATTTGCTTAATAAGAGCAAATGCTAGAGCCATTCTCCGAAGAGTGTAGAGCCATACCTGTGTGTGTTTGATGTGAATGTACATTTGAAATTGCTAATAATGATGACGTCCAGTTTTACTGGTGGATCATTGCAGCTGATTTAGACACTGATGACACTGAGACACATAACATTTTGTTGACAATGTGATCATACAGCTCTATGTAACAATTAGAGGCTTCTCCAATGTACAAAGTCTAGTTATATGCCCAGGTTTTTTTGAGACCTCTAGCCATCTCTGAACTGAATCCTTAACATTGCCGTCTTTGGCAGATTCAGATTTCTAGCGACCATGTCACTTAAATAACCTATCCTGCTCACCACCATTGGCTGCTGCAGTGGTACCACCAGCATGAAGGCTGTGCATACCAAACAGGGCTGGGTCAAGACCAAGCTTAGCTATCTTATCCAACAGTAACTCCCTCAGCCTGGAGTAACTGGTACCACCCGTTCTACACAATAAGGATGCACCCTCCCGGTATTGGTCTGTTTTACTGGACTGTACATTGATCACCATGCCTTCTGCATTGAAGGTGATGTCAGAACATTCAGCTCGTTGTAACTCAGAAAACCTGCAAATGCCACCAAACACACTGACCTCTGTCAAGGATGGATCTTGCCTGGTAGCCTCTCCACTGTGGACTTCAACATATCGGCTGTCAGTGGTTCCTTTCAAACCTTAGGCTTAGCCAAAATTCACTTCAAACCTTCCAATGTGGGCTTAACAAGTGGGGACCCTCCCACTGATGCAACCCAGCCAGCCCTATACAGCCATGAGAGGGTGCACACAGTACACACAGAATAGATATAGAGGGGTAGAACGTACCCATTCCTAAGTGTTTCCACCACCCATGAAGGTGCACACAGCACCTCCTCTCAATACAAAACACATGCACCCAAACGTCCCCTTACAGAACCAATACCTGTGTCTCTCTCCTGGACTTCCCAACATCTATATGTATTAGAGATGCATTTGTCTTCACCAGGTGACACTTTCCCCCCACCTTACCCATATAAGGTGACACGTTCCCCCCACCTTACCACATATAAGGTGACACATTCTCCCCACCTTACCACATATAAGGTGACACATTCCCATCCTGCATAACCACATGCTCAACACAACTGATTGACTACCCTTGGAGGTGCACTCTATTTGGAAGTGACCAGGGTCACCGCATATAAAGCAGGATATCCCACAGGTAATCTAGCTCTGGCTGCCCCACTACCTCCATCCTTGGGCTTCACGAAAGGGATCTTAGGTTGCAACGCTGGTAAGGTCTGCCCTAGGACTCTGTTACATCCTCATGGCAACCCCTGCTCTTTGCTTCCCCTCCTGCACACGGTACAAAGGGGATGAAGTAGGGAAGTCCTGTGACTTTCAGAGTTATAGCGGAAGTGGTTCCTTTGGAAGAGAGAGAGATGACCTGACACCACCACTGGATACCAGTCACAAAGGAAGCAAGCAGTCAGAGTGAGAAGAGTGTAATGTTCTGATGCAACAAAGGAAGGAAGGAAGGTAACAAATTCATGGTAGAGAAACCAGAAAAACAAGGAGTGGCAGAACTTAGAGCAGCTAGGGGAAACAAAGAAGATAAGCAAGAGGAGGTGCAATCAAGTCCAAGGGACAGAGAGTCAGTAGAAGTGGATCGAGTTTGGGAGTACTGTAGAGTATTCAACTTAATAATTAAGGTGTTAATAGTGATTGTGAAGTATGTGATTCAGTCGGACATTTTTCCAGGTGATTGGCCTTGTGTGTAGTTTTGGATAGTAACTGAATAGTTCCAATCCAGTTCCATTAGGTTATTAATCAGGTCCCTAAAGAGTTCTTTTGTCATAGCCATCGTTATTAGTTTTAGCATAGAGCGGTCATTTTGTTGATGTTTTAACTTAAAACTAAATGATGTCTCCCTGTGTGTGTATGTTTGTGTGTGTTTTTGTGTGTGTATGTTTGTGTGTGTGTGTGTGTGTGTGTGTGCGTGTGTGTGTGTGTGTAGCTATGGACATTTGAGTGGTACAAGATGATGCAAAATATAACTTAACCCTCAGAGCTACAAAATGGAGTGTTGTATAATTTGGTGGTCCCCTCAGCTACGCAAGGTATGTGGGAGGTCAGAAGTGGTCCCCATACCTCCATTATAGCTGCAGCCTTATCCACACCCACATGTGGTAGGTTTGAAGCTGTAGTGAAGCTTGAAGTGTGTATACCTAAGGTAGCTATGAGGGTAGGACGAGGTAGCCAATAGTGTAGTGACCTCCCCAATAGGGTGTAGTGGTAGGCAGGCCTCTTGTGACCTTACACTCACTGTACGCACAACCACAACAGTCTGTACTAGTCGCCATGTAGAGTTGGCAGTGTCCAGATTAGCCATGTGAAGTGTGTGTGTGGCTGTGTGGTGTGGACCTGTTGTGCGTATGAGCTGGCTAGCTAGATCTCTAAATGTGTTGTATTTGAATCAACTATAAATTATTTCTTTTCCTTTAGAGGAAAATGTTTAGTTACAAGACATGTCAGCCAGTACCTGTGACAGGTGGTCGAGGAGTGTTACTTGATGGTGGTGGTGGTGGTGGTCTATTGGAGGTGAAGGGTAGGGCTGTGTGGGGAGGAGATGATGGTAGAGTGTATGTTTTGGATGAGGCCAATTCATATTGGAAGAGAATGGCTGATGATGTTAGGCTGGGGGCCACACTAGCTGTGTGTGGAGGAGAGCTGGTGTACGTTGGTGGTGGTAGAAAGGCGGTGATGGTGTGGAGAGGAGGGAGATGGACCTCCATGACTGATATGTTAAAAGGGGGTGGGTGGTTATGTGTATTAAGTACAGGTGGAGGTGGTCTGGTGGTGATGGGAGGGACTGAGGGGACAGACGTTCAGGTGTTTGATGGTAAGACCTGGCACTTCGGACCACCACTTCCTAAGAGATGTTGGAACATGTCAGCAGTGGTGTATGGAGACCAGGTCTTCGTGATGGGAGGTAGGGGCATGAAGCGGGCAGTGTGGTCTGCCAACATCACTGACCTGGTGAGCCACTGAACATTGTGTAGCATCTCTGTCCCTGTATGTAACGTATCCGTGGACCACACACACACACACACACACACACACACACACACACACACACACACACACGTGGGCGGTAACATACCTACAATACAAGTGCACGCTTAGCCTCATACAGTGCTCAATTTGACAGGTAACGTCTCCATTACACACACACGCATGTCTACTTACACAACAATTCATGTGCTGATGTGTAGAGGCACATCACACTAGGCATCACATACACATCGTGTTATAACGTTAGTGTGCTGTGTGTAGCTAGTGTTTGACTGCTGCACACACATCCACATGACTGCCTGTAGGGACATGTGTATGTGTGTACCTACATATACACACATGCAGTGACATGACACACACATATATGTGCTCCAAATATATGTGCACACTCACATGGCCACACATACATGTCCACATGCTTTGTTATTGTGTTACCCATCTCCTCCTATTACCAACACACACATCCCTGCACACACATTGGCTAGACTACTGCTGACAAAGAGTCATCTATCTGGAGAGAGCTACCAGATGTACCATACAGTGGGTCATCTGTATGTGTGGTTGATGGTGTGCTCCTTGCCATTGGAGGGCAGGACAAGGATAGATCACATACCTCTGCCATCTATGCCTTCCATCCTTATGATCAGAAGTGGCAGCATGTGGGAGACATGCCATTTAAGTGTTCCGATGTGGACACACTACTTCTGTCAGGAGGAAGGCTGTTGGTGGTTGATGGTACTAGTCGACAGGTGATGGAGATCACTGTGGAAGGTTAGTCATGCTGTAATGAAACTGTACTAACCAGAGTATTTATCAGGTCTGGCTAAGCTATTGATCCCTCCACACCTAAAGTTAGCAGATGAAAGGTACATGTTATGTTTTGACAGCAGTACTCACTGCTGTGGTCTTTACACAGTCCATTGGTGTGGCTGGATGTCTACACATACATGTACTAACAAACACTACACATGTCTCCATCTATATTTTCCTATACATCCTTTGTACAGGTGTAGGGCTATGTATGTGTGTATAAGGCAATTAGATCTTGAGCTCAAACTGGGTTGGCTCTGCAACAAATGGAGAACTATGTGATGGATAAGACATATTGCATCACATGTTTACAGTCTCACGTGAAGGAGATGAAAGGAGATGCTCATTGGTAGGTAGCATAGAGGTTTTCATCCTTATCAACTTGTAAGGCTTTATAGTACACTATTGGAGATAAAACAAGACCATCGAAGTAATACTTGCATATTTGCACTTTGTCCAAAATGTCTCTAACTTCCATATACATGAGCAGCAAAGACAGGCTGGTCTTAACAAGGAAAATGGTACATCCTCGTGGCCATGCACCTTGCACAACTCTCTGGCATGTGACACCATATATAAACGTGCATTTGATGTAATATACCTTATACATCCCATAGTTCTCCATGGGTCTCAGAGCCAACTCTGTTTGATCCTACGCTCCAATAATGTCACCGCTCTAGAGTTGATTGCTGTTGAGGCATAGGGAAAATCATACGATTGCTTACAGTCGAAACGTTAATTGATGTAATCTTGAGCACATCGCAATAACCCCTCGTAGCTCATTGGTCAAGAGAGCGACCTACCACACCATAGTATTATTTTTTATTATCATTCAGGCGTCTCTATGAGGAGGCCATGAGCAAGGGATATGTGGAAACTTCAGTGACCAAGTGTCTCATCCTTGGAGCAGCTGGTGTTGGAAAGACTCACCTCAAACACCTTCTTCTGAAGAAGGTCCCTCCAAAGCAACGTGTCAGTACAGGGCTGGCTGACAACCCTGTTCGAGCCATCTCGCTACCACTGGCAGGTGTGGGTGGACAAGAGGAGGATGACTGGTTTGTCATTAAAGATAAAGATGATCGAGCACTGATAAGTTATATTGGGGGTGCTATTAAAGATGGCCATGTAAACTTGCAACCGTCTTTGGATGACATTGTTAGCACTCTCCCTAAGATGGACATTAGTAATGTACCCAGTGATGGAGCTGGTGTTGGTCACCCTGACCCCATACATGCTGATGTCAGCATCACTATGGATACCACCACCCAACAGAGCAGGACAGTAGCTTTTGAGGATGAGCTGATTCATCACATCAACAACTCCTCAGGTAAGGTATGGTTGAGAGCTGACCAAGTTTACCTGTACCATCTCCCAGTATTAGGAGAGAAGAAGCTCTTTGGTGCAAAGTTGATCCAGTTTATCGACAGTGGTGGTCAACTGCAATACCATGATATCCTTCCATTGTTCATCCAAAACCCTGCGGTGACTGTATTTGTTTTAAACCTGTCAGAGGAACTGTCTCATCACCCCAGCATAGAGTACTATGGAGCAGATGGCAAGCCTGTTGGTAAACCATATCAATCATCTCTCTCGCACAAACAGATCCTTCAGCACTGTCTTGGGGCAGTTCGCTCTCAGGGTGTTCATTCTCTGATCATCACCGTGGGAACACATCTAGATGCTGTCAACAAGTGTTCAGAATCCATCAAGCAGAAGAACAAACAGCTCAAGGCACTAATGAAATCCAGCAGTGTTCATGTGCTCTATAAGGGGGAAAAGCTTAAAAAAGTGATATTTGCTGTGAATGGCAAATCTCCTGGGGTTAAGGACAGACATGTTGCTAAGGTACTCAGAGAAAAAATAGTTTCCAAATCCCCACAACAGTTAATAAAGATGCCATTAGCATGGTTTGGACTGGAGGTTTTCCTCCAAAGGTCATCAGATGATGGTGTGTTAAGCCTTGTGCAATGCCAAGAGTGTGCTAAAAGGTTACACATGGAGGGAGATGCATTCTCTGCTGCCTTACACCATCTTGTCCAGCACAATGTGTTCTTATATTACCCAGAGGTTCTACCCCAGACAGTGTTCTGTGACCCCCAGGTGGTCCTCACCAAGGTGACTGAACTAGTGCAGTACCTTCACAAGCTGAGGAATAATCCAGATGAAGACAGAGCAGTTGAGGGTGACCTGATCAAATTCAGAGATCGTGGACTGGTGTCAGTGGAGCTACTGAAAACGTTTCCAAAGCACTACAAAGATGGTCTGTTCACTCCAGAAGATCTGTTGAAGTTGCTGGTGAGTGTTCGTGCAGTTGCTGTCATTAGAGATGGTGAGTACTTGATGCCTGCTCTGATGCCATCTCTGAAAATGTCTCCTCACCAACAACAAAGTCCTTCTTTGGTAGTTTCGTTTCCCTATGACTTTATCCCTACTGGCCTGTTTTGTTGTCTAGTGGCCTATCTTTTATCCCCAACCAACCCATTCCCTTGGAAGGTGTGTATGAAAAGAGACAAGCCATTTTGTCTGTACCGGGACTGTGTTAAATTTGAGCGAAACGGTACTGCTGAAATTATAACCTTAGTTGACATGTTCTCCTATATTGAGGTACATGTTAGTGAGGCCTCCAGTGAGGTGTGTAGAGAGATAAGGGACAGTGTCCACAGAGGTATCAATAGTGTCTGTGGTGTGCTCAAGTACCATGATGTCAAGTTTGAAGATGCCTTCATGTGTGCAGGAGCCAGTTGTACCTCAGACCCTCGTCATGTAGCTGTGGTGGTGCGTTCAAGGTCACCCAGAGGACCAGTGTACAAGTGGAAGTGTTCCTTAGAAGGTGACCAGATTGGAGACCTGAGTGAGGACCAGTTGATGTGGCTAGGTGAGAGTGCTGTCTCAAAAGAAGATCCCAGTACATCAGGTGAGTGATGCGGGTGGTGGACTATTAGATCATTGTCTGTTCCATCTTACTCCAGTTCAATTAAATAATGTACCCACATCAGGTTATAAGAGAGGTAATGATAGTGACTGGGTCCCATCATGTTTTTGTTGTATTGATGTGGTTGCATACATGCAGGTCCTTTGACCATGACAAGTGATGCATCATTTCCGCCATGTAAGAGGGTTAATGTTGAAACTGGTTGTAATGAAAATACTGTCATGAGAGAAGGTCCCAGTACATCAGGTAAGTGAAAGTGTGTGTGTGTGTGTGTGTGTGTGTGTTTTGTAGGACATTAACTACATGTACATGTGTGTGAGTGTGTGCCTATGTATGTGGAGTGTAAAATCACCTTTGGTGATGAATTTGTTGTGGTCTTTAAATGGTATTGCCACCATGTAAGAGGGGGCTGCATCTATGCTTATATATAGGCAAAGCACTGCAGTTGTGCTACAGCCTATCTGCAATTTTACTGTCCATCTAGTCAGTAAGCAAGTGTTTATGTGTATGTGTTCAGTTGTCCCTCTGGGCTGTTTGGAAGATGGTACCTCGATGTTCATTGCATGTACATTTCTGAATGTTCTATAAATATAAAATGCTGGCATTTTATGCAATTAGAAACAGCCTATGATTGCCAGAGTTCTAGAGCAGTCTTTTCAACAGTCCTACCCAAATGATCCCTCCCTACCCTCCCAGCTCCACCTCAACCACAGCCTACACATCTTGTACCAACACCTCCATCTCTCCAACCTCCTGGATCACTAGGTATGATGAGGTTATAATCCTCCACTTCCCTGTCATGACCACACCCCTTGATACATGTGTAATGTGTAATGTATAGTGTGCTCAAGCCAGTGTCTTCCAGGGCCATCTATAGAAATGCTAGCATTCAAGAAGTACTATGGAGAGTTGAGAGACCAGGTCTATCCCAGTGACATAGCTGCTCACTTGTATGCCAAGGGCCTTATATCAGACAACGAGAGAGATGATGCTTGTAATGTGGTGCACAGTGAAGGTCATAGAATGGATAGGCTCCTCCCTGCTGTGGAACGAGCAATAAGAATTGACAAGAAGAACTTCTACATCTTTATGGATATTTTGGACAGAGTTCCTAAATACAAATGTTTAGTTCAAAGTATGAAGGATACCTTCCCAGCTCCACCTCAATCACCATAACTACAGCCTACACATCTTGCACGTACATGTCCATCTTGATGAGGTCATACTCCTCTGCCCCGCCTTCCCTGTCATGACCACACCCCTCCCCACCCCACAGGTCCACCTTCCCTCCCACTGTTGTTGGCTTTCCCTGCTCATGGTACCTCCATCAACATCATTGAGAAGATAGGTACCAACTACCCCACCTTTGGTACATTCCTCCTCAATGACCTCACTGGGGAAGTAGTGGATGGACTTAGACATGATCATCCGTCAAATGTTGAAATCATCACCGTGGCAATATGTAAGAGATGGCTTCAAGGGAAGAGCACTACTCCAGTTACATGGAGCTCCCTGGTGAATGTTCTCAGAACATCCAACCTCCTTACATTGGCAGACCAGATAGAAGCTGTCACCAAGTCACCCTAGGCCTGAACTAATGTGTAGTTTGTGGTATCGCATGTTTGTAACCATGCTATTTTATAACATAGGTGTGTGTACATGTTGCATAGGTGTGTGTACATGTGGCATAGGTGTGTGTACATGTAGCATAGGTGTGTGTACATGTGGCATAGGTGTGTGTACATGTAGCATAGGTGTGTGTACATGCAGCATGGGTGTGTGTACATGTGGCATAGGTGTGTGTACATGCAGCATAGGTGTGTGTACATGTGGCATAGGTGTGTGTACATGTGGCATAGGTGTGTGTACATGTAGCATAGGTGTTTGTACATGTAACATAGGTGTGTGTACATGTACCATAGGTGTGTGTACATGTGGCATAGGTGTGTGTACATGTGGCATAGGTGTGTGTACATGTGGCATAGGTGTGTGTGTACATGTGGCATAGGTGTGTGTACATGTAGCATAGGTGTGTGTACATGTACCATAGGTGTGTGTACATGTGGCATAGGTGTGTGTACATGTGGCATAGGTGTGTGTACATGTGGCATAGGTGTGTGTACATGTGGCATAGGTGTGTGTACATGTGGCATAGGTGTGTGTACATGTGGCATAGGTGTGTGTACATGTGGCATAGGTGTGTGTACATGTGGCATGGGTGTGTGTACATGTAGCATAGGTGTGTGTACATGTAGCATAGGTGTGTGTACATGTGGCATAGGTGTGTGTACATGTGGCATAGGTGTGTGTACATGTACCATAGGTGTGTATACATGTAGCATAGGTGTGTGTACATGCAGCATAGGTGTGTGTGTACATGTGGCATAGGTGTGTGTACATGCAGCATAGGTGTGTGTACATGTGGCATAGGTGTGTGTACATGTGGCATAGGTGTGTGTACATGTGGCATAGGTGTGTGTACATGTAGCATAGGTGTGTGTACATGTAGCATAGGTGTGTGTACATGTGTGTGATTTAGTCTTGATTGTCACACTTCACAGCTAAAAGCCACACTTGGAACAGTGTGACAGATGGTCTCCCACCACTCATGGCCCATAGCTCATGGTCCATAGCATGTCTACAGGTCCCACCACTCATGGCACATAGCTCATGGTCCATAGCATGTCTAAAGGTCCCACCACTCATGGCACATAGCTCATGGTCCATAGCATGTCTACAGGTCCCACCACTCATGGCACATAGCTCATGGTCCATAGCATGTCTAAAAGTCCCACCACTCATGGCACATAACTCATGGTCCATAGCATGTCTAAAGGTCCCACCACTCATGGCACATAGCTCATGGTCCATAGCATGTCTACAGGTCCCACCACTCATGGCACATAGCTCATAGTCCATAGCATGTCTAAAGGTCCCACCACTCATGGCACATAGCTCATGGTCCATATCATGTCTAAAGGTCCCACCACTCATGGAACATAGCTCATGGTCCATAGCATGTCTAAAGGTCCCACCACTCATGGCACATAGCTCATGGTCCATAGCATGTCTAAAGGTCCACCACTTATGGTGCATAGCTCATGGTCCATAGCATACCTGCACTCACTGGCATTCCTTAACCAAGTGTTTTATGTACATCTACCACAAACATCTTGAAATCATAGCACACATCAATCATGTTTTCTCCACAGTGGCTAAACTCCTCCCACTGTGGTTGTCCTTGGGACAGGGGACAGAGGAGCACTAGTCTAAAGGAATGCCATGGTGCACTAATTCAGGGGAGTAAGCAAATGTTGCCATGGAGATGGACATCATTGCATAATGATGACGTGCAGCAACCTATCTTGCATGTCACATGACTAGGTAGCCTGAGTCACATGACTAGGTAACCAAAAAAACACATAAATACAAACATACACACAGGAAATTAGCATACACACAATCATACACACAAACAATAGACATACACATCAGCACACTCATTCATATATGCAATAGCACACACACACAGTACATATACACACATACACACACACACACTGGTACAGCTTACTTCATTGCAACCATGTGTTCAACAAATGCTGTTGTCAGAAATGATGCATACGTGAAGGAGTCTACAAACATCTCCCTTGTTCCCTTACATGAAGGTAAGTCTACAAACACCTCCTCTGTCCCCTTAGTCTACAAACACCTCCCCTGTCCCCTTACACGAAGGTAAGTCTGCAGACACCTCCCCTGTCCCCCTTACATGAAGGTAAGTCTAAAAACACATCCTCTGTCCCCTTACATGAAGGTAAGTGTACAAACACCTCCCCTGTTCCCTTACATGGAGGTAAGTCTACAAACACCTCCCCTGTCCCCTTACATGAAGGAGCTGGTGCCTTGATCACAAAGTCCAAAAGTGCTTTATGGACTGAGTCTCCATCATGACAGTATGCTTCAGGATGCCACTGAATGGCAACCAAACGAAAGTGCTTTGGATCCTTCGAAGCAACAACTTCAATGCACTCGACGGGCTGCATTACATCTCCCTTTCTGTGTTTGATCTCCTTAAATTTCTGTGCACTTATTGCCACGACCTCCAGTTTGCTCTCCATTGGTCCTAACTCGATGATTGATTCAGATGAACACTATTAACTGCAAACTCAGTCTACACAGTCACACATGGCGAACAGTTACCAATTAACTGGTGCATGAATGCCCACAGATAAGCATATATATATTGCATACTATATACTATATAATCATTGCGGGACGAGAGAGAATGGACGGATCGATAGGAAGACACTCTCTCATTCCCTTGGCTCTGGAGCTAAACATTATAAAACAGTAGGTCAAACGGAGTTAACATGCTGGGTTGGCGGACAATAGAGGGTATACGGTACACGCAAGGCGCATGCGCATTCGGCAGCGTGGCGAGCTCATTTCTGGCTTGTCTTAGCCGTTCCACATTTACTTTGGCAAATGGAAGCTGAAAATCCAAAGCTAAGGCAAGATAAGGAAGCGAAGGATGTAAAGAGTCGAAAACGAAAGCGAGTAGAAGCAGAGGAACCAGAAAATGAAAAACGAATACGAAAAGTAGCAAAACTTCCAACGGGCGTTTGTGTAAAAGTGACCAGCCTACGCCCACGATACAATGAACTCGAACAGTGGTGTAGGAACCCAAGACACGTGCTTGTAACTCGGCATGGGCGTGTGTTTATTGGAAAAGGGGATAAGAAACATGTTTTCTCGTATCCCTCAAGCGATTGGGCTAATCCATTTAAGGTGAAAGAGCATGGGCTGGAGAAGTCTCTAGTTATTTGATCAGTATTTGACAGAGAAGATTTCCGATCCAGCTGAGCTGGAAAAGTTTTTGAAACTGAGGGATTATGACGAAATTGGGTGTTTCTGCGAACCAGGCGCCAAATGCCATCGTGACATCATCCGGCGTAAGTTAGTCGAAGCACTTGAGAATCAGGAGTCCGGGACCACAAATTAGAAACTGGAGAGCTGGATAAAGGCCATCACCTAGAGGGGTCCTGTCCCTATATCGCGTCACACTCGTCAGTATTTATATTTGTTCTATTATGATCTTGTGTGTATAAAGTTCTGTTAGTTCTGGGTTAACTATTAGATATTTCCGGTCTTGGGAACGAGGACGTTTCGTTTGAGATACATGTATCCTGATTATGACAAAGCATTGGTATGATAGAGATGGAGTGTCACAATCAGATCTAGAACCCCACATCCACATGAGTAAACCTGTTCACCTGGTGATGCTGACCACCGCACCCAGCCCTGTGTCCCTTCTAATCTACTCCTACAACCTCGTGCTCCAATGTAGCTGGAAGGATCCCAGTGGGCAGCCCGAACGTTTGCAGAGATAACCGCAACCAGGGGTCCTCGTGATTTAACGTCGGTGCCAGGAGGGACCTGCTGAAACAACCTCTCCTCAAAGATACATGTTAGGGAGAGGGGGTGGGTTGGGGGGAATGTGCTGAGAGGCATAGGGGTGGGGAAAGGTGTGGAGTAGTGTGGGTTAGGAGTTGAGGTTGTCAGAGTATACTGAAGGTGCTCATGTCACCACCACCATTATGCACAAGCAACCCTCCTCTCTTCCCCCCCTCCCCCCCCCCCCAACCAATGGGGAAGTAGTGGATGGACTTAGACATGATCATCGTCAAATGCTGAAAACTTCACCATGGCAATATATATGAGATGGCTTCAAGGGAAGTTACATGGAGCTCCCTCAGTCACAGCCTACACATCTTGTACCAACACGTCCATCTTGATGTGGTCATACTCCTCTGCCCCGCCTCCCTGTTATGTCCACACCCCTCACCTCCACCCTCCTCACCCCCACAGGTCCACCTTCCCTCCCACTGTTGCTCATGGTACCTCCATCAACATCATTCAGAAGATAGGTACCAACTACCCCACCTTTGGTACATTCCTCCTCAATGACCTCACTGGGGAAGTAGTGGATGGACTTAGACATGATCATCCCTCAAATGTTGAAAACATCACCACAGCAATATTTAAGAGATGGCTTCAAGGGAAGAGCACTACTCCAGTTACATGGAGCTCCCTGGTGAATGTTCTCAGAACATCCAACCTCCTTACATTGGCAGACCAGATAGAAGCTGTCACCTAGTGACCCTGAACTGACCTGTAGTGGCTCAATGTATCACATGTTTGTAATCATGCTATTTTATAACTTAACCCTCCTAAACTGATCCCTTAAGTTATGAACTGGGTGCATGGCAGAATGCAAAACTCATCTGCTGCTGTGGTGGAAATCAGGTGGATGGTGTGCTGGTGGATATGGGGCACATTTATTAAAATCAATGGTTGATGGTACCCACTCTTGGGGTACCTGTGTATTGTAGGAAGGAGCTCTTTAGAGCAGACTGGCTTTGGTAGGTGACCACTATGATTGGCTGTTACAGTCTGTGCCCTTACAATCACATAAACCGAATGTGTCCTTGTCAAAGAATACAGCACCATATAAGGAACACTTTTGAGGGGTGGACTTTTTGCAAACATCCCTTGTGGAGATCTGATTGGTTGCCATGAAGTGCCAGATGACCAGGTTAGGGTTATCAGATGTGGGATGATGTGGCCATTGCTAAGAGTGTAGCTAGAGCATTGGTAGGACTACCAGGGCTGGTGTGTTGGTTCATTACATCTAGCCCCAATGTACTTAGCTTCATCACAATGTAATGGATGCCAAGTATGGCTGATGTAATACCATCCCATAGGCTTACTGACCACTGGAGATAGCCTACACACACACACACACACACACACACACACACACACACACACCAGCCTCCCTGTGATGATGACATGGCTATCTGGTGCCACACCCCCAACTGTACCAGCTTACCCTCTGTCCTTGTGGTGGGACCTCAGAAGACTGGCTCTACAGCCCTAGGCCTGTACCTGAGGCCACATCCCCAGACCCCCTCCATTTTATAGAGGTTTGAGGAGACAGTTTTAATAAGTTACGGAGTGAGCTGGTGTGTGTGTGTGTGTGTGTGTATTGTAATGCTGTCATGTACAGACTCATGCCATTGGTCCATCACATCATCTTGAGTAAATAGCTCTCCACTACAACACTACATGCTGGTTACACTACTTGTATGTAGTGCGTTGTGTGTAGGGGTGTGGTCAACACATCCCTGCACTCTCATGTATACCTACATGTAGGGCTTAGAGAAGGGTGGGACTGAAGGACTGATGAAGGGACAGGCTGTAGTCATTAACTACACCTCAGTGCTAAACAATATATTTCTGTTCACGAGATGCATATCATATGAGGGGGAGAAATAAACAAACATTTCAACAAACAATATTCAATTCCTTTTTATGATAGAAATACTTCAAACTGTTGCTATGGTAATGGCACTATTGCTAAGAGTTCTGAAAACTATGAGCTCTTAATGCACTCAAGAGGTGGGTGTGGTCTAAGCACAGTTGCGGCAGTATGGGCGTCCCAACTTTGCAAAGAATGTTCCACCATGAAGGGGAGTCTTGCAAGCCTTAGGAGAGAAAGGGAGGATGAGGGAGGGAATAGGGAGGAAGAGGTTAAGGTGAAGGGAGGAGGGGGAGAGTGGGAAGGGGGACCCCAGAAAAAAAAATCAAGACAATAGTGAAATTGAAATTGATAAATAATCTCATGGTAACCATTGTAGCTAAGGATGAGGATGCCTTTCTATAACTAGTCCAGTAGATTGGAAGGGTTTGGAGATAAACATTAGAAATTTTACAGGCCAGTTTTATTAAGACTCAGCCAAAAATCGTTGCATCTTGGCCAAGGTTTATTTATTGCTGGGCTAGGGGATGATGTGGCACATAGGTACCACACTAACACACATCAGGTGACCCACCAGTTGTCATGGTATGTACAGGTAGGTCACCAGAGGTCATCACACACACACACTACCCAGAGGTCAGTATGTGACCCCATGGCTGGCTCCTCCCCCAAATCCCTGATGCTTACATCACACACAAAGCACTGGGAGTGCCAGGTCACGTCAAATGCTTCAACCCACAGCTCGTCAGGTGACACCCCCTGACCACACCCACTGCACTTCATGCCAGAGGTGGCCACAAAGCAGTCCTTACAGTACAGCTGTCCTCCTTCAAAGCTGAAACCATCACCTGGAGGTGGTACAAATTCCAAATAATGTGCACCACTATATACAGGAGAAAGGATGGCTATCTGAGTGCTAATGATATTTAACACCAAAAATGATACTTCACAATTATAAGGACACATAGTTTTCAAGTTTTCAAATTATCTGATATTCTCCCACTATTTAAATTTGTACCAATGACATGCAGGGGTATACTCACCTTTGGTGAGGTCAGTTGCACACTGGCTACATCGGAAGTGGTCATGGTGCCAGTGAAGGTCCACCGCTGAGACAGAGGACTGGGGAAGAGAGGTGGCATTGTATTACACTAACATCTGCAATTCCTTGTGGATATCTTGTTTCCATCACATCATGCTGTCTGATCACTTCCCTTGAGCCTACATACCACACCCCCTTGGGCCTACATACCACACCCCCTTGGGCCTACATACCACACCCCCTTGAGCCCACATACCACACCCCCTTGGGCCTACATACCACACCCCCTTAGGCCTACATACCTCACCCCCTTGAGCCCACATACCACACCCCCTTGGGCCTACATACCACACCCCCTTGGGCCTACATACCACACCCCCTTGGGCCTACGTACCACACCCCCTTGGGCCTACATACCACACCCCCTTGGGCCTACATACCACACCCCCTTGGGCCCACATACCACACCCCCTTGGGCCTACATACCACACCCCCTTGGGCCTACATACCACACCCCCTTGGGCCCACATACCACACCCCCTTGGGCCTACATACCACAACCTCATATAATTTCTATCTTCTTAGATCTATGCTAAATGGTTGTACACTACATGTATGCTAATTATGTGTACGTACATGTATGTGTGAACAAAAATGCATCAGTTTTAATATACATATCACAACACAAAAGGCCACACCCCATGCATATACAAAGCCCCGCCCACAGTGCACCTCCGTACCCCAACGATGGGCTTCTTGCATGAGTAGCAGGGTTGTGCAAAGGTGTGTTCATAGCAGTGCTCACAGTAGACATCATCTCCTTCAAGGATGAAGGTGGAGTTGGAGAGACCCTTGGTGCACTGGTGACATGTGAAGTGCTCTGGATGGAAGACCTTACCAAGGGCACTGGAAAATGGACCACTAAGAGGAGGGAGAGGGGTGGGGAGGAGAGGGAGAGGGATGGGGAGGAGGAGGGAGAAATGTTAGTGTGAGGGACCTACTCATTGATTACAGGGGACTACTCATTGATTACAGGAGCCTACTCATTGATCACAGGGGCCTACTCATTGATTACAGGCCTACTCATTGATGACATGGGTCTACTCATTGATTACAGGGGCCTACTCACCGGATTGGCTGATTACAAGTGGCACACACACCCTGTCGATCACTGATCTTCTCAGAGGGTGGTGTAGGGTGTGGAAGAGCTGTAGAAGTGAGGAAGGGATGAGGTGAGGTGGATGGAGAGGGGGTGGATGGATGTATACAGTACCAACATGTCCCCTCCCCCACCCTACCTGTGGGAGGGGTTAGTTTGACGGGAGAGGAAGGGGGAGGAGGCTTGGTCACACTTGGGGGAGGGGCTGGTTTGGGCAGGGCAGGTGATGTGGCTGAACTGACCACCTTAATGTTACTGGTAGTGAACTTGGTAGGTGAGCTGGGAGGGGCTGGAGGGAGGGAGGGAGGGAAGGAGAAGGTAAGGTGGGATCTACATGGAGGATGCACGAATTCATAGATTTATTGTGGCCACGTATTCAAACTGCACGGATGTGGGTGTGGCACATACATGAGTGTGTCACATGTGGTCCGCAGGGGGCGGGGCACTCACGTGGTGGGCGTGTTGTGGCTTTCTTATGATCGTCAATAGCAACATTCTTCATCATATCAGTCAGTGGTGTAGTCTGATGACTGGGGAGGAGGAAATGATGTAATGGTTGGATGGGGAAAGAAATGATGTCACAGGAACACGCCCACCTCAGGGAACTTTGCGTGGGCGTAGCACCAACTTTGATCTTCCTGAATGAAGGTGACTGCTGCTTGGAACCAGGACCACTTTGGAGCCCCGCCTCCTCACTGGTACCAGAACCAGATCAATAGAAATAACTTACACATACTAACATTATAAAAAAATTTTGTTCGACAAACCCACACATACACGTACACGTGCACATGTAGCATCTATAGGTGTGTGTACATGTGTGTGATTTAGTCTTGACTGTCACGCTTCACAGCTAAAAGCCACACTTTTGTAAGGAACAGTGCGACAGATGGTCTCCCACCACTTATGGTGCATAGCTCATGGTCCATAGCATACCTGTACTCACTAATTCTTCTGGCATTCCTTAACCAGGTGGTCTATGTACATATATGTACCACAAATATCTTGAAATCATAGCACACATCAATCATGTTTTCTCAACAGGGGCTAAACCCCTCCCACATTAGCTATCCCTTGAACCCCCGTGGTTGTCCCTGGGACAGGGGACAGGGGAGCACTAGTCTAAAGAAATGCCATGGTGCACTGGTTCAGGGGAGTAAGCAAATGTTGCCATGGAGATGGACATCATTACATTATGACGGGATAGTTAATAACGTGTAGCAGCCTCTCTTGCATGTCACATGACAAGGTAGCCTGGGTCACATGACTTGGTAACCAAACACACACAGGAAACTAGCGAACACACAATCACACATGCAGACAACAGACACACACATTAGCACATACATTCACAAATGCAATAGCACACACACACACACACACACACACACACACACACACACACACACACACACACACACTGGTACAGCTTACTTCATTGCAGCCATGTGTTCAACAAGTGCTGTGGTCAAAAATGATACGTACATGAAGGTCAGTCTACAAACACCTCCCATGTCCCCTTACATGAAGGTCAGTCTACAAACACCTCCCATGTCCCCTTACATGAAGGTCAGTCTACAAACACCTCCCATGTCCCCTTACATGAAGGTCAGTCTACAAACACCTCCCATGCCCCCTTACATGAAGGTCAGTCTACAAACACCTCCCATGTCCCCTTACATGAAAGTCAGTCTACAAACACCTCCTCTGTCCCCTTACATGAAGGTCAGTCTACAAACACCTCTGTCCCCTTACATGAAGGTCAGTCTACAAACACCTCCTCTGTCCCCTTACATGAAGGTCAGTCTACAAACACCTCCTCTGTCCCCTTATATGAAGTTAAGTCTACAAACATCTCCCCTGTCCCCTTACATGAAGGTGTCCCAATTGCTTAAAGGTACCCCTCTACACATTTCACTTCATTCGGACACATTACAAAAACTGGAGACTCACCGACTTTAGTAACCTTAGTAACCTTAGTAACCTTCAATACACACATTGTACATTTCCTCACATACAGGAAATAGTTCTGTTCCGTGAGCTCAAACGGCTCCATTACATGCTGACCCCCATGACCCCCAAAAACCCTACGACCAGCAACCCAATTGATCCTCAGTGTACAATGTGAGGAGGATTGTGAGTACATGTGGCAACATCTCCATATCCAGCACACTCTGCCTCACAAAACACGTACTCACGCTCACACATCACCAACACCCTCCCACCTACACACCCTCCCACTGAATGGTGTAAAAAACCTAGGTAGATAGTCTATTATCAAAAATTGAAAATGAGGATGAGATAGGACACCAACCACTGTCAGGCTGCATAAGGAGGGTGTGATGATACTAGTGGGGAGTGACAGCACCTCTCTCTCACACCATCTACGCATCCTCTCACACACATCACCTACACACCTGGGTCCAGCTGAGGTGTGCTGTTGACAGCAATGGTGGCAGAAGGCTGAGCAGTGGGTGGGTGGACTTTGGGAGGGTGTACAGTGGCTGTGGAGGTGATCTTGATATTACCAGAGGATGATGTGGTGGTGGTGCCCGATGGGGACTGGGGAGGGAGGGGGTTTACCCCCGCAGAGGCCGGCTGTGCAGGGTGGGCCACCTGGGTCTGGGGATGAGTCATTTTGTTCTGCAATGGCGGGGTTCTGGGGCTTTCACTGGGTGTCATGTTGGTGAGCATTAAATGGAATGTTGGGTGAGCATTTAATCACAAGACAACAGCAAGTACACACGTTGAACCCCACACACCAAACCAACACAACACACACCATCACACCACAGCAGAGGCTCATCACCTTGAAAGCTTTAGTTGCAAGGAGGCATCGCTGGACTTGATCAGTTGCTGGGCATCAAAGTGGAGGAGAGCATCTGTGGACATGCCATTGATGGACAGGATGAACTCATCCTCTTTAACCCCTCCACGTGCCGCCTTGCCTCCAGGGGTTAACTGGGTACAGATGGGACATTACGCATCACATGAACGTCACCTGACTGTCCCATGTATGTAGCCAACACAACAAAAAGATCACATGTCTGTCCTTAGTACGGAGCCAACACAGGGGCCAAACTAACCGCACTTAAGAAATGTTAACATTCAGCACATTAATCTGATGTGTGAATGTGTGATGTGTGTGTGTGTGTGCATGTGTGCATGTGTGTACAGCTCCACTTAAGGATGTCTCTGTAGTCCACACACCTCAAAGGACAGAGGCATGCACCCCTCTGGGACCCAAGCAGATGTCCAAGGCATTCCTCCCCACAGGATACCAGAGGTGGGCCAACTCATTAGAGGGACAGGCAGTAGGTGTGTGTGGCAGCCACTTCAGAAGGTGATAGCCAGCATTCTACACTGCTCAAGAATGCCATTCAGAAATAGCTAACATGGTCTCAGGGGGTAAGGCTAACATGGCTGGTGTCACCCTCAGGGGTAACATGGTTTTTTTCCAATATGTGTAATATGAACATAACAAAGGCCTGTGTGTGTGTGTGTGTGTGTGTGTGTGTGTGTGTGTGTGTGTGTGTGTGTGTGTGTGTGTGTTGTGTGTGTGTGTGTGTGTGTGTGTTTATGTCTATACATGGTACATGTGTGTAAATGTGGTAATTTAAATTTCCTTGAGGAAGCATGTGCCTTTGCCCAATGTGTAATGCGAGCACAACAGAGGCCTGTATGTGTGTGTGTGTGCGCATGGATGTGTGTGTGTGTGTGTGTGCGCATGGATGTGTGTGTGTGCGCACATGGATGTGTGTGTGTGTGCGCATGGATGTGTGTGTGTGTGCGCATGGATGTGTGTGTGTGTGTGCGCATGGATGTGTGTGTGTGTGTGCGCATGGATGTGTGTGTGTGTGTGCGCATGGATGTGTGTGTGTGTGTGTGTGTGTGTGTGTGCATGGATGTGTGTGTGTGTGTGTGCGCATGGATGTGTGTGTGTGTGTGCGTGTGTGTGTGTGGTGTGCATGGGTGTGTGTGTGCGCATGGATGTGTGTGTGTGTGTGTGTGTGCATGGGTGTGTGTGTGTGTGTGCGTGCGTGTGCGTGTGTGTGTGGTGTGCATGGGTGTGTGTGTGCGCATGGATGTGTGTGGATGTGTGTGTGTGTGCACGTGCCAAATCTCTGGTTGACTACCAGAGTCCACTTCCTGATAGCACACCTAGAGCTATAACAACACACACAGGCCCACATTCCTACCATCATATGATACCTCTGTGTGTGTAGGTGGTGGTGGTGGTGTGTCCCCATACACACATCAGGTGGTTACCTTGGCAACCTTCAGTGGGGACCCGAAGTCCCTCCCACCAGTCATGGTAAAGCCCCAGGGACCTCCCCCACTTAGGGTGATCAACCTTGTTGCCATGTCAACTGTGTGGAGGGGGAGGAGTCTGGTAAGAGGCTTATATCCAATCATACAGAGGTATATATGGGCAACGAGGGATACATGTGGGGACATAGGGGTACATGTGGGAAGATAGGGGTACATAGGGGTACATAGGGGTACATGTGGGAAGATAGGGGTACATGGGGACATAGGGGTACATGTGGGTACATAGGGGTACATGGGACATAGGGGTACATGTGGGGACATAGGGGTACATGTGGGAAGATAGGGGTACATGTGGGGACATAGGCGTACATGGGGACATAAGGGTACATAGGGGTACATAGAGGTACATGTGGGGACATAGGGGTACATGTGGGGACATAAGGGTACATGCAGGGATATATTATAGGGGTACAAGTTTATTTGCACCCACTTGTACCACACCCACCAATTTTATGACATAACAATTCCATTACATAGTGTTACACAAAACGTTCCCATACAGCGTCACACACGAGGGGATATCTCCGATAACATCATGGTATTCTGCCATCCCAGGAATGCGCAATAGTCTCAGCAACAAATTCCTGCCTTGTCAATGCACCATTAACTCTCACATACACACCCTCACCTCCCATCCACTCCCTCCCCATCCCCACCCTTCCCACCATCCATCCATCCATCCATCCACCTAATGAGGTTGTATACAAATTACTACAGATTGCTGGGGGGGCGGGGCAAAAGGGGGTGGACTTTATAGAGGTAAGGTGATGGTGTAGGGTTGAAGGGGAGGTGGGGAAGCGAGCGAGATGTGACAAAAACAACGATGATGGTGGCGGCGAGGATGCTATAGACAAAGCGTGTTGACAGCGGTGTGGTGTGTAACTAGGCTGGTGTTAAGTGACTTTGGCAGTCTGCACACACCATAGAAGGCAGCGCGCTCGAAACACGTACAATTAAGCGCGCTACGTGTCGGCGGGATGCACAAGCAGCAAGAGAAAAAGTACAGCACACGCGTTACATATCGCGCACGTGGACCAATATCTCTGTACGTGCGACGTGCCTGGCGCTTGTTGTGTAAGCCAGTGCGTGGTAGTGCGTCGTGTTAATATTACAGGGTAAAGGGCGAAGGCCCCAGTGCGAGTGTACCCTTCCCCTCTCGCGTGTTGCCACGTAGGCGCCATAATTTTTTTTTCCAGGCTATATCACCTTCGCCATAAACAGATAACGCGGCTATTACATCTCCGAAAATGCCCCCTACCTCCTTATGGGGGTGATATAGTGTTGCCAGTATTCACCCCTTCCACCCCCCATCCCCCCCACCAGAAGTTTAAAAAAATACGCACACATCCACCTTACCGCGTACCGTTCTGTTCCACCGCCTTTGTTTTTAGTTATATTAAAACAATAATAGGGCGTTTATTTATACAATTAATTATGGCCGCAAGGCGGCGGGCGCAGAAGTCACGCCCCCTTAGCAACAGCTTTAAACTGTTGAACTTTCCAAACTGGGTAAGTGCAATCTCCACGCGCACGTTTTCTGAGGCAACCCACCATTACCATCCAGGTGTGCCTATATGATGTATCGTGACGTGCGAATATGTGCATGCTACAAGTGTGTGCGCGCGCGTGTGTGTGTGAGTGAGTGCATTTGCGTGTGAGTGTTTGCGACTGTGACGCGTGCGTATGCATATGCGAGATGTGTCGCTCGCGAGTGCTCAATACGTTCTACGCTTGCCTACATGTGCTCCTGGAATAACGTATCCGTATCATCCCGCTATTCATGTCTGCCCTAGCGTACACTCAATGGACTATACAATCATTAAAAGAATAGTTTTGTTGGCCCTAGACGTGTGGCATGTGCGGGTAGTAGTACTATTTCTTTGAGGTCTCACGGATCTCACCTTACCCTCCTGACCCATTCCTTCCCATGTCATAGCCATTGTGTTTCCTTGAGGTGAGAGTAGTCCTCCCCCCCCCCCCCATTCCCCCTAACTCGGGATCAGTTATTTAGTTGGGACTGGAACCCTCATAACTAGTGGGGGTGGGGCCTGGTGATTAGTGGGCTGGGGCACCGCACACAAACACACACACACACACACACACACACACACATATGGTATAGCATTAAGCCTTCCCATGGTACAGTTTCAGTTAATGTGATGTGCATGCGGGAGTATATTTAGGTGTGTGTATGTCAGGGGTAATTGTCCATTTGAACTTTTGCTTCTGAAATTCAAGCCAAGCACGTACCTTGATGTCCTTTTCCCTCAGATCCATAGCTCACCTCTGTCTCCTTACCTTGTTCCGCGCCCTCAGTCTGGATGAGCAAGGATCAGGAAGAGGTCAGTGTGTGTGTGTGTGTGTGTGTGTGTGCATGTTTGCTTTGCATCACGCGTATGAAAGGATTCATGGTAGTCTGTATGTGTGCATGTGGGGATGTGTTATATGTGTGATCAGCACTCTTTGACAGGCAATGAGCCCCAGAGGGGGAGGAGCTGGGGGCAGCCCCAAAGGGGGAGGAGCTGGGGGTAAGACCAAAGAGTTTGTAAGCTGGATGAAGAAAGCTTTCAACAAAAGCCCCTCACCCAAGAGGAGACGCTTCCTGTCTCTGGACTCCATCAACTCACCTCCAAGTGAGTTGGGGCAAAGTAGTATTCCTGTGCACTAGCATGCTGGTCACTCCTGCTTGTTTAAATAAAACACATACAACTAACAAGAGTAGCCATGTCAGGACATGCATGCATTGCAAGAGGTCATGTTGGGCAATCAACATACCTTTCCCTCTGAGGGTTAATATACTTTCCCCTCTGAGGGTTAATATGCCTTCCCCTCTGAGGGTTAATATACTTTCCCCTCTGAGGGTTAATATGCCTTCCCCTCTGAGGGTTAATATACTTTCCCCTCTAGAGTTAATATGCCTTCCCCTCTGAGGGTTAATATACCTTCCCCACTGGGGGTTAATATACCTTCCCCTCTGAGGGTTAATATACCTTCCCCTCTGAGGGTTAATATGCCTTCCCCTCTGGGGTTAATATACCTTTCCCCTCTGCCCTCAGGCAAGCCACAGGTGTTTGGTGTTAGCCTTGAGAAGTTGGCTGTGGGGAACACTCATACAGTACCCTTCATTGTCAGGAAGATTGTCGAACACATTGAGGAAAATGGTGGGTGTATGGTGGTGGTGGGTTGTTGGGTATGGTGATAGGTGTGGGGGTGGAATCATGCAGACATGTTAGACTGCACTTTGTGTGGATAATCCTTGCCGTCTGTTGCATAAGGGGTTAAGTAAGATGCGTGCCGGCATGTTGCATAAGGGGTTAAGTAAGATATGTGTGTCGGCATGTTGCATAAGGGGTTAAGTAAGATGTGCATTGGGTGCAAAGATGGTCTGTTTGCACTGTGGTTTGGCTTAAGATGCACTTGGTTGATTGGATGTGCACTAGCACATAACTGCATGATATGGTGCTCTCCAATTAGGCCTTACGGAACAAGGCCTTTACAGAGTCAATGGAAACACCAGGCTTATCAACGACCTCAGAAACACATTTGACAAGAGTGAGCTAGCTATGTATATGTGCATGCCTGTGGTTTTTTTTGCCTTTAATTATGTGTTGCATGTTTCATGCTTTGGAAAAAGGTCTAATGTTCATTTAAAAAAAAATCAAAACCTTGCCCATGTCATCAGTCCAACAGTTACTTAATGTCTGTACTGGCGTTATGTTAGCTATTGTGTGTACATGTACCTCATGTTAAACTTTATTGCATTGGCTTCATATATTGGTCCCCTCCTCCCCCTCCTTCCCCTCCCCTCCTTCCCCTCCTCTTCTCCCCCTCCTCCCCTCCTCCCCCTCCTTCCCTTCCCCTCTCCCTCACTCATTAGCTGGAGATGCAGACTTCTCATGTGTTGACACAGCCACTGTTGGAGGGCTTCTTAAGCTATGGCTGGTAAGTGATCTGGGGGTAGTGATGGTGATGTAGTGATGGTGATGGTGTGATAGTGATGGTGATGTACAGTAGCAATGATGTGATGATGATGTGATGATGGTGATAGTGATGACCAGTGTGAAGTGATGGTGTGATTGTGATGAGTAGTTTTGTGCATCAGTGATGGATAGGAGGGTGCTGGGTGAGAGGGTGGGATGGAGGGGGGTGAATGAGGATGTCATGATGGGATGGTCAGGTTAGAGTTGTGCTGGTGGGGGAAGTGATAAGCAGCGACAGTGGATTAATGGGCGGCTCACCTTATATGGCAGGGGCAAATAAAACTTTATTAGAAATATCTGGTTTTTTGCGATTGTGTTTTAGACTACATGTGTAAGTGTAACGTTTCAATTGCCCCTCCCCTTCCCCAACACCCCATGCCCCGCCCCCTGCCTCTCCAGAGAGAACTCCCCACCCCTGTCATACCAGATGACGTTGTACCTGAGTTTGTGGAGATACAAGAAAGTGAGTGAGCCGTTTACCATGTGTGCTGTTGGTGTGCTTGTGGTATTCGTCCAACTGCCGAGGTCAAAGCAATTGTGTAGTGCTCTGAAAACTGATCCTATTATGGTGTGTGTGCATGCATGTTTGTGTGTGTGTGTGTGGGTGGGTGGATATCAACAGTTATTGATATGGGCAACAGCCCCCCCTATCAGCATGCAAACAGGGCTTGCAAACATAGCAGTGTATGTTTGTACCCTTATATGGGCATGATCTGGCCCATGTCCTTACATGTATGAGCCCCCCCCACCCCCCCCTACCCTTCCCCTCTTGACTGCTGTGCCGGTGGTGTTCTGTGGCTTGAACACTGGCATGTCATGAGATATTGTACCATACATGTGGTTTTCTTCCTTCCTCCTCCCCACATCCTCCCCTCCTCACCCACTCCTCTCCCTCCTTCTTTCTACCTGTTGTTAACCTTGTCATTCACAATGTAAACCCATCTACCCCTCCTCCTCCTTCTACTCCTCCTCCTCCTCCTCTTCCGTCCTCCTTCTCCTCCCCCTCCCCACCAGCTAATGTAGGACACGCCTCTCCAGAATCCAGGCTGGCTCAACTGAGGGAGGCCATACACAAGCTCCCTGAGGTGAATTATGAACTGCTGAAGTACCTTATCAGACATCTGATCAAAGTGACCAAGCACAGTGGTGAGGGAGGGAGGGAGGGAGGGAGGGTGGGAGGGGACACCCACACCTCTCTATTCAATAATTCTCTACAACATTTTTACCCATAGCTGAAAACAAGATGGCTTCTGTCCCTTTGTCCATTGTATTTGGACCCTGCATATTCAGGTATGGACCTCATCATGATGTAATTAATGAGTTGGCAGTTAAAGTCTAGCCGCACATGTCTAAGTTTGGGCAAATTGTTGTAACTGAAATGAATAGTAATTGCGAATCAGTAGCCAACCCCTTGTCTGTGCAAGTCATTGAGAAGAGGACCTGTGTATGCCCCAGGACTTTAACTGTGAAAACACATACAACACTGCTATAGTGGTAACAGCAATAATGCTTAACTGTCTCTCCACAACCACATCCACACATGCACACATGCACACACACACACACTCACATGTACACAGGTGTGGATCTGGTCTGCAGGGTCTGAAGGACCAGGGATACACAAACTCTGCAGTGTGTAGGTTGATCCAAAATTATGAAGACATATTTGAGGTACATGTATGTAGACAGTTGTATAGAAGTTGTGTGGAGCAGCCTGATACCACTATAGCATGACCTGGTACATGATACCCCCTCCCCCCCTTCCCGATAGCATGATGCCTCACCTCTGATGTCACCGGCCAAGACCCCTTTGGAAGGGGGAGTGGCCTCCCAGGTCCGCACTACGACTGATCTTGGTGGGTCCGCCCAATCAAGGAGAAGGTTTTTGTCCCTTGACTCAGGTATGGATGTATTAGATTCATGAAGTAATAGTCAACAGTAGTGTTATGTTACCTTCTAATAGCTCTGAAGTAACTTTACTGTGGTGTTGTACAGCCAGCACTTATTAGCAGCCTGTGAAATCATACAACATTTGACCTAAAGCTGCTGTTTGTAGCTCAAAGTGTTTAGCTGTGCCCGACATCAGAGCATCAGGTGTTAGAGCATCAGCTGTTAGAGCATCAGGTGTTAGAGCATCAGCTGTTAGAGCATCAGGTGTTAGAGCATCAGGTGTTAGAGCATCAGGTGTTAGAGCATCAGCTGTTAGAGCATCAGCTGTTAGAGCTTCAGGTGTTAGAGCATCAGGTGTTAGAGCATCAGCTGTTAGAGCATCAGCTGTTAGAGCATCAGCTGTTAGAGCTTCAGGTGTTAGAGCATCAGGTGTTAGAGCATCAGCTGTTAGAGCATCAGCTGTTAGAGCATCAGCTGTTAGAGCATCAGCTGTTAGAGCAGTCAGGTGTTAGACTTGAGTTTCTATTTGGGTGGTTTGTGCATCTGCTATACAAAGCATGCCTTCCCCTCTATGAACATGCCTTCCCCTATATGAGCATGCCTTCCTCTCTGAGGGTTAATATACCTTCCCCACTGGGGGATAATATACCTTCCCCTCTGAGGGTTAATATACCTTCCCCAATGGGGGTTAATATACCTTCCCCAATGAGGGTTAATATGCCTTCCCCTCTGAGGGTTAACATACCTTTCCCTCTGCCCTCAGGCAAGCCACAGGTGTTTGGTGTTAGCCTTGAGAAGTTGGCTGTGGGGAACACTCATACAGTACCCTTCATTGTCAGGAAGATTGTTGAACACATTGAGGAAAATGGTGGGTGTGGTGCGAAGATTGCTGGGGGGGGGGGGGGGGGGGTATTCTACATGTAAATGTCTATTCACTCTGCAAATCTATACCCCACACTTGCTGTAATGTGTGGTACACTGTGTACTGGTATTGCGATGTGTAGCTGGGTACAGATACCTCGACGCGTGTGAACGTGTGTGAGTTATTGATATGTTGGTTATGGTGCTCTCTATTTAGGCCTTGCTGAAGAAGGGCTCTACAGAGTCAATGGAAGCACCAAGCTTATGAACGACCTCAGAATCACATTTGACAAGAGTGAGTTGATGTCAATTACATGTATATGTATGATCATGTCTTATGGTACACACATGTATGATGTAACGTCTTATGTAGTCATGTCTTATGTATACATATGGTGTCATGTCTTATGTATACGTATACATATGATGTCATGTCTTATGGATATTTGCACACTCAGAGGGCGATGCAGATTTCTCATATGTTGATGTAGCCACTGTGGGGGGACTTCTGAAATTATGGCTGGTGAGTGGTATACAGGGAGAAAGGGTGACTGGGAGGGAGGAGGGGAAGTGAAGGGAGGTTACTGGAAGGTGAAGGGAGGATTACTGTGAGGGGAGAGGGGGAGGTGGGTTACTGTGAGGGAGGAGGGGAGAGAGGAGGGAGAGTTATGTATATGTGTGGGTGTACCCTCCCATGTTCATGCAGAGGGAGCTCCCTACCCCTGTCATACCAGATGAGATAGCTCATGAGTTCGTGGAGATTCAAGAAAGTGAGCACACACAATTCATGGTTGTGTGTATGGCGTATGGTATTTGTATGTGTGTGTCTATATGTGTGATATGTATATGTGTGATGTGTATGTGTGTATGTGCGGTGTGTACATGTGTGTGCAGTGAGGTGTTTTTATGTGTACATGTTCATGTGGGTAATGTGTTTTAACTGGTGTCATGTTTATTTAGTGAACTAATGACACCGTGTAATTAGTGACACCATGTAACTAATGACACCATGTAACTAATGACACCGTGTAATTAATGACACCATGTGACTAATGACACCATGTAACTGATGACACTGACACCATGTAACTAATGACACCATGTGACTAATGACACCATGTAACTGATGACACCATGTAACTGATGACACCATGTAACTGATGACACCATGTAACTGATGACACCATGTAACTAATGACACCATGTAACTAATGACACCGTGTAACTAATGACACCGTGTAACTAATGACACCATGTAACTAATGACACCGTGTAACTAATGACACCATGTAACTGTTTTCAAGCTGATCCACACAAGGACACTGGTGATTGCATCAGATGCAAAATGCAGGTCCTGATATTCAATTTGTGGTACACATGCCTTCTGTAATTAAGTGTGTTGCCTAGAATAGGTTTTAAATGGTCAGCAATGTTTGGGAGTTTGATGTATTCCCTCCTCCCCCTCCCCACCAGCTAATGTAGGACACACCTCTCCAGAGCGGCTGGCTCAACTGAGGGAGGCCATACACAAGCTCCCTGAGGTGAATTATGAACTGCTGAAGTACCTTATCAGACATCTGATCAAAGTGACCAAGCACAGTGGTGAGGGTGGGAGGGAGGGTGGGAGGTGTGTGGGAGGAGGGAGGGTGGGAGGGAGGGAGGGAGGGAGGTGGGTGTTGCCACCTTGGCCCATGCTGGGGAATGGTTGGAAGCCATGATGCTGTGCTGGAAGGGGGTTTTTGGTTATTGCTGATATTGAAACTGAAATGTTATTTGTTAGTTGTTAATTATTTAAATAATTGCTTCCACTTCAATATGAACAATGTCATTTACTGCACTAAATTCAAGCTCTTGAAAACACTGCAGTATTTCATTTGAAGTGCAAAATTACATATGGTTGCTGGACACACTACATGTACATATGGTTGGTGGACACACTACATGTACATATGGTTGGTGGACACACTACATGTACATATGGTTGGTGGACACACTACATGTACATATGGTTGCTGGACACACTACATGTACATATGGTTGGTGGACACACTACATGTACATATGGTTGCTGGACACACCACATGTACATATGGTTGGTGGACACACTACATGTACATATGGTTGGTGGACACACTACATGCACAGATGTCTCACCATGCACTCACTCCTTTACACATACCACTCTAGCTGAAAACAAGATGGCTTCTGTCCCTCTGTCCATTGTATTTGGACCCAGCATATTCAGGTATGGAAATGACATCACCCAGCAGTGGTGACTGACACACAACACATACATGTAACTACATGCACACATGCACACACACACACACTCACATGTACACAGGTGTGGATCTGGTCTGCAGGGTCTGAAGGACCAGGGATACACAAACTCTGCGGTGTGTAGGTTGATACAAAATTATGAAGACATATTTGAGGTATGTAGACACAGTTCTACTGATGTTGTGTGGAGCAGCCTAATACCTGGTACAGCCATCCAGCAATGCTTCACCTGTCGACCCGGGAACAATGTCCCAGACCAAGACCCCTCTGCAAGGGGGAGTGGCCTCTTCTCACGACAGGATGGCAGGTGGCCGCGCATCAAAACAAGGTCATGTGCCGATCACATCCAGTAGTGGCAGCAGTATTGAAGGGGCAGGTCAAGTACCCACCTCCAAGGGGACCATGGGCACAGAGCCCACCACCAAGGGGACCATGGGTACAGAGCCCACCTCCAAAGGGACCATGGGCACAGTGCCCACCACCAAGGGGACCATGGGTACAGTGCCCACCACCAAGGGGACCATGGGTACAGAGCCCACCACCAAGGGGACCATGGGCACAGAGCCCACCACCAAGGGGACCATGGGTACAGTGCCCACCACCAAGGGGACCATGGGTACAGAGCCCACCACCAAGGGGACCATGGGCACAGAGCCCACCACCAAGGGGACCATGGGTACAGAGCCCACCACCAAGGGGACCATGGGTACAGAGCCCACCACCAAGGGGACCATGGGCACAGAGCCCACCACCAAGGGGACCATGGGTACAGAGCCCACCTCCAAAGGGACCATGGGCACAGAGCCCACCACCAAGGGGACCATGGGTACAGTGCCCACCACCAAGGGGACCATGGGTACAGAGCCCACCACCAAGGGACTCAAGGCAAGGACCTCAGTTGGCACGGGTCCAGCCGCACCCCTTGACCCCCCAGCGGACGCCATCAGAGGTACGCTTGTGGCTTCCCCGACACCTGGAGTGGGCAGTGGAAGCACGTCAGCTGCCATGGCGTCTGTGAAGACTGTCGGTCATCCTGGTACCACCTCACCTCACCTCAACGGTCACGTCAGGTCAAAGGACGTGGTGGGTGTGGTTCCACCGACCCTCGCGCGAGGCAGCGGCGAGGGCGATGGGACTGGGGAGGAGGTCGATGGACCCATGGCGGACGACATCGATGAGCCACTAATCGGGAGAGATGGTAGGCTTTTGGCGGGCTCCAAGCGGGAGGACCTGTCCAGCACCTACCCCGCATCACACGTGACATCATCAGCAAACGTCGATCGACTGTTGGCCACATCAAGGCGAGAGGGTCAGAGCTCACCAAGCAGGCACAAAGAGGGGAGGTCTGGCAGCCATGTTGGGGCCAGTAGGGGAACACAGGCCTCCGAGGAGGGTACCCACGAGAATGCCTCGGCCCCAGGCCATCACGGCAGGAGAGGAGGGTCGTCACCCGGGGGCAGTCCATCGCAAGTCGTGAGGAGGAAGGAGGGAGGGGCAACCGCCTGTCGGGATGCCACGCCCACCTGTGAGGAAACAGGTATGCGTATTGGGGGCGTTCCAGTGTTGCACAAGAAAGCCTCTGAAATGCAGTTGTCCCCTGTGGACGTACGGTGGTATAATGTGATGCTCTCAGTCTAAGCGCATGCAGAGGGTTGTTACTGTGTTACTTCATTAATTATTGCCTGCTGTAACCCTTGTTGTATGCAGAGGCCGACGTAAGCCCCTTTCAGAGGCAGTACGCTAAGAGGAAGCTGGCTTATGTGCCTGGGAAAGGGGAACACCACGTCGAGGCCCCAGGCCTTTTTGAGGTGGATTCCAAGTCACCTTCAACGAGGGGGGGATCTCCATGGCAAAGCCAGGCCAGTATGAAGAGGTTAGAATATCACATGATGTGTGTGTATGTGTGTGTGATGCTTGTTGTCCAGGTGAGTTTACATGTATGTGTGGAGTGTCTTTGTGCATGGTGACCCACCCCTAACCCCCATGTCATGTGACCCCTGTACCATGTCATGTGATCCCTGTACCATGTCATGTGATCCCTGTACCATGTCATGTGATCCCTATACCATGTCATGTGATCCCTGTACCATGTCATGTGATCCTATACCATGTCATGTGATCCCCTGTACCATGTCATGTGATCCCTTACTCCATGTCATGTGATCCACTGTACCATGTCATGTGATCCCTGTACCATGTCATGTGATCCCTGTACCATGTCATGTGTTCCCTGTACCATGTCATGTGATCCCTTACTCCATGTCATGTGATCCACTGTACCATGTCATGTGATCCCTGTACCATGTCATGTGATCCCTGTACCATGTCATGTGATCCCTATACCATGTCATGTGATCCCCTGTACCATGTCATGTGATCCCTTACTCCATGTCATGTGATCCACTGTACCATGTCATGTGATCCCTGTACCATGTCATGTGATCCCTGTACCATGTCATGTGTTCCCTGTACCATGTCATGTGATCCCTTACTCCATGTCATGTGATCCACTGTACCATGTCATGTGATCCCTGTACCATGTCATGTGATCCCTGTACCATGTCATGTGATCCCTATACCATGTCATGTGATCCCCTGTACCATGTCATGTGATCCCTGTACTCCATGTTCATGTGATCCACTGTACCATGTCATGTGGTCCCCTGTACCATGTCATGTGATCCCCCTGTTCCTATCACGTCAGGCTGTCCAGTATAGTACAGACATGTGTTGATCTGTACCTGTGTGAGGGCTCCGCACCAAAGCATTACGTAAGTGTGATGATGTAACCTTTGCACCCAGCCATGATGCACACTGTGTGGTACGTAGATGGGATCAAATGTGTATGGCCTCCTCATCCCTCACAAAGATGGACTGGGGACCGGTCAGGGTACAAAGGTGCAGCCACGCCCCAAAGGTACCGTGTTAGCAACCAATCATGGCAGTGTGTTGTTTACATGTACCAACTATCCCACCAGATACCACCCCAGGAGAACAGAGGACCACACCAGGGGAACAGAGGGTCACCCCAAGGGAACAGAGGGTCACCCCAGGGGAACATCAGCCTTCAACAGGGGATACCCTGACAGGCCAGGCAAAAGCCGGACGTGAACACAAGGTGTTCAGAGCTGGCTCTAGGTCCCAGCCAGAGCTATCTGTCACCAGCAGTGGTGGTGGGGGAACAGTAAGGTCAAAGTCTGACCACACCCATAACTGCACCCCTGACCACACTATTGCCATGCAATCTGATCTGCCTGCCGCCAAAAGACACAGACCAAAAGCTGATGATGATGATGGGTCAACGTCACAGCCAGACCCGCCCCCTACTGTCCGTGCCGGGACAATTTCCATGACATTGTCTGGAACAATTTCTGACCTACTGCCTGGAACACTTCCTGGAACACTTCCTGGGTCACTTCCTGGGTCACTTCCTGGGGGTGACTCTCTGAGGTCAGTCATCTCTACCATGTTGGCTGCACTAGAGGAGAAAAGAAAGAAGGATAAGAGGCCATACAAGATCTGGGTCAGTGAGAGTCATATGAGTGGATGTGTGTATATGTGTAGGAGTGATGGTCAGTGTACATGTGGGTATGTGTAGAAGTGATGGTCAGTGTGTACATGTGGGTATGTGTGGGGAGTGATGGTCAGTGTGCATGTTTGGATGTGTGGGAGTGTTCTCTAGTGTACATATGTGAGGTCATATCTGCACACACACACAGGATATGACACCACAGCAGCTTCAGACAGAGAAGCACGCACTACAGAGAGCCCTTCTCCAGTTTGAAAAGAAATATGGCAAGCCTGTGAGTAATGGGGTGGGAGAGAGGAGGGAGAGAGAGGAGAGGGAAGGAGGGAGGGAGAGAGAGACAGAGGGAAGGAGGAGAGAGAGAGAGAGAGAGAGAGAGAGAGAGAGAGAGAGAGAGAGAGAGAGAGAGAGAGAGAGAGAGAGAGAGAGAGAGAGAGAGAGGGAGGAAGGGAGAGAGGGAAGGAGGCAAAGAGGGAGGAGGGAGAAGTTGACTTCAGTAGAACAAAGTGAACATCCACAGTGTACTTTGGAGGCACAATGCATTAACTATTATTACTAGACCAGCTGTGTTGTGTGTGAGATTGAAGAGCCGTTTATGTTTACACAATGCTAAAACGTTCAGCTTTGTCACAGCTGATAAACAGTGGCTTTTAGCATGGCATTTGTTTTTCAGTACCATTCATTTGGGTGAAGAGGTTTGTTTGCCCACTGTGTGTGCCACGTATTCACATTGCTGTTTAACCACGCCCCCTGCAGGTTAGCAAAGATGACAAAGAACTGGTGAGGCCATTATATGAACGATATAGAGACGTGAAAAGGCTCCATCAACAGAACGAGAGACTCTCAACAACCTGCGCATTTTAATACCATGTGCTGTGATCTTCAATCATCTTTGTGTTATTTATGCAGTATTAAACAAATGATTGCAACATCTGTCCATCCATCACATTCATCTTTCCTGATAAATGCACGTTCTGGTGAAGGATTGTTTGGGGGCGTGGTTATGATGCTACTGGAAATGGCATTTCATTGGAAGGGTAAGGAAAGAGTGCTTTGGGGAGAAGGGTGGGACTAAGAGGAAGGGAGTGCTTTGGGGAGAAGGGTGGGACTAAGAAGAAGGGAGTGCTTTGGGGAGAAGGGTGGGACTAAGAGGAAGGGAGCTAGTACAATGTAATAATCCATTTAATAAAGTAAATTAATACAGTTATCCATGCCAGTCCTGGAGAAGTGATGAACAAATTTATAATTCCTACATATACAAGTGGTATGCAAATCAAAGAAAAGAGTTTATGATGAAAGATGCCTGAAAATCAAGGTGACAGTGGAGGTAAAGGCACACCACCACCAACAGCACCTTCCCAGCCTGTATGGGGGTGAACTTGGTTACCTTGTCTTGTTCCTGCCTCAAATTTCCAAAACAATAATTTTAAAAACTGAGTTGTACAATTACAATGAAATAATAATGTATGCTAGTCATCAGCAATTATGGAATCACGAGATACGCACAAGTCATGTTCTTTTACTTTCATAATGTCATCATTGTCTTCTGCAGGGTGCAGTTGCTGTAGCTCCATGACAGGCGTTACCGTAACCTCTGCTTCAGGGCTTCTCCTACGTCTGTTAATGCAAGGCCTGAACTGGATGGCAAAGAGGATGATGATGCCGACAGACATGAATGTAAAAGGTACCAACACCAGCAAGTACACCACACCTGTGACGACCTTGTTCTCTGCAGTCACTAATTTCTGCTGGAGAAGGAGCAAGGTCATCACGAGGAGGTCCAGCAACAGCAGCATGTCCACGGTATTCAGCCATCTTACCTCGTACGGTTGAAAGACAGCGAGCAGTACACATAGGGTGAAGAACACGACTACGTAGATGGTTAGGTAAATCTTCGCACTGTCTGCTCCGACTATGACCAGCCAAGCGATAAAATAAATGGAAGGATACCAGCGATAGGGGTTCTTGTAGCAGGATTGGAACTCATCTAGAAATGGCTTAACCTTACTGAGGTTTATGCATTTCCAGAGATACTGAGAGAACATCAGAAATGTGACCAATGGGAATACAAGGAAGAGTAGAAATATTATGGATATGACGGTTAGAGGTAAGTGTAGCCCAGTGAAGTAGGGAAGGTCAGGTTGCAGCTTGACTCTGGCATCTCCCTGCACCTCTGTGGACTGCAAGATATTGATAGAAGTGGCGGCAAGGGACCAGAATGTGAAGAGAACAAGGAGGCTGATGGACTGCATTGGAGAGGGCTGGAATTTAGAGAGAGCCCTTGGGCAAAGACGCACGAGGATGTACAATGCCATCAACATGGTTATTGCTGTTGCTGGTCCAATGAACTGGAAAGTAAATATGCCAAGTGGACCTAGCGAGGGGAAAAAGCACCATTCAATCTCACCAAAGATATCTAAGGGTAAGTGGGTGATTGTCCTAAATAGTTCAACGATCAGCTTGAGGACTTTGAACTGAGGAAGAGTGAGTATTGGCAGGCGTCCAATGGAGGCCAAGTAGAATAGTGAACCAAAGAAGTACCCTACTCCTAGTGATTTGTGCGTCTTGATTCCCTCAGCTTGGAACGCTGCTCCAAGCTTATTGCTCACCACCATGAACATAATGATCACCTTCATAAACTCAAATGCTATCAATATTATTAATAACCCAAAGGAGCGTCCGAGAGAGCATATGCTGCGAATACATCGAAGTGGTGGGTAAGATAAGTAGTAGCCATCTTTGCACCTGGAACACAAAAGACCAGCCTTGTTTCCAGAGCACTGATTATCTGGTTGCTCGCTGAGAAGATGAAAGGATGTGTCTGTGGTCAGGGGACAAGGCAGAACACTTTCCTTGCAGGCAGGACCAATACATGGTATCACCACAGACTGGTTCTGGTCCCAGCCTCTCCAGTATCCTGATTGAATGCATGCAACACCATAGTTCACTGAACACATATAGTTTTCTTTCCCAACATTTGGGGAGATGCACTCACAAGTATGCGTGGTATCGTTAAACTGCATTATAAAGACTGGGCATTTTTGAAGTTGAAATGAAACAGAACCATTTGGTCCACCCTCACCTTCACATCTTAATGTGATGCTTATGTTACTGGTTGTGTTGCTAGGCTCCACCTCACTCTGTACCTGGGCTGTTGAGTTCCATCCCTCCGCTGAAGCCAACACTGTTAACTGATTCTGGGGTACATATGAGGGACATGACAAATGTATGGAGTCCACTGGACTATTGCAGTATGTCATTGCTCCGTAGGGCTGGTTAATGTAGACTGACCCCTCACAAGTTGCCCTGTTCTGGAAGTAGTCAGTGATGAGGAGGTTCATTATTATGTCCTTTCCAGGAATTACCACAAACTTTGCATCCATCTTTACAGAGAGGCTGGTAGCTGAAGTACTTATTGTGCAGTCTGAGCTGTTTCCTAAGTGATGTAAGAAAGATGTGGGAGACAGGCAGGTGCTGAGGTTAGTTGGGTTAGCTATGTACACGCACGAATGCTTTGAGTTGATGGTTTTAACGCTAAGGGCAGCGCTGGATGTGTTGAGCAGCGGGCAGCTAGACACGTCCTCCATGTACACTGCACTGCCGTACTGAGCAAAGTTGTTCACAAAGCTGACGGAGGCATTTCCTACTGCGATCACCTGCGACCTTGTGAGTCTCACTGCTCCACCGAGATAACCCGTGCTGTTGGCAACGGTGATATTTCCTCGTATTTGTATGTTTCCATTGGTTACCCAGATAACCGTGGGCCCTGTGCAGTAGCTAGTAAAAGTACTGTCGCTGATGAATACTGTTGTACCAGCTGGCTGGTCGTGGGAGATAACGAGGCTAGCTTCTCTAGAATATGGCTGAACGAAACTGAAGCCACTAGACATAATGTTCACAAAAGTGGTACCAATAATTCCAATTCCTTTACTGTCTGTCATGGTGACGTCGTATAAGCGCAGTGAGGTAAGCCCAAAGCCGTGAGGACCTGAACATCGCTCGAAAGTCAATCTCTCCATGGAAACGTTTCCGCGCCAGGAACTAATAGAGAAGGGCCTTCTGTTAGCGCACCTGATACGGGACGGTTTGTGATCTGCACCTTTGATGACCAATGTCATATAATTCGGAAGAGAATAGAGGCTATAATTTTTTAGACTCTGATCAGAAATCACCAGAACAAAAACTTCTGACGCCGTGAGATTTTTTAGTGACGAAATGGCATAATCCAGAGAACAACATGGTACGGACCCATTCAATATACACGACTCGGTGTCCCTTCCTTTGTCTGAAACTGATACGTTAAATGTCCTGCTGAAACTCGGTTGCAGCCCTGTTAGCAAGAAAGCCGAAATTACCGATATCCACACAATCATTTCTTTTTTTTTTCAAGTATCTACCTTCAGTGCACCCTTATAATAAAAGACTGTTTTTTTACTTCGTAATTTTACATGTGCGCATATTACGCGCATGTGCTCCCTGGGGACGAGAATAGCCCTTTCTGTTTTCGCGCGGTAATTCGTTCATTTTTATCGGCTATGTGTTAATTATTCCACTTTTGCTATTACAGTGCCAACTTAAAATTGAAACTACACCGCCCGGCAGCGGCGTAGGAAGGAGTTTAAAAGTGGGAGGGGGGGGGGGGGGGGGGGGGGGGGGGGGGGGGCAAAGTTCGATCATTTTAAGTGGTCATCATGGCGGGAGAGCGGTGCCCCTCCCCCAGCCAGCTAGGGGAGTGCTGTAAGCTTCCGCATTGGGGTCTGGGGCTGTGCCCCAGAAGCCAACGCTATTTGCATCTAACGACGTTACTAGAATCAGTGCAATTCATTACAAATTATGCATTTATCTGTAGTATCGCTGGTGTAAAAGTGGGGGGGGGGGGGGGGGGAGTTGCCCCCCCCCCCCCCATTCCTACGCCACTGGCCCGTTAAAACAATAAGGGCACGGTGCAGGGTTTTGGACACGTGACGTCACGCGCGTCTTCATTACGTTGCCTAGACACAATATGGCAGAGGAAAGAAGGCCGCGGGGGCCATCAGAACAACAATACGTTTTGCTAAATAATATGAATATTTACTAGAATACGTACTACATGTATACACTGATTAGGACCAGAGGGCTTTAATACGCATGTATATAGCATTAATATATTGCTGCCAAAAACAACAAGCATGAATGGAACTACTGTGCACAGACAACTAGATCCTGGGCACGAACCGTGAAACCAGGTCAACCTCACTGGTTGTTTGTTGCAACAATCGATTAGAAGAATACATGCATGCATGCACACTCCTTTCACAATGAATGGGCTTATCACTTTTTCCAACGAGCGTCTGAGATGTTATTTACAGTCCGGCCTGTTTCATATAGAGATGTTGTGTAAACGACGTAGAAAAGGATGCTATCTTTACAACAATGAACGATCTGGGGTCGCAAAGGGTGATGTGAAAAAGTACCACTTATAGTGAAACAATAATTTCAAACTTTAGCTGAGATAGCTAATTGGCTACTATGTTGGGTATTTCATTTAAAAATTCTATGGACGCAGCAATGCTAATAATAAAGGAGGGAAATACGAATTGTTAAAGTTCGAGTTCAAATGTGGCAGCGATACAAACACTTGCATGCATGCAGACATGTTGGATCATGCATCCAGCACATGCAGATAGAAGAAGCAACAAGCAAAGTTAGAATACACGGGCTATTTCAACTATATATGGCAGATCTAGTTAAAGCACATGCAACTGCTATATAGGTATGAGAAATGAATAATGTCTTTTAGTCTTTTCTCTGCCACTATTTTTTACAAGTAACTTGAACGTATGATACGTCAAATCCGTCTCGATGAGGTGTATTAATTACGACAGCCTCAACTGGCGTGCAGTAACGCATCAGTGTGTCGTATTTGTCCAAAGCTGGTGGAACGGCGTACGCTCTGCTGCGGGAAGCAACGTGCCTGAAGATGGCGATCAGCAAAATAGCAATCAATACAGTATTGCAGACGTGTTGAGCCAAAACGAATATGTACCCACAGGAGGTGACAAACGTGATGCCGGGTGCACTGTAATGTGTGTGCTGCCGTATAAGCGACGCGGTTATCAGAAGGTCCAGCAAAATGGCCATGTCCATTCGGTTCAGCCATTCATCCCTGTACGGCCAAAAGACATAGTGCATACAGCACAGTGTGAGCAGCAGTGTCAAATAAAACAGCAGGTATTCAGAACTGGCTTGCGTGGTTGCAACAGTTACCAACCAGTAAAATAAATAAACAACAGAGAACCACTCACGTTTATCCTTGTAAATTGCCTGAAGTCCAGGAAAGAGAAAGGTCTTGAGAACATTTCTCTTAAAGGGCAACAGAGACACCACGAGCATCACACAGCAGGGGAAGACTAACAGTGTGAGGAGGAGCACAGCTATGATGAACAGAGGTAGGTGTGGCCCTGAAAGGTACACCAAGTCTGCCTGAAGCATCACACGCAATGAACCAAGCAATTCAAAGTTACTGTAAGTGAGAATGGTAATGGAGGTGGAGGCTATTGTCCACACTGGCCACAGGAGGAGGATGCCAATGGACTGTGGCAGTAAGTGTTTGCGGTGACTAGGGCACAAGAGGCTGACACCACCTGCAATGCACAGCATAACTATTTCAACTGCAGGCCCTAAATAGTAGAAAGCATATTTTTCCAATGGTCCCAAAGAAGGAAAGAAGCATACTGGTATTTCTCCAAATATATCTACAACAGGGAGACAGATGGATCTCATTATGGATATCAGGATTCTCAGCACCTTGTACTGTGGCATGTATGCAAAAGGAAAACAGTCAATTACATGTAGGTATAGAAAGGAGCTGTACAAGTAGCTAAGCTGACTCAAGTTGCCTAGTTTGGTTAAAACTGAAACAAGCCAAATAACAGCCAATGATTTTAGGAGATGGATAATGATGGACGCCATGAGAATACCGACTGAAGAGTCAGCAGGACAACTACTGACACACTGCAGAGGGTAGTGTGTGAAGTAGTAACCATCCCTGCATCCTCCACAGAGAAGTCCACCGTGATTTGTTGGACACTGGTCATCAGGGTACTCACTGAGAAGCCTAAAAGAAGGCTTACCTTTGATTGGACAGGATTGCTGTTGAGGAAAACAATATGGTAGTTTACATGGCAGGACCATAAAGACATCATTTTCTGATCCAACCCAATACTCATTCTCAATACAGAAAGCTCCATAGCCTACAGAGCAGATTAGATGAGCATTTTCGGATATTGGGGTAATACACTCACAGGAATGTGTGAGAGTGTTGTAAAATGTTAGAAATGGTGGACATTTTTGAACAGTAAAGGATATCGAGGCTTCAGCAGCAGGACCGTTATTGCAGGTAAAGGTGATGGAGATGTTCCAATCATGCTGTGATATGGCAGGGTCGGCATCAGTTCTGATCTGCAGTGTGGAGTTGACATTGTCTGAGGTATAAAGAACTACTGATGACTGTGACAGGGACACGATGGGACAAAACAACTGAACTTCATATCGAGGGTCATTGCAAGGGATATTTGATTGTTCTACATCATTATTCATAACTGTCATCGAAGTGTTGGCTGAACAAATCGCTGCATCTTTGAAATAGTCCACAATCGTGACATTGAGTAGAATGTTCCTCCCTGGGTAAACTCCGATGTCTACAGGCAACCGTATCGAGGCATTCGTGGCTGCTGTGGTAAGTACAAGGTCACCAGAATCAGACGAAAGGTTGTACGAAACATTATCAATGACGCAATCACCAGGGTTGCCATCAATGTATACAACTGTTTGACCATATTTTCGTGTATTATTCCGAAAAACAAAATTAGGATATCCAATGGAAGTATTGAGAAGTGGACACACCATATCTTCTACGTACACAGCACTGCCGTATTGAGCAAAATTTTCCGCAAACAACACGGTGGCGTTGCCATTAGCGATTACTCGTGAGTGCGTCATCCTTACTGCACCCCCTAAGCGTCCAAACCCATCCACAAATGTAATGTTGCCTTTTATTTGAAGCACACTCCTCACAATCCAAAGGGTAGTTACCGTCGTTCTACTAACAAATACGGAGTCCTTTATTGAAAGCTTTGTCATGGTCGCTTCATTCGTTATTACAAAGCATGCATCTTTGGAGTAGGACCCAGAAAAGTGGAATTGAGTCTCTGACATAGCAACGTCGTTTGTGTTTTTGATATAGATGCCCCTACTGGACAGAAATTGGCATGCTGAAAAATCGTATCTCACGAGCCCAATGGCATGGGGACCAGAGCAATTGACGATGTTAATCGATTCCCATTGGATAGATACCGAAGAGTTGGAGGAGGATGCTAGGGTCAGGCTTCCGTTGGAGGTGCAAATAACGTTGGGAACAGCAGAGCCGTTGATTTTAGATCCTTTAATGCGCAATTTCAAGTCGCAGAAGAATGTGTAATTTGCGGGACCGATGATTGAATTATTAAAGTACTCAACGATGACGTCAGATGAATTCGAGCAGTAGCGGGTGAGCGCCGTCAGGACGTAGCCGAGAGAAAGGCAGCGGGTGGTACCCCTAATGCACCCTGGTACGTCCGTACCATTTTGGCCCACAGAGATTGTTAGACAGCTTGTCAATGGCCAGGTGACAGCCATGGAAACAGTAACCATCAACAGGACTCTCATGGATAAGCTTGTGATGAGTTTTAAAACGTAATGCACCATTTTTATGTACGTGCGTGCACGTGCTTCGTCGCTGTCACGCATAAGTATAATGCCTGCTGATATATAGGTTAACATACGGCGTACGCGGCGTCCGTGGATCCATATCAATTATGGACTATTGTAAACATAAACATTACGCGCATTTCCCAGGATATAACAAATAATGGTTGCCAGGATATATTTTCATTTTGTATGAATGGATGCACTTTCGCACTGTCAGTCTGTACATGATACAGTGCAGCGGTATGCCCATTGATCCTTGCTATGCGTTTCATGCTTAGTCTAGTCACAGTTACAGGCTGGCCGCGCGCGCGGAAGTGCACCCATTCATACGAAATATAGCATCTCTCCCCCCCCCCCCCGGGCACTTTAGACTGGTAAACCATGCACCATGCGCACCTGGTTCCCGGCTGCTCTACATTTTAAATCAGTCCAGTATATGGTATGATAACCGATCGCATGAGCTCCGTCGAGAGTATACGAGAGTATACGAGATAGCCTCAATGGTGTGGCTCAAATTATAACTTACACTAATATGGTAAAGCGGAATCGTAAAACGCTTGGGGGAAATTAACATTGACATTTTACTTTTCCGCCAAGCATATTTTAACACGATTGCAGGATTGTGAAGTTGGTGCATCGAATACTCATCGAGTCTTCCTCTGCATGCGCATGTGGGTGCATAAAACTCCTGCAGGTGTCTGCTTCTGTTATGAAACCTCCGTGTCATTCAGCCCTCTCGCTGTACATTGCCTGTGGTATTGTGCTCTCGTTCATAACGACTTGCCGACCTAACGAAATCCATGCATGCATCCATGCAGTTGGCCAAAACGGTACGGACGTACCATGCAGGGAGTATTACGAGTACCGACTCCTCCCTTTCTCTGGGGAATGGTCGGCAACCGCACTTTCCGACAACACAACACGTGCACGCGTGCGCCTTCAAGAAGACGTTTAAAGAATAAAAGCCATCCTTCTGGGTTGTCTTAGAAAGCAGTATAAGTATAGTTTTATATGTAACTATGTTCCTTTATAATAATAACACATCGACTACCAACGCTATCGCGCGCAGTGTGTCGGCCCTTCTACAAGGGTCTGGGGCCGAGACATGCCCTAGATGGAACCCTTCCTACTACTCTTTTGGACTACATGCATCACGTCATCGAGATCAGGTGGAGGTCGATAATGTCTTAGAAACGATAATGGCATATGAAGTAGGGCTATTAGGTTTACAGTATGAAAGTCTCGTACCCAGACCCGCGTTTCATTCAGGATGCAATTGAAAAGTAGGTTCCCTCCATACATTCTCAATGGGAAAATTTGACTATCTGACCATCATGGTGTAAATTAAGGCACAAGTCAGTGTATGGTTGAAAGATAGCACCAGTGCATCCTCTTTCTCTAAGATGTTTCGATTCATTCATCCAGACATCGGTATGGCTTTAGGATGCGATTGAAAAGTAGGTTCCCTCCCATACATTCTCAATGGGAAATGTTGAATATCTGACCATCAAGGTGTAAATTAAGGCACAAAGCAGAATAAGTCAGTGTATGGTTGAAAGATAGCACCAGTGCATCCTCTTTCTCTAACATGTTTCGGTTCATTCATCCAGATATTGGTATGGATTTAGGATGCGATTGAAAAGTAGGTTCCCTCCCATACATTCTCAATGGGAAATGTTGAATATCTGACCATCAAGGTGTAAATTAAGGCGCAAAGCAGAATAAGTCATTGTATGGTTGAAAGATAGCACTGATTTGCCCTCTTTCGATTAGATGGTTCGATTCATTATCCAGACATCGGCATGGTTTTAGGATGTGAATGAAAGGTAGGATCCCTCCCATACATTTTCAATGGGAAATTTTGAATATCTGACCATCAAGGTGTAAATTAAGACGCAATACAGAATTAGCCAGTGTATATTTGAAAGATAGCACTGATGCATTCTCTTTCAGCATGGTGGCTCGATTCGTTCATCCATATAATGCATGGATATGGAACACCAGCCCGCAGCAGATTCCAACACCAGTAGCTAGAAGTGTCCGGGTTAAATTAGAACCATCCAGCGGAATTGCTTTTAGGACATGAGAGGTGATGATCAAACCATTCTGGAGTCTCGAAATCACAGCAGGAAACCAAAACGTTCAATTACAAATCATTTTACAGACTTCATATGAACTGAAGCAGTTAAGCATATTTTAAGCATTAATGCATTTGATTAGTATGGTGTTGACAATACGAAATGAATGCATGCAGTTATTCTTGAAAAAATATTAAACTAAACGTCTACAGTTCTGAATACAGCCCACTCAAAAGAATTCCCAATCTAACTTTTACAACTTTCTAGATTGTTGTGTATGCACCCTCCTCATTCTGATTGTGTGTGTATGTGCATGTATGTGTGCTGGTGTATGTGTATATGTGTGTGTATGTGTGTGTGATCTGGTATCTTGACCAAAAACAGCTCCAAGTTTATTGCTCACCACTAAGAATATGAGGATGGACTTTGCAAATTCAAAAACGGTTGTAATAGTTCATAATCCAAAAGAGTGTGATGTTGAGCAGCTGTTATCTACAACGCATCGAAGTGGTGGGAAAGAAAAGTAGTAGCCATCTTTGCACCTGGAACACAAAAGACCAGCCCATTTCTCAGAGCACTGATTATCTGGCTGCTCACTGAGAAGATGAAAGGATGGGTCTGCGGTCAGGGGACATGGCAGAACACTTGCCTTGCAGGAGAGGCATGGTATCACCACAGACTGGTTCTGGTCCCAGCCTCTCCAGTATCCTGATTGAATGCATGCAACACCATAGTTCACTGAACACAGATAGTTTTCTTTCCCAACATTTGGGGAGATGCACTCACAAGTATGCGTGGTATTGTTAAACTGCATTATAAAGACTGGGCATTTTTGAAGTTGAAATGAAACAGAACCATTTGGTCCACCCTCACCTTCACATCTTAATGTGATGCTTATGTTACTGGGTGTGTTGCTAGGCTCCACCTCACTCTGTACCTGGGCTGTGGAGTTCCATCCCTCTGCTGAAGCCAACATTGTTAACTGATTCTGGGGTACATAAAAGGGACATGGCAAATCTATGGAGTCCATTGGAGTATTGCAGTATGTCATTGCTCCGTAGGGCTGGTTAATGTAGACTGACCCCTCACAAGTTGCCCTGTTCTGGGATGAGGAGGTTCATTATTAAGTCCTTTCCAGGTATTACCACAAACTTGGCATCCATCTTTACAGAGAGGCTGGTAGCTGAAGTACTTATCGTGCAGTCTGAGCTGTTTCCTAAGTGATATAAGAAAGATGTGGGAGACAGGCAGGTGCTGAGGTTAGTTGGGTTAGCTATGTACACGCACGAATGCTTTGAGTTGATGGTTTTAACGCTAAGGGCAGCGCTGGATGTGTTGAGCAGCGGGCACGACATGTCCTCCATGTACACTGCACTGCCGTACTGAGCAAAATAGTTTTCTTTCCCAACATTTGGGGAGATGCACTCACAAGTATGCGTGGTATTGTTATATACATGAAAGTAATGCAGTGATGTGGTTTGGTTGCTAAATCGAATATTACGAGGTTTTACATTCTTGTCAATGTTATCACCTACTAGTTTGAATCCAAACCACTCCAAATCCTCTTTATCATTAGGATTGGTAGGATCCACAACCACTATAGTACAAAGGAATAAGAATGCATTCACTTGTAACATGGGCCATAAAATTACACTTACCATCTTGTAAAACATCATGAGATGGGAAATCACTTCACTGCATGATGACGACAGTGATGTTGTTAAAGGAGAAAAACTTGGTGATTCTATGCTGGATGATGAGTCGTAGTTATCAGTATACACTGATAATATTGGTGCAACAGAGCCATAACCCTAAGAAAGAAACTGGTTTTAGGTAAATGAAATGAAATGAATACATCAACAATTACATGAGTGGTTTGTATATAAGTTTTCAATACTGCTACCCATTCCTTCACTACCACATCATGGTTTGATCCGAGAATGTCAACCACTTCTCTTGTACTGTCACTTGATAAACACAAACCAAGTTTCTGCAGTCTCGAATATACCTAAATGTATGTATATACTACATAATGAAAATCTAATCCACTAACAGATAGTTGCATTTACCATTTTTCCTGCATGCCCAGAGTATAGAATGAGAGATACAATAAAATGAATAATGGTATTCCTCCCATGTGATTTAACAAGAATTGCTATGCAGGCAAGAGTTATGCTGAGACGTTTAGGACTGTTTTTTGGGATGCAAGTATCTAACATTCCAATGAGGACAGGAGCTACACGTTTGAGGGTAGTGTAGTGACTGTGGCTATTTGCATAAGACGTTGCAAAGCTCGCATTCTTGACCAGGATGGTACAATGTTTTATGATGTCCTTCATTTCCGTTCTTATAATCCAGTTAATCCTAGCCAACAGGTACTTCCTCATTGCTTCAGATCGCAGTGAATGCTTTGCAAAAGCTACTTTTGCATTGCGACCTAGAGACCTTCCAATCGCTTCCCTTGATGGAGACAGTACGTACTTCTTCTCACACCCTTGATAGGTTATAACAACCTGTGCAAAATTTTAGCAATCCATTGACATAAATGCCCCAGACAAATCTTATGCATTTACCTTAACACCACTTGCTTCTTCTGGAAGAGTATCAGCTGCACGCTTTGTGCCTTTGCAGCGAGAAGTGGAAGGTGTGGTAGAACTTCGTAGGCGAAGCAACTCCTGCAATTCACTCTTTAAGCTATCTAACTTCTCCTTTAATGCCGAATACTTCGTAGTGAGGTTGAAGCATTTCTTACATATAAACCCAGATGAGTACTCTTTCGACGCATCGCTCTTCGCTCCTCCAGCATCGCAGGCTAGGTCAAATAGTACAGCTCGACACTGCAACACTGATGGACTATTGAGCCGCCGTCTGTCTTTGCAGCTTAACACAGGGGCAACGCATAGTTTGCAGCAATCCATATTTCTAGCGCGCGTGAATTGAGCGATAACAAATGAGTGTCGCTGTGACACCTATGACGTCACGCTTACGATGACATAACGTCTGTCATGCATTAATCGAACGCCCACGCGGAACGACTGGATGCGAGCATTCTTCCAGACCCTCTTTCCACGTAGCGGTGATGTAATCCACCCGCAGCTGTGGGAACCAGGGTCTGGGTACGAGACTAGTAAAAATTGTGACTGGTTTTTACGAAGGTTAAGCGAGGTACGTATTTTTGAAAATCTAGTTCTCGATAGTTTAAAGACGATAAATCTTCAAATTTGCCTGGATCATGAAGCTTTGAGTGCTCTTTCACGCAGTATTGTATGTAACATCGTACGCAATATCTAAATTAAGGATGTACTGCTTTCTAATTAGAGTAAAAAGCCAACGTTGTTTATTGTACTCTTCCAATGACGGCTCCTCCTCAGAATCGTCAAAAAACGTTGCAGGCAAGCAATTTCTATCTACCATGAAACATTTAGGACGATCTTGCTATGCGCAATAGCTCATTTTCAGATCGCCGTTGAATGTGTCACAGCTACGTCATTCCTTGTCGTATTAAAACAGAATTTGGTTTTCGTAGAAAGGAATCAATACTCTGTTAGGAGATATAGTAATTGGACTTATAATACACTTCTTTGTAGAATTGTGTAATTCAATCAACCTTCGAGCCACATAAATACGCCCTTTCTTCAGGGTGTATACTCGGGTCCTATGTATAAACACATTGAATCGTTTTATTGATCTATGAGCGCTATTATGTTCAACTTTCGGAATTTTTGGACTGTGCGCAATAATTTATTTTCGCCACAGACCAAGTTATAGGATTGCGGGCGATGCGTTAACCATGCATGCAAAGACCGTTTTATCAGCCTGAAGTGTGAATGTTTAATATGATTCAATCGCATGCCATATCTCTTTTCAGATGTACTATGAGTGATAGGGTTAGTATATATGTTAAAACTCGAACAACTGTTTCAGCACTCACTTTTAGTCTAAGAGTTAAAATGTAATGTACATCCACTGGACAGTATATCAAATGTGCATTTATTGTATATGACAATGACAATAGGATACAAAGTTGCACATTTGGCAGTGATTGTGCAGTGGCAAATGTTATATATGGGCTAACCAAGATGCGATTTAAACAGGGCACAGGAGACACAAGTGCCATTTTAAAGCACTTTTGCATTGTGAAAATATTTAACCTGGACTGTTATTCGATATGTGATTCAATGTTTCATTTTATTTGGCTGGAAGTTTTATGAGTCAAAGAGAGATTATTGTATTATCTGCAAAACATGTGTTACTGCAAAAACAGTTAGAAGTCTAGCTTTTAATCAGAAATAATTAATGATAAACAGAATATACTTCAGCTAAGAGTACTAGGATTGATTGAAAAATTCATCACTGGGCCTTGGATGAGATCTTTATAGTGATAGTGAATCTGATGTAAGGGTAACCTTGAAATGGTTCCCATGATTAAGATGTGCACAATAACATTGCGGGACCTGATACAGAAACTAACTTTCTTTCTAATTGCAACATTAGATGTCTTTGGAGAAAAGCTAAGTGAAAGGATGAGACTCTACTGTGTTTGCTAGCACAATTATCAAGTGATGAGGAATCCCAATTTCTTGAAGTTATGAGCTTGGCTGTAAGAAGCACTCTTGAAGTTCTTGAGGATCAGCTGGAGCCATACTTGCATGGTTCTCTCAATAACACATCAAAAGATATTCTAGTAAGAATTCAAGCCGCTCCATTGCATAATATGCTATCTGAACAGACCCTTGGTCTTGTCGATTACCATGTTCATCATGCACCTAATGCTAAAATTGGCTTCATTGATGGGAAGGCGAAAGTACAAAAAATCAAACACTATCCTGGCTTCAGGGCAAAGCTGATAAAACTTGTATTGTTTGCAATAAAGAGAACAAGATATACATGGCAGCAAAGAAAAGACTTCAGGAAGAACAAAAGAAGCAAGATAAAGTTTCAAGAGGCAAAACTGAAAAAAAGTTAAGTCTATTCTTGTTAATGAATGCAAAATAGAAAAAACAATTCTCAACAGCTAGTTGTTGTAAACCCTTCATAGTTGTTAGGTAAATTCATAGAGCAGGAGTGGAACACGTCACCTGGAATGAACAAAAAATTTAATGGAAAAGTGCTGTCTGTAAAGAACAGTTTGAAACGAGGTACTAAATTAATTATTTCATATTCGACAGTGGAAGTAACGAAGATGATGGAGCTAGAAGATGAATCTATAACTTTGGTGCAGTTTGGTACTGAAGTAATTCACAAAGATTTAGTTGCGCTTGTGTAAGTGTGTACTATTCGTGTGCTTTTATTTTTAAATACATATTACAGATTTTATGTATTTTAAATGCACTCCAATGTCTTTCAGATCATTTATTACCTGTGGTAATTTGATCTTTAATTTATTTCAAACATTCAAGCGGACATCAAAAACTTAGTTTTATACATAATGCATCGATAAATGCACGTTGAAATTTCCACTACATAAAACTTATAAGGAGATAGTATTTCTTCCCTAATCACATTCATTGTGTAGGCCTACAACATGCCATTCTCCATATAAAATTTGAAATTGAAATGTTGAAAGACAAAAATCGTATGACCGTTTGAGTATAGTCATTATGGGGATCACAGTTTTTATAATATCTCCGCATCAATCACCATACATTGTTTTATCGGTACTTAAAGGCCCGTTTCTCCGGTTAGGATTAAGCTACAAAAAAGATAAAAACTGTTTTGAAAACCATTCAATATGGGCTTTAAACTGATGCATTTATTAATGCGTGAAAGATTGTTTGAAACTTTTTTGTAAAATACCTACATAATGTTCACAAAAGTGGTATCGATAACACCAATTCCTTTACTGTCTTTAATGGTGACGTCATAAAAGCGCAGTGAGGTAAGCCCAAAGCCGTGAGGACCTGAACATTGCTCGAAAGTCAATCTCTCCATGGAAACGTTTCCGCGCCAGGAACTAATAGAGAAGGGACTTCTGTTAGCGCACCTGATACAGGACGGTTTGTGATCTACACCTTTGATGACCAATGTAATATAATTCGGAAGGGAATAGAAGTTATATTTATTTAGTCACTGATCAGAAATCACCAGAACAAAAACTTCTGACGCCGTGAGATTTTTTAGTGACGAAATGGCATAATCCAGAGAACGACATGGAACGGACCCATTCAATATACACGACTCGGAGTTCGTTCCGTTGCCTGAAACTGATACGTTCAATATCCTGCTGAAACTCGGTTGCAGCCCTGTTAGCAAAAAAGTCGAAATTACCGATATCCACACAATCATTTCTTTTTTTCAAGTATCTACCTTCAGTGCACCCTTTTAATAAAAGACTGTTTTTTCTATTTCATTAACCGAAATTTTTCACATGTCATGTGCGCGCATGTGCTCCCTGGGGACGAGAATAGCCCTTTCAGTTTTCGCGCGGTAATTCGTTCATTTTTATCGGTTATTCCTCTTTTGCTACTACAGTGCTAACTTAAAATTGAAACTACACCGCACGTTAAAACAATAAGGGCACGGTGCAGGGTCTTAGACACGTGACGTCACGCGCGTCTTAATTACGTTGCCTAGACAATATGGCAGAGGGAAGAAGGCCGCGGGAGCCATCAGAACAAAAATACGTATTGCTAAATAATACGAGTTTTTACTAGAATACGTACTTAATAATACACTGATTAGGACCAGAGGGTTTTAATTGACCAGGGTCGTGAATATCATTAAAAAACGCGCCCCGCGTATAACTCGCGTACCAAGAAACGGATAGTCTAAGCTCTTTGTTCCTATCGAACCAGAAGGCAAAGACGGTCATTTTAATGTTTTGTTCCAGTCTTCAAACTGTTTGATTTAAGAAAAGTTCGTGTTTTACCTCGTCCCCAGGCCAATTCTTCTCCGTCGTCGTCGTCGTCGTCGTCGTTTTCTTCTTCTTCTCGGGTGAGTATAACTCCGGATAGGAATGGTTTTAAAGAGCGCCAATTATATCAATCGCTTTAAAATCTCCTGGAAGGACATCTTCAAGTATCAGATGTATGAAAAAAGCGTAGAACTGACATACGTAATCATTACGTAATGCGTAGTAGAAGCGTTCCCATGGCGACATTTACGTATATTTAGAATTGTACAAACAAAAGGCTAAAAGAGGAGAGCTGAGACGACGAGTTAGAGTTCTCCCGCGTTCCTTACAGTGATCCCAAACAAAAGCGGGCCTCTGCTCGTGACGGTAATTGAAGCGGGGGGTGAGTCGGGGTGGCACTTGCCAGTACGATAAAAAATGATAATAACAAAATAGAGGAAACAAGTAAAGAAAAACATTCTCTAACGAGAAAGTTGGTGGGATATAGGAATTGGAGGCAATGTTGGTGTAAAAAGGAAGGGAACAAGGTTTTGAGAGAAGGGTAATGAGACAAAAATCCTATATTTAGCACTTATTTTGGCTCTGTTACATTTACACGTGCTAAATATAGTCTCATTACCCTTTTCTCAAAACCTTGTTCCCTTCCTTTTTACACCACCATTGCCTCTAATTCCTATATCCCACCAACTTTCTCGTTAGAGAATGTTTTTCTTTACTTGTAGCATTAATATATTGCTGCCAAAAACAACATGAAAGGAACTACTGTACACAGACAACTAGATCCTGGGCACGAACCGTGAAACCAGGTCAACCTCACTGGTTGTTTGTTGCAACAATCGATTAGAAGAATAGGCTTATCATTTTTTTCAACGAGCGTCTGAGATGTTATTACAGTCTGGCCCCGTTTCATATAGAGATGTTGTGTAAACGTAGAAAACGATGCTATCTTTACAACAATGAACGATCTGGGGCCGCAAAGGGTGATGTGAAAAAGTACCACTTAGTGAAACAATAATTTCAAACTTTAGCCGAGATAGCTAATTGGCTACTATGTTGGGTATTTCATTTAAAAATTCTATGGACGCAGCAATGCTAATAATAAAGGAGGGAAATAAGAATTGTTAAAGTTCGAGTTCAAATGTGGCAGCGATACAAACACTTGCATGCAGACATGTTGGATCATACATCCAGCACATGCAGATAGAAGAAGCAACAAGCAAAATTAAAATACACGGGCTATCAACTATATATGGCAGATCTAGTTAAAGCACATGCAACTGCTATATAGGTATGAGAAATGAATAATGTCTTTTAGTCTTTTCTCTGCCACTATTTTTTACAAGTAACTTGAACGTATGATACGTCAAATCCGTCTCGATGGGGTGTATTAATTACGACAGCCTCAACTGGCGTGCAGTAACGCATCAGTGTGTCGTATTTGTCCAAAGCTGATGGAACGGCGTACGCTCTGCTGCGGGAAGCAACGTGCCTGAAGATGGCGATCAGCAAAATAGCAATCAATACAGTATTGCAGACGTGTTGAGCCAAAACGAATATGTACCCACAGGAGGTGACAAACGAGATGCCGGGTGCACTGTAATGTGTGTGCTCCCGTATAAGCGACGCGGTTATCAGAAGGTCCAGCAAAATGGCCATGTCCATTCGGTTCAGCCATTCATCCCTGTACGGCCAAAAGACATAGTGCATACAGCACAGTGTGAGCAGCAGTGTCAAATAAAACAGCAGGTATTCAGAACTGGCTTGAGTGGTTGCAACAGTTACCAACCAGTAAAATAAGTAAACAACAGAGAACCACTCACGTTTATCCTTGTAAATTGCCTGAAGTCCAGGAAAGAGATAGGTCTTGAGAACATTTCCCTTAAAGGGCAACAGAGACACCACGAGCATCACACAGCAGGGGAAGACTAACAGTGTGAGGAGGAGCACAGCTATGATGAACAGAGGTAGGTGTGGCCCTGAAAGGTACACCAAGTCTGCCTGAAGCATCACACGCAATGAACCAAGCAACCCAAAGTGACTGTAAGTGAGAATGGTAATGGAGGTGGAGGCTATTGTCCACATTGGCCACAGGAGGAGGATGCCAATGGACTGTGGCAGTAAGTGTTTGCGGTGACTAGGGCACAAGAGGCTGACACCACCTGCAATGCACAGCATAAATAATTCAACTGCAGGCCCTAAATAGTAGAAAGCATATTTTTCCAATGGTCCCAAAGAAGGAAAGAAGCATACTGGTATTTCTCCAAATATATCTACAACAGGGAGACAGATGGATCTCATTATGGATATCAGGATTCTCAGCACCTTGTACTGTGGCATGTATGCAAAAGGAAAACAGTCAATTACATGTAGGTATAGAAAGGAGCTGTACAAGTAGCTAAGCTGACTCAAGTTGCCTAGTTTGGTTAAAACTGAAACAAGCCAAATAACAGCCAATGATTTTAGGAGGTGGACAATGATGGATGCCATGAGAATACCGACTGAAGAGTCAGCAGGACAACTACTGACACACTGCAGAGGGTAGTGTGTGAAGTAGTAACCATCTCTGCATCCTCTACAGAGAAGTCCACCATGATTTGTTGGACACTGGCCATCAGGGTACTCACTGAGAAGCCTAAAAGAAGGCTTACCTTTGATTGGACAGGATTGCTGTTGAGGAAAGCAATATGGTAGTTTACATGGCAGGACCATAAAGACATCATTTTCTGATCCAACCCAATACTCATTCTCAATACAGAAAGCTCCATAGCCTACAGAGCAGATTAGATGAGCATTTCCGGATATTGGTGTAATACACTCACAGGAATGTGTGAGAGTGTTGTAAAATGTTAGAAATGGTGGACATTTTTGAACAGTAAAGGATATCGAGGCTTCAGCAGCAGGACCGTTATTGCAGGTAAAGGTGATGGAGATGTTCCAATCATGCTGTGATATGGCAGGGTCGGCATCAGTTCTGATCTGCAGTGTGGAGTTGACATTGTCTGAGGTATAAAGAACTACTGATGACTGTGACAGGGACACGATGGGACAAAACAACTGAACTTCATATCGAGGGTCATTGCAAGGGATATTTGATTGTTCTACATCATTATTCATAACTGTCATCGAAGTGTTGGCTGAACAAATCCCTGCTTGCTTAAAATAGTCCACAATCGTGACATTGAGTAGAATGTCCCTCCCTGGGTAAACTCCGATGTCTACAGGCAACCGTATCGAGGCATTCGTGGCTGCTGTGGTAAGTACAAGGTCACCAGAATCAGACGAAAGGTTGTACGAAACATTATCAATGACGCAATCACCAGGGTTGCCATCAATGTATACAACTGTCTGACCATATTTTCGTGTATTATTCCGAAAGACAAAATTAGGATATCCAATGGAAGTATTGAGAAGTGGACACACCATATCTTCTACATACACAGCACTGCCGTACTGAGCAAAATTTCCCGCAAACAACACGGTGGCGTTGCCATTAGCGATTACTCGTGAGTGCGTCATCCTTACTGCACCCCCTAAGCGTCCGAACCCATTCTCAAATTTAATGTTGCCTTTTATTTGAAGCACACTCCTCACAATCCAAAGGGTAGTTACCGTCGTTCTACTAACAAATACGGAGTCCTTTATTGAAAGCTTTGTCATTGTCGCTTCATTCGTCATAACAAAGCATGCATCTTTGGAGTAGGACCCAGAAAAGAGGAAATGAGTCTCTGTCATAGCAACGCGGTTTGTGTTTTCGATATAGATGCCCCTACTGGACAGAAATTGGCATGCTGAAAAATCGTATCTCACGAGCCCAATGGCATGGGGACCAGAGCAATTGACGATGTTAATCGATTCCCATTGGATAGATACCGAAGAGTTGGAGGAGGATGCTAGGGTCAGGCTTCCGTTGGAGGTGCAAATAACGTTGGGAACAGCAGAGCCGTTGATTTTAGATCCTTTAATGCGCAAGTTCAAGTCGCAGACGAATGTGTATTTTGCGGGACCGATGATTGAATTATACCCGTACTCAATGATGACGTCAGTTGAATTCGAGCACAACGATCTGTAGCGGGTGAGCGCCGTCAGGACGTAGCCGAGAGAAAGGCAGCGGGTGGTACCCCTAATGCACCCTGGTACGTCCGTACCATTTTGGCCCACAGAGATTGTTAGACAGCTTGTCAACGGCCAGCTGACCGCCATGGAAACAGCAACCATCAACAGGACTCTCATGGATAAACTTGTGATGAGTTTTAAAACGTAATGCACCATTTTTATGTACGTGCGTGCACGTGCTTTGTCGCTATCACGCATAAGTATAATGCCTGCTGATGTATAGGTTAATATACGGCGTACGATGATCAACATCAATGATGGACTATTGTAAACATATAAACATTACGCGCATTTCCCAGAATATAACAAATAATGGTTGCCTCCATATTTTTTCATTTTGTATGAATGGATGCACTTTCGCACTGTCAGTCTGTAAATGTGCATGCAGGATTGGTGTATTTTTTATTGGCATGATACAGCAGCTGTATGCCCATTGATCCTAGCTACGTTTCATGCTTAGTCTAGTCACAGTTACAGGCTGGCAGCGCGCGCGGAAGTGCATCTATTCATACAAAATATAGCATCCCTCCCCTCTCCCCCCCCCCCCCCCCCCCCCCCCCCGGGTACATTATAGACTGGTAAACCATGCACCATGCGCACCTCACTTCCAGCTGTTCTACATTTTTAATCAGTCCAGTATATGGTACGATAACAGATCCATCGAGAGTATACGAGAGTATACGAGATAGGCTCAATGGTGTGGCTCAAATTATAACTTACACTGATATGGTAAAGCGGAATCGTAAAACGCTTGGGGGAAATTAACATTAACATTTTACTTCTACGCCAAGCATATTTTAACACGATTGCAAGAGTGTGAAGTTGGTGCATCGAATACTCATCGAGTCTTCCTCTGCATGCGCATGTGGGTGCGTACAACTCCTGCAGGTGTCTGCTCCTGTTATGAAACCTCCGTGCCATTCAGCCCTCTCGCTATACATTGCCTGTGGTATTGTCACGTGCTCTATGACTTGCCGACCTAACGAAATCCATGCATCTCATGCAGTTGGCCAAAACGGTACGGACGTACCATGCAGGGAGTATTATGAGTACCGACTCCTCCCTTTCTCTGGGGAATGGTCGGCAACCGCACTTTCAACACAACACGCGTGCGCCTTCAAGAAGACGTTTAAAGAATAAAAGCCATCCTTCTGGGTTGTCTTAGGAAGTTAAAGAATACAATAATACATTATATATACAATCAACAAACACAATGATAACAACATAATTACCAAGTACAATAACCATAGAAATAGATACAGTCTATGAAGAGACTCTGCCCTCATGCACTGCTAGGGTCAGATCACAATAGATTGGGTGGTGGTAGGAAGACCTGCTTCCTCGTAGGCACATGATAGCACTGCGCAGTATGGCAAAAGACAGACGACATCTCAGCCAGCCCATAATGAGGGAATATGCTTTGTCTTGTTTTTCAGATAGTAGGTACCGCTAAGGTATAAGTATAGTTTATAATTAATGCAACTATGTTTTATAATAATAACACATCGACTACCTACGCTATCGCGCATACAAATCACTCCTATCAAAGTGTATCGGTGTCGGAGGATTCGGTGACCCCCAGGATCCAGTGACCCCCGGTCACTATAGCCTAGGGTTTGGTGACCCCTGGAGTCACATAGTACTAGTATACAGTGACTCCTCCAGGATGTAGTGACTCCCTTGGAACCAATTTGAGGGAACTAGAGGTTAACAAAGAAGCTATAAAACAGTGAAGGAACTCACTTGAGCATGCGCAGTAGAAGGTGTGAACACGTGTTTCATACGGCGATATCGATCGAGTGAAGTTGGTGTTAGGAGTCGACCAAGCCTACTATGTCCGACGAATTTGATATTGTGTACAACTTCCTCACTGAAAATCGCTATCCTGAGGGATTTTCAAAAGACAAAAAGAGATACTTCCGCCGTAAAGTAAATCTTTGCAGCTACATGTATCTTTGGGTTGTAAGTGTAAGTATGTAAAAATACGACATTTCTATCAGGTGAACAATAACTTCAAGTGCGAAGATGGTGTGTTGTACTTTAGATCTTGCTCGCGTAAAGTTGTTGAGACCAGCGGAGTACCGTGGAGAGTATGTATCCGCACAGAGGAAGAGAAGAAAAGGATTTTGGAAGCCTGCCATTGCTCAACAGAAGGTATGTCTTGTCGTGAAAAATAAATTTTAGCTCATTCCTAAAACGTTTCCTTTTTGCAGGTGGTCACTTGGGCAGAGACAAAACGCTAGAGAAGATAATCTCCAGATTTTACTGGAAGCCAGACATGTCAGGGGACATTAAAGATTATGTCCAGAAGTGTGACAGGTGTCAGCGTAACAATGATAAGTTCAGGAAACCTTCAGCAATATTGCATCCTATACCAATCGAGCCTGAAGTCTGGCAACAGGTTGGTTTCATCTACAAGTTTTATCTCATGTGCATATTGCACACAGTTAACAGCATGTAAAGTGCAATGGTTCTATACAGTGTGATCAGAAAGTCGCGCAAAATAATTAAATTGGTAGAACTTGTGTAACTCCAAAACTGAGAATTGAAAAATTATGCTATTGAAACCAAAATCATGCCAGTGATAAATGTAAAGTTGTTCATACGTTGTTATAAAAAGTTACTGCTCAGTTTTTAAAATGTTCTGTTCTGGAGTTGTATCATTTGCATGACTTTTAAATCACCTTGTACAGTTTGGCTTATGGCTGTACATTCACCCCCTTTAGATTGCAATTGATATAGTAGGACCACTGCCTGTGACATTGTGTGGGAACAAATATATTGTGACACTTATAGACTATTTAAGTAAATGGCCTGAGGCAAAAGGACTTCAGGATAAGACTGCATACAGTGTGGCACAGTTCATTTTTTCTACCACATGTAGGTGAGTGGCAGGTTAACAATTGTAACTTGCAAACCATTAAACTGCTATTTTACACAGGTTTGGATGTGCAAAGAGGATCATTTCAGATCAGGGCAGGGAATTCGTAAATTCCATCAACAGCCGTCTTCATGAAATTCTTGGAACTGAGCATCGGATAACTTCCGCATATCATCCACAAACTAATGGTCTTGTTGAGAAGCTGAACTCCACCATTCAGGGATGCCTTATCAAACTGTGCAATGATCATCAAAATAATTGGGATCAACATTTAGACAGTGTACTGTTTGCCATAAGCACTTCAAAACAAAAATCCACTGGCTACACACCATTTGAGCTTATGTACAGCAGGTACGCAATGAAGTGGCTCAGTTGTGTAATTATTGAAATATTCTTGCAATTTTCTAGGAAAGCAGTATTGCCAGTAGAGCTGCACTTCAATCAGAAAGTAGACGTTGAATCAGAAGACCAAGGTGCATACAGCATTGAACAGAAAATAGAGAAGCTGGTCAGTGTAAGAGAAAAGGTGTTCAGTTCTGCAGCTAAGAATATTGAAAGAGCACAGAAGCGCTACTCAGAGGATTTTAACAAGAAACGAAACAATGTCGAGGTAGAATGAATAATTTTTCTTGAAAAAATAGGGAGTTAACATGAAGTTTTTGTTTAGGATGTCAGGATGGGGAGCCTTGTGATGCTTCGGAACTCCAAAAGGGATACAAAGATAGGAGACAAGATGCAAGATAAATGGACTGGCACTTATCAAGTAGTATCAATAAACAAAAAGGGAGTCTGCCATCTCCAGAATCTGCAGTCCCAACTTCTGCTTAAAAATGGAGTTAATGTTGCACGACTGAAATTGTACTATTCAAATCATTGCCAAGAGGATGAAAAGGAATTAAAAGTATCAGAGAATGATCAAGATAGTTCAAATCGTTGCCAAGAGGATGAAAAAGAGTTAAATGTAGCAGAGAATGATCAAGATAGAAATGAGCAGGTATGAAGTTGTTGATGTGTTTATATGGTCTATACTTTATGCATAGCATTGCATCACATTCTAGTGCATATAAAAATGTATTTAACTTGCAACAGGTCACTACCGCCAGTCCAGTGCTCTCTAAGAAGCTGCAGGAATCAATGATGAGTGGTGAGGGGCTAACAGATGAACACATCTCTGCAGCACAAAGGCTATTGAAAAATCAGTTATCACATGTTGGAGGATTGCAATCACCTTTGTTGGCTGAAACAAATGGATTTGAATCAGTTCCATCATCAGGAGTACAAATTCACTATTGCAAACATCACTGGGTCACTTTTAGCAGCATCAGATAACATGTAGTGGTCTATGATAGCAAAAATGTTCGGCGTAAGCTTCATAATTCATTAATTATAACTGTGCAGCTGGCCTTGATATACAGAAGTGCAATAAGTCATGGCAAAAAAGGGCCTGCTTTACAGATACACATACCTTCTGTCATGCAGCAGGATGGAGCTAATGATTGTGGGTTGTTTGCTATCGCCTTTGCTCTACATGCTGCACTTGGTGACAAGGTGGAGGAGCTTGAATTTGATCAGTGTGCTATGAGGAAGCATGTTCTAGAGTGCTTACTAAATGATTGTTTCATGCCGTTTCCTCATCGATTAAGGGTGAGCACAAAGACCGCAGCAATTCAGGAGGTGCCATATTATTGCACATGTCTACTGCCTGCTTCATATGACAACTTAGTGCAGTGCAGTATGTGCCATAAGTGGTTTTACATGAAGTGTGTAGGCTTCACTCAAGAACACAATGACTGGATGTGTATCCACTGCAGGCATATCGATTCAGTGCCTGCTTAATTTGACATGTGCATTAACACGATAAAGGCACGCAGGCATGAGAATGGTTTTAAACTAAACTAGTGTTGCACGCCAAGTACTACAATCCTGTGGGGGTCACGAAATCCCGTAGAAGGTCACCATATCCTAGGATATCATGACCCCTGGGGTCACTAAATACTAGGACTGGGTGACCGGGAGTCACCAAATCCTAGGACAGTGTGACCGGGGGGTCACCAATCTAGGGGGTCACTGAATCCTCCGACATCGGCCCTACGCTGGGACGTTCTAGGGTCTGGGGCCGAGACAAACCTTCCTACTACTCGGTTTGAAAATCAGTATGTCCACAATTTCTGTACATGCATGCATTCATCAATGAGCACAAAACGATCGTAGACAGCCATTCCAAATGTGAACACTGGTGCTATTTCTATGCCGCGGGAATCATGATGCACCTCACTACATGCATCATGTCATCGAGATCAGGTGGAGGTCGATAATGTCTTAGAAACGATAATGACTTATGAATTAGGGCTCTTAGGTACAGTATTATAGACCTACAGTATGAAAGTCTCGTACCCAGACCAGCATTTCTTTCAGGATGCAATTGAAGACTAGGTTCCCTCCCATACATTCTCGATGGGAAAATTTGACTATCTGCATCATGGTAAATTAAGGCACAAGTCAGTGTATGGTTGAAAGACATCCTCTTTCTCTAAGATGTTTCAATTCATTCATCCAGACATCGGTATGGCTTTAGGATGCGATTGAAAAGTAGGTTCCCTCCCATACATTCTCAATGGGAAATGTTGAATATCTGACCATTCAAGGTGTAAATTAAGGCGCAAAGCAGAATAAGTTATAATATGGTTGAAAGAAAGCACTGATTCACCCTCTTTCGATTAGATGGTTTGATTCATTATCCAGACATCGGCATGGTTTTAGGATGTGAATGAAGGTAGGATCCCTCCCATACATTCTCAATGGGAAATTTTGAATATCTGACCATCAAAGTGTAAATTAAGACGCAAAACAGAATTAGCCAGTGTATAATTGAAAGACAGCACCGATGCATTCTCTTTCAGCATGGTGGTTCGATTCGTTCATCCATATAATGCATGGATATGGAACACCAGCCCGCAGCAGATTCCAATACCAGTAGCTAGAAGTGTCCGGGTTAAATTAGAACCATCCAGCGGAATTGCTTTTAGGACATGAGAGGTGATGATCAAACCATTCTGGAGTCTCGAAATCACTGCTCTGCTTCAGGAAACCAAAACGTTCAATTACAAATCATTTTACAAACTTCGTATGAACTGAAGCAGTTAAGCATATTTTAAGTATTAATGCATTTGATTAGTATGGTGTTGGCAATACGAAATGAATGCAGTTATTCTTGAAAAACTAAATATCTACATTCTGAATACAACCCACTCAAAAGAATTCCCAAAATCTAACTTTTACAACTTTCTAGATTGTTGTGTATGCACCCAATCCTCCTTCTGATTGTGTGTGTGTGCAAGTATGTGTGCTGGTGTATGTGTATATGCGTGTGTATGTGTGTGTGGGTGTGCACATGTGTGTATGCACGTACCTGTGAGACTGAGAACAACTGTGAAATATAACATAATTATAATTACATTGTTAGAAATTGTACACAACTTGTGGTGAAGAGTGCATTGCAGTAACAGAAAACAATAGGCTAAGATCTCCATTAGTCACACACTAATCATCATTATGTAAGCCTTTAACTATTATTAGTAATTAATAATAGTATCTCGCCAACGACTATAGTCATCATCATGTTCTACCTGTCTATTCACGGGAATTTCGATCAGCTGTTCACTTTGCCTATTATAGCAGTTCTTGCACCCACACTGTGTGGCAAAGAGGATGAAGATGCCGATTGTGAAGAACACAAACGGTAACAACACCAGCAAGTACACCACACCTGTGATGACCTTGTTCTCTGCAGTCACTAAGGTCTGCTGGAGAAGGAGCAAGGTCATCACGAGGAGGTCCAGCAACAGCAGCATGTCCATGGCATTGAGCCACCACACCTCATACGGTTGAAAGGTGGCAAACAAGACACAGAGAGTGAGGAACACAATGAAATATATTGTAAGGTACGATGCCAGATTGCTCACAGCAACGATAAGCAGCCAAGCTATGAAATAGATGGTAGGATACCACCTATAGGACTTCTTATAGCAGGATTGGAACTCATCTAGCAATGGTTTAATCTTACTAAGGTTTACACATTTCCAGAGAAATTGTGAGAACATCAAAAATGTGACCAATGGGAATACAAGGAATAGTAAAAACATTATGGATATGACGGCTAGAGGTAAGTGTAGCCCAGTGAAGTAGGGAAGGTCAGGTTGCACCTGGACCCTCACATTCTGCCCAACCATAGTGAATTGTAGAATGTTAATAGAAGTGGAGGCAAGGGACCAGAATGTGAAGAGGACAAGGAGGCTGATGGACTGCATTGGGGAGGGATGAAATTTCGAGAGGACCTTTGGGCAAAGACACACGAAGATATATGCCACCAAAGACATGATCCCCACAACCACAGGCCCAAGGAATTGGAAAGCAAAGATGCCAAGAGCGCCTAGTGACGGAAAGAAGCACCATCTAATCTCACCAAAGATATCTAAGGGTAAGTGGGTGATTGTCCTAAATACTTGGACGATCAGCTTGAGGACATAGAACTGAGGAAGAGTAAGTATTGGCAGGCGTCCAATGGAAGCCATGTAGAATAGCGAACTAAAGAAGTACCCCACTCCATGTGATCTGGTATCTTGACCAAAAATAGCTCCAAGTTTATTGCTCACCACTAAGAATATGACGATGGACTTTGCAAATTCAAAAACGGTTGTCACAGTTAATAATCCAAAAGAGTGTGATGTTGAGCAGTTATTATCTACAATGCATCGAAGTGGTGGGAAAGAAAAGTAGTAGCCATCTTTGCACCTGGAACACAAAAGACCAGCCTTGTTTCCAGAGCACTGATTATCTGGCTGCTCACTGAGAAGACGAAAGGATGTGTCTGTGGTCAGGGGACAAGGCAGAACACTTGCCTTGCAGGAGAGGCATGGTATCACCACAGACTGGTTCTGGTCCCAGCCTCTCCAGTATCCTGATTGAATGCATGCAACACCATAGTTCACTGAACACATATAGTTTTCTTTCCCAACATTTGGGGAGATGCACTCACAAGTATGCGTGGTATCGTTAAACTGCATTATAAAGACTGGACATTTTTGAAGTTGAAATGAAACAGAACCATTTGGTCCACCCTCACCTTCACATCTTAATGTGATGCTTATGTTACTGGTTGTGTTGCTAGGCTCCACCTCACTCTGTACCTGGGCTGTTGAGTTCCATCCCTCCGCTGAAGCCAACACTGTTAACTGATTCTGGGGTACATATAAGGGACATGACAAATGTATGGAGTCCACTGCAGTATTGCAGTATGTCATTGCTCCGTAGGGCTGGTTAATGTAGACTGACCCCTCACAAGTTGCCCTGTTCTGGAAGTAATCAGTGATGAGTAGGTTCATTATTATGTCCTTTCCAGGAATTACCACAAACTTGGCATCCATCTTTACAGAGAGGCTGGTAGCTGAAGTACTTATTGTGCAGTCTGAGCTGTTTCCTAAGTGATTTAAGAAAGATGTGGGAGACAGGCAGGTGCTGAGGTTAGTTGGGTTAGCTATGTACACGCACGAATGCTTTGAGTTGATGGTTTTAACGCTAAGGGCAGCGCTGGATGTGTTGAGGAGCGGGCACGACATGTCCTCCATGTACACTGCACTGCCGTACTGAGCAAAGTTGTGATCAAAGATGACGGAGGCATTTCCTACTGCGATCACCTGCGACCTTGTGAGTCTCACTGCTCCACCGAGATAACCCGTGCTATTGGCAATGGTGATATTTCCTCGTATTTGTATGTTTCCATTGGTTACCCAGATAGTCGTGGGCCCTGTGCAGTAGCTAGTAAAAGTACTGTCGCTGATGAATACTGTTGTACCAGCTGGCTGTCCGTGGGAGATAACGAGGCTAGCTTCTCTAGAATATGGCTGAACGAAACTGAAGCCACTGGACATAAATTTCACAAAAGTGGTACCAATAATTCCTATTCCTTTACTGCCTGTCATGGTGACGTCGTAAAAGCGCAGTAAGGTAAGCCCAAAGCCGTGAGGACCTGAACATTGCTCGAAAGTCAATCTCTCCATGGAAACGTATCCTTGCGTTGAAGCGAACGAGATGCTATAGTTCGAACACATAATATTGATTTGCTGGTTGCCCTTAATTAGCAATGTCAAGTTGCTGGCGAGAATGTAATTCGGCTTCGTCGTGTACTGGTCATTAAATAGGGTGACTGCCACCGAAGTTGAACTGTAGTTACCGTCACCTAGTGACTGCATGACGTAGTCCATTGAGCGACATGATACAGACCCGTTCTGGTCGTTCAAGCAGGTGACGGAGTCCGTGCCATTGTCAGAGATGGAAATGTCAAAAGACCCGCAGACGTGTGCAAGCGAGTATAGCATCAGAGCTGTGATGTGTCGCATTGTCCCTTTTCCGTAGCCTAGCGTATATACGTAAGCTGTTTTGCCGCAGTATTCGAACAGATCGGACAGGATGCGTTATTTAATTCGTTGGCATAATTATATATGGGGGATGAGACAGCTAAATTTTGATTACGTGTTCACAGTGTGCTCGCATTACATAACAACATCATGGCTAGTAGCCTAGTACATTTTCAGTGCTTCTTTTTACAGGAGTGCAGTGCAAGTGAAAGTAATATTGCAAATACGAGATAAATTTTTATTTTTATTTTATTTTTTTGTAAGACGAGATAATAGGATGGACAGCTAGGGTATTCAGCTCACGCGCATGGTTAATATATTAATATTTTACGTAGCGAAGTATGAGGTATGTGCGTAGGTGTGTAGGCGCGCCGCGCGTGGTAGTGCTCTATAAAAACTGTCAGACCATGCTTGTAGCCCTTAGATAGACCTGATCACACTGCAAATAATGGTTTCGTTATTAAAATATTATTAGATAGGTTTGAGACTGCTATGGAAGACAATTTCAGATGCGCATCACGGTCAACAAAAGGAATGAATTTGTGGCTTCTGATCACGACATATTAAATCTTTCCGTAGACAAGTATGGGGCGGCGTGGCCCGACTGCCGCGCTTTGGTCGGGTAAAAATACCAAACGCGGTAGTCGGGCTACGCCCAACTAGCTGTCTGCTCAATACCAAAACGTTCCAGCTTGCTCCCGATAGTTTTTTAGTTCAACCCTTTTCACCAGTTTTACCCTTCACCGTTTGCGCTCCATTGAATTGTTGGCCATTTTTTCTAATGTACGCCAGCGAAGTCAATGGGATAAGTGAATATTCCGTCGTCTGTTACGTCTAAACCTTAAATATCTGTTTATTTGCTCCCGAACGGAACATAGAGCTCGTACAGTGAATACATGCATGCCATACATGCATGCCTCCCTATTTGAAAAATGGCTTCTGTTCGCTTCGACAAAATTGTACACACTCATAAATGTATATGTACTAATTGATGCGAAAAAGAAGTATAAACCGCTCAAGGTTCGAAAAATAACAATAACTTGCTATGTGTGGTTATTAAAGCCGAAATTATTTGTCTTGATTTCTTTTTCGAGGGGATAAAATACATCTTAACATTGCTTAATTGTAACGCAATGAAAACTACCAGCGAATTCAGACTAATTTTCCATATGAATTATAAAGATCTACAGACTCTCCAGCTCTATTATACAGCAGTGCTATTAAAGCACTTTTTCTCCCGGCAAACATGCATATTTGCTGCCGTTTTAGACATCCACACAACATGGCGGCTGTAACCTAACTCTTTCGCGAGTGGCTCCTGGAGTGTATAGGCTGAATTGTCCGTACGTCAAGCCTACTCCGCCTACCTTCATATAGCAATGAATTTCGTTTAGTTACCTTGAATTGGATTTACGGTATTCCCCAATATCAAAAAAACACCTATGGCTTCAATACACAAGTACTGGGCATACGGTTAATCCAATCAAAAATACATCGATTTGTGCGTAAGGCCTATAGGATAATGGAAGTCTTTTTTTTTAAATGTGACGCGCATATGGAGCAACAATATTGGTGCGTATATATAAGTGTGACAAAAAATTAATTGGTGTAGTTGAGAGTTTTTTAATCAAGGATATCCGGATTGGAGTAAAATTTGTATCAATGCAACCATCAGGTAGTTGACATTACAGTAACACCATTGCAAAGTGTAAAGTTGACGTAACGAGCATTCCTGTGTTCCCGTGCACATGTGGGTGTGTACAGTTTAGCCAAAACTCCTGCAGGTGTCTGCTCCTGTTATGAAACCTCCGTGTCATTCATCCCTCTCGCTACACATTGCCTGTGGTATTGTGCTCTCGTTCATAACGACTTGCCGACCTATTGAGGAAATCTCTGTTGGGCAAAACGGTACGGACGTACCACAGTGTATTACTGGTTCCGCCCCCTGCCTTTCTCTGGGATACGTCCTAACGGCGCTCACCTGCTACGAATCACCATCTGACGTCATCGTTAATATTGAATCAAGGTATAATTCCACCATCGATCCCGCAAACTACACGTTCGTCTGCGACTTGAACTTGCGCATTAAAGGATCTAAAATCAACGGCTCTGCTGTTCCCAACGTTATTTGCACCTCCAACGGAAGCCTGACCCTAGCATCCTCCTCCAACTCTTCGGTATCTATCCAATGGGAATCGATTAACATCGTCAATTGCTCTGGTCCCCATGCCATTGGGCTCGTGAGATACGATATTTCAGCATGCCAATTTCTGTCCAGTAGGGGCATCTATATCGAAAACACAAACGACGTTGCTATGACAGAGACTCATTTCCTCTTTTCTGGGTCCTACTCCAAAGATGCATGCTTTGTTATGACGAATGAAGCGACCATGACAAAGCTTTCAATAAAGGACTCCGTATTTGTTAGTAGAACGACGGTAACTACCCTTTGGATTGTGAGGAGTGTGCTTCAAATAAAAGGCAACATTACATTTGAGGATGGGTTTGGACGCTTAGGGGGTGCAGTAAGGATGACGCACTCACGAGTAATCGCTAATGGCAACGCCACCGTGTTGTTTGCGGAAAATTTTGCTCAGTACGGCAGTGCTGTGTATGTAGAAGATATGGTGTGTCCACTTCTCAATACTTCCATTGGATATCCTAATTTTGTCTTTCGGAATAATACACGAAAATATGGTCAGACAGTTGTATACATTGATGGCAACCCTGGTGATTGCGTCATTGATAATGTTTCGTACAACCTTTCGTCTGATTCTGGTGACCTTGTACTTACCACAGCAGCCACGAATGCCTCGATACGGTTGCCTGTAGACATCGGAGTTTATCCAGGGAGGGACATTATACTCAATGTCACGATTGTGGACTATTTTAAACAAGCAGCGATTTGTTCAGCCAACACTTCGATGACAGTTATGAATAATGATGTAGAACAATCAAATATCCCTTGCAATGACCCTCGATATGAAGTTCAGTTGTTTTGTCCCATCGTGTCCCTGTCACAGTCATCAGTACTTCTTTATACCTCAGACAATGTCAACTCCACACTGCAGATCAGAACTGATGCTGACCCTGCCATATCACAGCATGATTGGAACATCTCCATCACCTTTACCTGCAATAAAGGTCCTGCTGCTGAAGCCTCAATATCCTTTACTGTTCAAAAATGTCCACCATTTCTAACATTTTACAACAATCTGACACATTCCTGTGAGTGTATTACACCAATATCCGGAAATGCTCATCTAATCTGCTCTGTAGGCTATGGAGCTTTCTGTATTGAGAATGAGTATTGGGTTGGATCAGAAAATGATGTCTTTATGGTCATACCATGTAAACAACCATATTGCTTTCCTCAACAGCAATCCTGTCTAATCAAAGGTAAGCCTTCTTTTAGGCTTCTCAGTGAGTACCCTGATGACCAGTGTCCAACAAATCACGGTGGACTTCTCTGTAGAGGATGCAGAGATGGTTACTACTTCACACACTACCCTCTGCAGTGTGTCAGTAGTTGTCCTGCTGGCTCTTCAGTCGGTATTCTCATGGCATCCATCATTGTCCACCTCATAAAATCATTGGCTGTTATTTGGCTTGTTTCAGTTTTAACCAAACTAGGCAACTTGAGTCAGCTTAGCTACTTGTACAGCTCCTTTCTATACCTTCATGTGATTGGCTGTTTTCCTTTTGCGTACATGCCACAGTACAAGGTGCTGAGAATCCTGATATCCGTAATGAGATCCATCTGTCTCCCTGTTGTAGATATATTTGGAGAAATACCAGTATGCTTCTTTCCTTCTTTGGGACCATTGGAAAAATATGCTTTCTACTATTTAGGGCCTGCAGTTGAATTAGTTATGCTGTGCATTGCAGGTGGTGTCAGCCTCTTGTGCCCTAGTCACCGCAAACCCTTACTGCCACAGTCCATTGGCATCCTCCTCCTGTGGCCAGTGTGGACAATAGCCTCCACCTCCATTACCATTCTCATGTACAATCACGTTGGATTGCTTGGTTCATTGCGTGTGATGCTTCAGTCAGACTTGGTGTACCTTTCAGGGCCACACCTACCTCTGTTCATCATAGCTGTGCTCCTCCTCACACTGTTTGTCTTCCCCTGCTGTGTGATCTTTGTGGTGTCTCTGTTGCCCTTTAAGGGAAATGTTCTCAAGACCGCTCTCTTTCCTGGACTTCTCTCAAGCTACAAAAATAACCGTGAGTGGTTTTCTGTAATGTATTTTGCCTTCTGGTTGGTATTTGTTGGTATGTTTGAAAGTAGTCCCAGGTACCTGCTGGCATATGAACTCATGCTTAGTGCACTGTGCATACTGCTCCAGTGTGTGAGGCCATACGACAAAATGAATCTCAACCGAATTGACATGGTTGTTTTGTTCCATCTTCTGGTTACAGTGGCACTGATTGAACAGCAAATTTCTCTATTGCAAGAAAGGGTCATTATAACAGCACTTGTTCATATTTTGGTTATCTCTGTGCTGCTTATAAATGGGACCACCATTATGGTGGTCCTGGTTGTTCCGTTACTGCACCATCATTGTAATCATTATGTCAAAAAGTACTTGCGAGCACATTCCATCTCTCCTCATCAGACCAGCTACCTTCACACTGCTGCTCCCATCAGTGCTCCGGCCACTACTCTTATCGAGCTCTCCGGTGAAAAGAGACTGAAGCTTACAACCTACCATGTCCCAGTCGCTGGCTCTACAGACTATGTATTACAAACAAGCACCTCGTGATTTGGTGTTCCAAATACACGTAGCCATATATGCATTGCGGACTTAAAACTATATTACTGTGCATGTGATGGTTCTAGTACAATCATATATAATTTATTCATGTAGCTGCAGCTTGTGCATGACGTGCATCCACAGTCTGTCCTAATCCCATACTGTGAGCCTGCTTCAGTGCACACGTACAGCCCAGGAGCCACGGTCCACAAAAATAAGTTACAGCCGCCATGCTTATAGTGGATGTCAACGGCAGCCATGTTTGGAGGCAAAATACCGGCCAATCAAATGTTTATCACTCTATGTAGCGGGTGCAGTATTTTTTTATTACTGAGGCAGCTTGAAATAAATATTGAGGTAGGTCTTTATAATTGACATGGAGAAATTGCCCATTCATCGGCGGTCATCTTGCTTTATTTTAATTTGAATTATAAATGATCTCAAACAAATAGCTTAAGAAAATTAGTCTGAATTTGCTTCGATCATTGCTCTACAATTAATCAACGTAAGCAAAAATCAAGACAAAAAGTTTTAACTGATATCGCGGCTTTAATAATAGTTATATTAAATTTCGAACCTTGGGCCGTCTTTTTCGCCTTAACACCACCACCTCGGCCCCACCCCATACGACGAGCGGTACGAATCAATTAGTACATATGAGGGATATATGGAGTGTTTGTACATTTTTGTCAAGTAATGCTTCTGGGAGGGAGACAGCATATGTTTATAGCGTACAATACTTGTGATTTGTGCGATGCGGTAGGTTTCTCGCGGCCCGGGAGCAAAGAACTGATATTTAATTAAGGCGGTTTTGACGTATTAATACACGGTGGAGAATTGCATGTGATGAGAATCACAACTCATTGACCTCCAGCACATTAAAAAATGGCCCAAGAATTCAATGAAAGTGAGGGGAAAAAATATCTGGTGCTTGCGTAAAAAAAATCATGGCGAATGCGCTAACAATCTCGCGGGAGCCGAGCTGGTAAAAATTTGGTGTGCTATCATGGTTTTGAGCAGCACCATACTTGTTTATGGAAGGATTTACAGAAGTAATACATCGTGATCCTAGTTGGTCGTAGCCCATACTTCGCATTTTGTTGGTCGCGTGCTGACTATCAATCTGGTTTTGTAATGGTTCGGATTTCTGCCCGCGGGATTATCTGTCGGTGAATGATGGTCGCTGATCGCGTGGCTGGCTATGACTATGGAGAGAGTTAAAGAGTGCGTTACCGACGCGGTTAAGCGGGAGTTGGGCTACCCAGAGATGAAACCAGAGCAACTTGAAGTAGCTGTTACTTTCATTGAGGGCAGAGATGTTTTTGCAGTTCTGCCTATTGGTTACATTCACACATCCACACACATCCCACCCACATTCATGGAGGAGCTCCACGGGGACGGGTTGCTGATGAGGAGCAATAGTCAAGACCGCACCCTCGACGAGGACCCTGCGCATCACATGAATAGATGCAGCCCGGGCCTGGGCACTACCCCGGTCCCTACGGGCACAGGCAGCCCTCACCACTCCACCCCCTCCACCCACTCCACCCCCTCCTGTGTATTGTACATAGGAGTGCATAGATGCAAGCTGACAAACTCATTAATGTACACTCCTGAGACTTCTTCATACAACCGTTACACCGCACATGGGAGGAGGATCAAATTACGCCTATATATACAGACACATACACAATTACATCTCACAAACCTGCACGCATGGCGCATGCTGTCGTCTGGTGTATATAGCCCGCCACACATCCAGTTGTTACGTGCTAATCATTTGTATGCCTGAATGGTATAGAAAATCAATTAACTTTTATTTGTGTGCAAGAATGGCTCGAATGATTGAATCATAATTCATAGTTTGCTCAGCCTTGGCAGTAAAAAATTAATTTCATAACGTATGACAGGAAATAAGCATCGAATCATTTGCTTCGTGCATGTGTGATTCTCTGTTCTATCACGCAATGATTTCTAAATTTTCCCTGAGTCGTATTAACTTCATATAGATGTAAGCCGTACGGCAAATTAAAGGCGCGCTGGCGCGCTACATCTGCCTCAAATTAAAGATGTGGTTACCGTTCGTCCAGACCCTTCGAAACATTATACCAATTTGAAGGTACTCATGCTCACGGCTTGTTGAAACCCCCTTCCTGCTATACCTAACATACTCCTACCAACATATGCCATTTGAGTATATTGCTGAAGTTGTACCAATTAACCCGTATCATGCAGTATGGCGATTCCCCCTCATTGAACCATACAACATCTACCGTCTCGTGACATAAGTTATTAACTTTGTATGTGTGTACATGTGTGTATGTATGCATGTGTGTGTGTGGGGGGGGGGGGGGGGGGCTTATTAATATGGGGTGTGACTTATGTGGGGTGTGACTAATGTGGGGTGTGACTTACGTGGGATGTGGCTAATGTGGGTGTGGCTAATGTGGGATGTGGCTTACGTGGGGTTTAAGTATACCATTTAATAAAGCTGTTCATGTAAGGGATTAATTTCCGCCTACTCATCACAATGAACCAGCTTCATGTCACTGGTTGTGTGTTCCCTGGAACTGCAACTGGTTCTTACTCTTTATCTGACAGGCACTCCTCAACCACACAGTTCTCGGGAGGGGGGGGGGGGGGGGGGGGGGTCAGAACCCACCATATTGCCCTACCATATTGGCCCATTCAAGAAGAGAGGGTTGTCAATTAACTCGGACAGATCTGCTCCCCTGTCAGCTGGGTTATCCACACCTGAACACTGTCAATTGACTGTCGGATCTCCCTGGCACAATTGTCTATTGAACTGTCGCCATTCCTTGTCATATCCCTTGATCCAAAACAAGACAACAACACTGGGTCAAGTTCAGGGATCAATCTTACGAGCAGCCAGAGTCTGGACAATAAGAGAGCCCCTAACAGCAAGCAAACTATGATAATGATTCAATCATTCGATCCATTCTTGCGCACAAATAAAGTTGATTTTCTATACGTGACCATTCAGGTATACAAATAATCAGCATGTAACAATGGGATATATGGTGGTGCTATCTGGAAATTATTTAACCAGCCCTATAGCGTCGCAAACCACATTGCATAAGTGGTTATGGCGTATGACCACATCTTCCCCCCATGCCTGCATGTGACCAAAGGGTTGAGCTAGGGCAGTATTCGGGGTTTATACCACAGCTAGACTTGCTAAAATATACTTTCCGGCGTTCATCGTTTCAATATACGCACACCGTTGCCTTAACTCTGACCAGCTAGGTCCGCACTCTGCCACAGGTCTGCGTGGTCTCTTACCCACATAGCTAGGTGCATGGGCAGGTTTTCTTCCCCACTTTTTAAAGAGTGCGCAGCACTAGTACAAGTGCAAATAGGTGTGCCTAACGTGCAGGTTTGTATAGAGAAGTGTTTGTGTGCATATGTCTGTATAGATAGCCGTAATTTCCTCCTCCGGTGTAACGGTTGCATGAAGAAATCTCTGGAGTGTACATTAATGAATTTTTATCATGATGATATTAACCTGCATCTATGCACTCCTATGACCAAGATTACAGTACTACAGCTACGTGAGACTACACTAAGGCAGCAAAAATGTAGTTGAACAAATCTGCAACACTGCATGTTCAATTGTTCATTTTCTCAGGTACCTTTGGAAGGGGAGAAGATGGAACAAAATGTAACGCATTATACCAAACCAGAAAACTACAGGAGCAGTAGCAAATGATTTACAATCAACTACATGTGTACGGTCAGTGTAAGACGCATAATTAGATGTGAGGAAAAAAATCTATGAAACAAGTAACTATAAAACATTCTCTATGAGAAAGTTGGTGAGATATAAAATTTGAACGCAATGGTGGTGTAAAAACCAAGGAAACAAGGGTCTGTGATAGTAAGGGAAAAGTCATAGTCCTATATTTAGCACATGCGCGAACATAGTATATGCTACAAACGGGCTAAATATGACATTTTCCCTTACTATTACAGAGCCTTGTTTCCTTGCTTTTTACACCACCATTGCATGCCTTCAAATCCTATATCTCACCAACTTTAAAGAATGTTTCTTGTTACTTGTAGTTATGTAAATTACATGTGTACAATAATCTATGGATATCCTAAGCTTGTTTTCATAAACCAGATGTTTGCTTTCAGAGTAAATCAGTCATATCAATGGATGCCTTACCACCATTAGACTCGTCGCGGGCAGGATCTCGTTCGTATGTGAGACCACGTATCTCAGCGTTTGCAGCCGGGTACCAAGGATCACCAGCGTAGGCAATGAGATTGCCAACGTAGCGATAAGTAGGTTGCGTAGCAGTGTACACTGTTGTTCCCACAGTCAGGGTCACATCTTTTCCGTTGCACACAAGTGTCACCGCGGTACTGATATTAAGAGGCAGTGCATAAGTGTCAATGTGCCAGAGGCCGTCAGTAGAATCGCCAATGGTGCAATACAGTGTAGTAGCATTCGGGTAGAACCAGATAGCAGGGGAAAAGCTCCCAAAACCACAGCAGGCACTGCCATTAGTGAAAGCCAGAATGCTGCCAAAATCAGAAACAGCACCTCTGGGGGTAATCTCAAAGGAAAGCTTGTAGTTGCCAGTCACTCCTTTGATCTCACCTATTCGATTGTTTTGATACAGTTCAGGACTAGAAGGCAGGTCTCCTTATTGTCACCAGACAAAATGGCCGGGCAGTGTGCACATGCGGTTGAGGAGAAGGGCGAGAGTGGATATATAAATGTTAGGCATATGCACGGCATTATATAGGTATAAGAGCACATTATCATACCTGGCAGGATTTCGTATTTGAGACCACGTATCTCAGCGTTTGCAGCCGGGTACCAAGGATCACCAGCGTAGGCAATGAGATTGCCAACGTAGCGATAGGTAGGTTGCGTAGCCGTGTACACTGTTGTTCCCACAGTCAGGGTCACATCTGTTCCGTTGCACACAAGTGTCACCGCGGTTCCGACATTGAGAGGCAGTGCATAAGTGTCAATGTGCCAGAGGCCATCAGTAGAATCGCCAATGGTGCAATACAGTTTAGTAGCACCCGGGTAGAACCAGATAGCAGGTGAAAGGCTCCCAAAACCACAGCAGGCATTGCCATTATTGAAAGCCAGAATACTGCTCCAACCAGAAACTGTGCCTCTGGGGGTAATCTCAAAGGAAAGATTGTAGTTGCCAGTCACTCCTTTGATTACACCTATTCGTTTGTTTTGAGACAGTCCAGGACTAGAAGGCAGGTCTCCTTATTTAATGTCACCAGACATAATGGCCGGGTAAATGGCGAGGTGTAGGGGAAGGACGAGAGTGGATATTAATGTACGTGCGCAGTCTGCATATTAACTGCATAGCCGGCATTAGGCGACACGCAGTACATGATCATACCATACCATACACACCTTTGTTCTCGGTGGGAGGAGATGTTACTTTCCTGCGTTGACGATAAGCTGCATCGAAAAATGAATAGCAGTCATGCGAGTGTTACGTAATTAGCCATGTGCTATTGACTGTGACTGCAGTTCAAAAACAAGACAGTTGAAGTCAGGCTTTGCAAACCATGCACCATGCAGGGAGCACACAATGATTAATAAATTGCCAAATGATCAATTAGTCGACTATGATAATATGCCAAAACCGAGGACACTTAATTATTTCATGGACAGGAAACCACCGCGTAACGTAATACTATAAATTGTCGCAATCCTCGTTGCGCCTCGTTCCCACCCTTGTCGGACAAGCAAAGGTTTTTGTTGGAGTTGTCTTAGCTTTGGAGTGTATTACTGTTACAGAAAGCTGTTCCTTTGTTGAGGTAAACCCGTTATAAGTCTTAAAGATTACGTTAATGTACGGGTCTTAGCTTCTACGTGCATGTTTGCCTTGTTACGCTACTTTGGTTAGGCTCCTGGACACACCGATGAGCAGACATTTGTTATGAAAGGTGTTTCCAGCACTTAATGGTATAATACAACTCTTAAGTTCGTTTGTATCGGAAAGGATGTTTCTTAATGTAGGGCAAACGATTTTAATCGAACGATGCGCATGTTCTGTTGTCAAGCCTCTGCAAATATGGTAATAGTTATGGCCTTATTTAACGTTTCACAGTACACCAGGATGGTTTCTCTAACTCCAGATTATATTTACAAGATGATTGAACTTGTATTTATTTCTATGCATTATCTGGAAATGGTTATCAATTCTAGGTTTATTAGCTCAGTATATTGCTCAGTCCCATTGGACCTCTCCGATGAGGATGCAACTTCAGTCAAAGACTCTTCCTCTTCTTCCTGTGTATCGCTCTCATCGCTCCATCATCCGATTCATCTACATCAGAACTCGTGTTTCGTTCAGCATGCTAAACCAGTTCATCAGAGCAGCGAGGATGGCGACACGAATTTATTGTGGTTTCCCAGTCCATGTAATAATTAAGTGTCCTTGCTAAAACGTAGTTCAGTAACGCTATCGAATCATATATATATATTACAAGTAAATAAAAACATTCTCTAACGAGAAAGTTGGTGGGATATATATAGGAATTGGAGGCAAAGGTGGTGTAAAAAGGAGGGGAACAAGGTTTTGAGAAAAGGGTAATGAGACAAAAATCCTATATTTAGCACTTCTTTTCTGTTACATTTACACGTGCAAAATATAGGATTTTTGTCTCATTACCCTTTTCTCAAAACCTTGTTCCCCTCCTTTTTACACCACCTTTGCCTCCAATTCCTATATCCCACCAACTTTCTCGTCAGAGAATGTTTTTCTTTACTTGTTTCCTCTATTTTTTATTATCGATTATTTATACTGGCAAGTGCCCCCCCCCGCTTCAATTACTGTCACGAGCAGACGCCCGCTTTTGTTTGGGATCACTGTACGGAACGCGGAGAATTCTAACTCGTCGTCTCGACATTGGAGGTATTCCTCTCGTTGTTTAGCTCTCCACTTTTGTTTGCACAATTCTAAATATATAACTGTCTCCATGGGAACGGTTAAACATAGCACTCCATATTACGTAAGGATTGCGTATACTTTATTCATATATCTGATACCTGAAGATGTCCTTCCAGGAGATTCTAAAGCGATAACTTGCGTTCTTTAAAACCATTCCTATCCGGAGTTATACTCACCCGAGAAGACGACGACGATGACGACGGAGAAGAATTGGCCTGGGGACGAGGTAAAACACGAGCTTTTTTTTTTTTTTTTTTCTCATGAAGCGAACAGTTTGAAGACTGGAACAAAACATTTAAATGACCGTCTTTGCCTTCTGGTTCGATAGGAACAAAGAGCTAAACTATCCGTTTCTTGGTACGCGAGTTATACGCTGGTCGCGTTTTTAAAAATGATTTCACGACCCGGGTCAATTCCTATAATCGTAGTTCCTGATAAATACATATACATAATTGGGACAGTTTCCACTAAAATGACCCATCGTAAAAGTTCTAAAGATGATTCACGTTTGAATCGCTATACTTCCGAATTAACGGTAAAAGCTATTTACTTCCTATTTTCAATACTTCATACTACATCATTTCGGAGTGTTGCAATTGCTTCGTGCCAGTGGTGCAACGACCGATTGGGGTTCAAACGCTCCACCGTGTTTCCGCTTCTTACAAACGTCTGTGGTTCTCTTCTATAACGAACAAATTCGTTAAGCTAGCGATAGAAATGCGTGGGATTCAGCTACCATCACCCTACACAACACGATATATGTACTACCAGCACCGATACGCGCGTGCAACATATAGAAATCGTGTCCCTGTCGATTCGGTCTAACTCTTTGGGTGCCACTCATTGCGTGGCCATTTTTTGGCTCACAAACTTGTGTGGCTTTCTTTCTTGGAGGATGTAAATTTATCTTTGGTAATGTGTAGGGTAAGCTATACTTGTAGCAGACGGAACCTTGCATATAGTGGCAGTGAATTATCATTGTTAACCTACAAAGACTGGGCCACTGCAGAGTTTATACAGAGCATTCACTGACATGGCTTCTATTTACCCATGGGTATCTGTGGAAATGGCATTCACGTACTACTGATAAGTTGGAACTGTCCTGATATTTACTTACACAACAGTGATGAAGCATCAGGACTAGTATGTAGCTATATATATACAAGAGTACCACCATGCAGCATGTAATAATTATATGCACACTGTAGTATAACTTAGTAAGCACTGCTAATAAGAAAGAGTACCATAGACAGGGAACATGAGATTTGACCATCCGCCCCCTCTCCCCCTCCCATCATTCCAAACCTTTCATGACCACTATATAGCTGAAATAGAGGAGTCCTAAAATCATTAAAAACCCTCCCAATGATGCACACTCTGAATTTGAGTACAGTGAATGGTATATGGGACATGTATAGTGGAGCCTCACGAAGGGCCTCTGACAAAAGTATTGTGGCATTTGCCCCCACAGCCCCCGTACTTCCTATCCTACCCGACAGACACCAGTCCAATATATGTGAAAAACACATCAACCACATGGAGGCCTTTGGACATGAATATGTAGAGGAGACCATGGTATATGAGCATACAGTGGAGGGCATGAGACTGACAAGACATACTATACCATTTTTGTGCTGATACAATTATGACCACTAAAGAAATAGAAGATAACGAAATATGTGGTTATTTGCACATGTAGGACCAAACATAAAGAGAATGAAAACGTAACGAATAGTTGAGAAAGAGGTTGTATAAGTAGGCCAGTGAAAGCACCGTAACCAAAAAACAGTTCAAATGGACAAAGCTTCTGAGTGCATCTGTATGTAGCACATGCAGAACATATACAGGGTGTACAGCAAGGGGAAAAGAATAGTGTCAAGTGTGTGTAGGTGTGTGTGTGTGCGTGCCAGACATGTGTGTATGCGTGAGTCATTTTTATAACTTTTATATAGCGATGGGGGTCATTTTCGCGGAAACTGTCCAAGTTATATATATATGATTCGATAGCGTTACTGATACGCATGCATTATGCATACAAGTGCATCCGGGCCACTATAATGCATGCTTTTAAACCCCCAACTTACTATTGCGGGAGCATTCATCCGTTTTAGAACCGGCGTAGATGTTTTCACCTTTTTTTTATTCATAGAGAATTAGGGTTAATTCGTTTCTACCATCCTGTCATCACGCTCACCAGCGATGGCAGCCTCCGCATTCTTCCTGTTACATCCGTGCACCTTGTTCGCGGTCACGCAGATCGCGGATAGTGCCAAATAAAAGGCGACGGTCCAGAGCGGTGAAAGGTTTTGCTTCATCGCATACCAAATAATGCTTTGACTTAGATTATTTATACAGTGCTTATTGTTAATTAACCGATTACCGCATATCTGCAGTGGCGTCGGAACGCCATTAATTTGGGGATAATTACACTTCCATGTACGGTGAAGATGGATGACTTTCCGCCCCCACCCCTCGTGTTAAGCGAGAGAAGGAGATTGTTGTAGTCATTCTACAGTTGCCTAGATCAACAACCCTCAGTTAAATTAAGAGCTGGCACGCTATAAATGTATGAGCTGACTATGCGTGGTTATATAAATAAGTACAATAAATGCACATAATCCCTCTGGCACATAACCCCATGTGCATATATATTAAAGTTACAAGCGAAGCCATGTAATTCATCAGATGAAGGTAAATACCCTTATCTCACGCTATTACGAGATAAACTCTACACCTTCAACAAAACAGTGCAGCAGGTCCCATGACTGACCCTGCCGCGACATGTATTTAACCCATCCGTACACCACCCACACACACACACACACGCACGCACGCACACACACACATACACACACACACGCACACACATACACACACACACCCGCAAAAGCTTTTTTTTGTCTTAATTCAAACGACAGATATGACATCTTCCGCAATGGCATAATGACTTGGGCGTTATAAAAATAATAGTTTGCAAATACAACTCAAAAGCGCAACTGAGATTAGTCCGCTCTTCGCTATTCTTCCATATTAGCGATTATACATACTGGAGTCACACATTTCAGGAGGCCAAAGACATCCATACTGCTAGAGAGTTACTAGCTTGCCCTGAGTTTGAATCCCTTCGAAATGTTGAGGAGCGATATATCCACAACTTAATGAGGTCAGGGTGAGTTGTATATATCTAATACAACTATCGCTCTGCTACACAAAGGCTGTTATACAATGCACACTACTGAAAAATTCCAGGAACTTCTAGATCAACACCTGCATGTCCCCTATGTATCTGTTTGCCACAAGAAAGTCTTGTGACCAATTTAACGCAGACATGCTTTCAAAAGTAGGATCACATATTGTACACATGCCCTGCTTGATGAGTTTGATAAAACTGCAGAGAAGATTAAGAGGACTAAAAGGGTATCATCTGAACTAGAAAGGCTAAATAAAGATTGTAATATGACTGCTGGTTTAGATGCAGAGTTTAAAATGGCTGTATAGGGGTAAGGGTCATGTTAAGACGCAATCTGGACACAGCCCAAGGGTTGGTTAAAGGGGCACTGGGTACTGTTTTTGCTATCAGCAACGACTACATTCAACAGAACAGTGCAGCATGTCACATGACTGACCCTGCCGCGACATGTATTTAATCAATCCGTACACCACCCCACAAAAATTTTATAATTGTATCATTACCTATAATTTGGCTATAAATACATTGTGTAGTTATAAATTATTATTGTTTACATGTATAATACTGTACAATGTTTTAATGATACACGCACACCTTAACAATAACAAAAACGTGATTCTAATGTAACACATGACTCTAAAGTAACAAATGACGGGTCATTCCAACACCTATAGTGTCATTATTGAAATTTTATCTGAATACATCATTAAATTAATGTTATTGTATACATTTTCATGTGTTTTAAAGTACCTAAAGCAGCACAGCCCACTGTGCAAAAAATAGGATATACGCTATTGTATATTTTGCGTATATTTCGAGTATACGCATGAATATACGCGTGCGTATACGCGAAATATCCCACTGGTATATTTTGCGTATAGAACCAATTTCGCACTGCGTATATTTCGAGTATCCTCAAATGTATCACGTGCGCTTATGGAGGATTCTCTAATTAATGTCTCCGGATACTACACTGTACCTACGTTGACCGTATACTGTATTGAGTACGCCACCCGATTATGTTCGTTGTATACTGGCTTGATTAGTATTAAAATTATTATCAATATTAAATAAAGCAATACAATCAATAGACAACGTTCAAGCTCTCCAGCCATCAAGGAGATACTCCAGTAGTGGCCCTCCAACCCGCCGTTGCCACGAGTTGCTCAGAAATCCATTGCAACCTCTTCTAACGAAACGCGCGGCAGTAGTTGAGCGTAGGCTTCAAACTGCTTCCCTGTACTGTCACCATAGTCCATATAGCTACAGCAAAATAGAGCATTCATACGATACAAATGCAAACAGAGGCCTACACTGACAGCGGGATTGCTTGACAAGCTCAGCTAAACATATCCAGAAATGCCCCATACATTGGAGGACATTCATTCAAAAATTCCAAATTGAATTCTATAACATTTTAGCATATAGCGGAATTTTTTTTCTTTCCACTGTAAAAATTTGAGTTTCATGGATTATGAAGTTAAAATCAAGATATGTTTTTTAATTACTACATAGTTGACGTAATTTTTTGAGGGAGGGGAGGTGGGTCGATTAACTAAGTATTAAACGAATTAACAATGTTTATGAGCAATTATAATCCTCTCACCAATAATATAAATAACCTCGAGCGATCAGACTGATGACCGGCTGACTTTCGATGTTTAGTGGAATATTGAAATACTAACCCTGGTAGGCAAGCGCGAAGTAAGACATCACTTTATTATCTCAAATGGATCACGACACTAATACCTGCACACTACGGCAGTAGCCAGCGTCAGCGAGGGGGGTGATTCAGGTCAGGCCAGATACGATAATTGGGGGGTGGGGGGGAGTTGCTGTCCGCTTCAGACCCAATACGAAAAGTGGGGGCCCTTTAATTGTTTGGCATAGGGCCTACTCTATTTAAATACGTTATCGTTATACCGGTTACAATTTTGGCCGAGGAGGGTGAAGCACCCGGAGCACCCTCTCTGGGATACGTTAGCTTCGGCTATATATAACCGTTAATTATTAATGATATCGTATTTGCTGTGTGCCAAACAAAGGGCCCCCACTTTTTGTATCGGACCTGAAGCGGACAGCACTCTCCCCGGCCCCCCCACCCCCCAAGGGCGTAGACAAGTTTTAAGAGTGGGGGGGGGGGGGGGGGGGGGGAAGGGGGCTAATTATGGTTGGGGGTTTAGTCCCGCGATATCTACTCCCTCAATTGTTTATCAACTGTATACATTGCACTGCCCCACATCAGAAATAGGGATAGATGTAGATATCAAACATTTTATACTCATTTCATTTTTATACTCATTTCACTTCCAAATGCACCAACTGATACACAAAAGTCCACCAGTAATAATCAACGACGACTACTGCATAGCATCATGTCATTATCATCCAGTTAGAGTAGTGTCAGGAAAGGATTGCCATCTTCTTGAAATGGATTTCATTTCATCCCATTTAAAAGAGACCTATGAATCAAACAGATGATGGTGTACCAACGCAATGTACCATTCGTAGCTTGGTGGATGTTACGGTGGAAGAGGTAAGACCAAAACCAACATCTAAGAAACAAATAAAAACCAATTAACCCTGTACAATCATATAGCAGATGATATAACACACTGCTGCCTACTACCAATTCCATAGATGCAGGAACTAAAGGTTAACCCCATCAAATCCTCTGTGTAGAATTTATATCAGAAATGCCCTGCGTGCAAGTGTGTATGTGTGTGTGTGTGTGTGCACGTGCGAGTGTGTATGTGTGTGTTTGTGTGCGTGTGTGTTGTATGTGCGTGTAACAACACAGTGTCAGTGTGGTTTAAATTTGCAAGCATACTGGATTTGGCTACAACAGCTAGGAACCTCCATACATGCGTATCAAAAGCTTGTATGATACACAACAGGTCAAAATAAGTACCTGTGTGTGTGTGTGTGAGTGTGTGTGTGTGAGTGTGTGTGTGTGTGTGTGTGTGCATGTGTGTGTGCGTGTTAAATCACAAAGTCAGTGTAGGTCTATTTGCAAGCTTACTGGATATGGCTAGGAAAAGCTAACCAGGCACTGCTATCTAGATCAATCTACCCACAGTGTACACAGGTCAACCTCCATGTATGGGCATCAAATGAGCTTGTTAAAAAAAAGTACCTGTGTGTGTGTGTGTGTGTGTGTGTGTGTGTGTGTGTGCGCGCGCGCGCGCGTGTGTGCATGTGTGTGTGTGTGCGTGTTAAATCAAAAAGTCAGTGTGCGTTCTATTTGCAAGCTTACTACTGGATATGGCTAGGAAAAGCTGCTATCTAGATCAATCTACCCACAGTGTAAACAGGTCAACCCCATGTATGGAACTTGTTAAATAACAATACATGTACCTGTGTGTGTGTATGTGTGTGTATGTGTGTGTGTGCACATGCGTGTGTGCATGTGTGTGCTTGATAAATCACAAAGCCAGTGTAGGTTCAATTTGCAAGGGTACCGTATATGGCTGGGAAAAGCTAACCAGGCACTGCTATCTGGATCAATCTGTAAACAGGTCAACCCCATGTATGGGCATCAAAAGAGCTTGTAAAATACCTGTGTGTGTGTGCACATGCGTGTGTGCATGTGCGTGTTAAATCACAAAGGCAGTGTGGGTTCTATTTGCAAGCATACTGGATATGGCTGGGAAAAGCTAACCAGGCACTGCTATCTAGATCAATCTACCCACAGTGTACACAGATCAACCCATGTATGGGCATCAAAGAGCTTGTTAAAAAACAGTACCTGTGTGTGTGAGTGTATGTGTGTGTATGCACATGCGTGTGTGCCTGTTAAATCACAAAGTCAGTGTGGGTTCAATTTGCAAGCTTATTGGATATGGCATAAGGAATAGCTTATAGGGGCATGGCTATCTAGATCAATCTACCCACAGTGTACACAGTTCAACACAAGCTTGCATACCAGACAGGTCAAATAATCAGTACCTATGTGTGTGTGTGTGTGTGTGTGTGTGTGTGTGTTTGGCATATAACAGCTAACCAGGCACTGCTTATCTCAATCAATCTACCCACAGTTTACCAGGTCAACCTCCATGTCTGGGCATCAAAAGAGCTTGGGAGGGGGGGGGGGGTTACCTGTGTGTGTGTGTGTGTGTGTGTGTGTGTGTGTGTGTGTGTGTGTGTGTGTGTGTGTGTGTGTGTGTGTGTGTGTGTGTGTGTGTGTGTGCGTGTGTGTGTGTGTGTGTGTGTGAAGAGGGGAGGAGGATGAACAGAGCATCACACATGAATATATGCCATCCATCCTATACAGCAATAGGTTAAAGAGGCTGGCAGGCCTACGTTTAATTTTCATGCAGCATTCATCTAAAAAGAGAGGGCTTTCCAAATAGATTATAGCAAATAGATTATAGTTAACCATATACAAGTTAGAATTATATCTACATGATCTACATGTAGGCCTGCATGTAAATCGCTGTTCACTTTCACCGAAAGTGACATATATGTATACATGAACTGTAAAATTAGCCCCCAAAAATTTTTGTATCAGGGCATGCCTATAAAATGATGAATAGAAACCTATTAGATATGGATATGAATTTAGACACAATGACTTCAGGCCTATTTATCCCTCCCCCCCACACACACATACACACACACACAACACATACACACAGATACACACACACACATGCACGCACCTTATAGTGTTGTGGTTTTTAACAAACAATCAGTTTTTCACTATTGAATTCGTGGCATTCACCTGCCAGCAGCAAAGGGCTCCTGAATTGTTGAAGGAGTTAAATTCATTTATCACCTTAAACTGTATTCTCCCACTTTCGTTGGATGTCCATTCAGATGTTATCTACACATACGTATTTGTTTAGGTACTAAACTTGGTTTAATGTCTGGTAAATGGGATCGGAGCCTATATGTCTGGAAAATCTCTGAGGACACTCTCACCTCTATTGAGATCAAATGTGTCTAATAAGGGAGCCTATAGGTCTAGCAAAGCATAACCCTCACCTCTATTCAAACCATCACACCTTTTTACCCCCTCAATGACACTGCTAAACTGATATGGTTCCAGGTCCATGCATATATAAACAGTGGTGGTTGGTGGGCATCACTCAGTCTTACATTCAGCTACATGTAAAGCACTGCTGCCTGAATCGCTTAAATCGCCATGGCACGTCAAGCATTAATGCGCCTCACTAACGAGGCACTGCGCGCCAAGCTTACGGAGGCCAACCTCGACACGACCGGTACCAAAGTCGCCCTCGTGGAACGCCTTCTCCAGCACGAGGCAAGCTACGTACAGGGCTCGTCCGGACTCCGCACCACGAGGCCGCGAGGTCACGCTAACTGCCAGCTGACCTCCTCCGAGTCCGAGGGTGATGAGGATGCGGCGAACCCATCCGATGTTCCCAGCGAAACACCGGACGCCGGAGCGGAGGGTGCAGCCGCATCAGTTCCCGAAGTTCCCAGCGGAACATCGGCAAGCGGTTCGGAGGAGACGTCAGAAACGCCTACGATCACCCAGCGCCGGAGATCGAGACGGACTACCGACGACGCCGCAACGGGCGTCGGGCTACCAGGTCTCCACAGCAGGCGGATAACAGCGACCAAACACAGCTCCCAAAAGGCCAAGAGTGGCATCGTGGGGAAAAAACGTCATAGACAGCGATCCCCTTCACCGGAGAGCAGCCCCAGTAGCAGCAGCTCCAGCTCCAGTTCCAGTAGCAGCTCCGACTCCAGCAGTTCGTCCGAGTCAGACTCCAGCGACTCTGATTCGCGATCGGACAAACGAAAGCGGAAGTCGAGGCGCCACAAGCGGGACCAGCGGGACAAGAGACGAACCCGGGACAAGAAGCGCAGGAGGCGTTCTCGATTGCGGGTCAGCAGTTTCCTCAACGCCCCTTTCACTGCGATGGTTCCCACTCCTTCGAGGCGCGAAGTGCGCAAAATTAAGAAGGGTAAGTACGCGCGATTTGATAAACTGCTCTCTCCTGTAGACGACCTTCTCACTGTCACTGGCGGGAAGCAGCAGAAAACGAAGAACACGCGACAGGTTTGCGACCTGGGGAGCTGGCTGGAAGCGTGGAACATTTTCATTGCACTCCGGGTCCAATTCGCCCCCGCAACAGCCCTGGAGCTCGTGAAATATCAATCCATCGTTTGCCAGCTGTTTGCCATACATTCTGCTGCAGCTGCCCTAAAGTATGACAAGCTTTTCAGGCAGGCCGCAGCCAGGGACAGGCAACAGTCCCTCCGATGGGATGCGCTAAAGGAGGATCTACTGGTGTGGTGCGTCACCAATCCGCCCTTTCGTTCCAGGCCACTACCCCCCACCAACCCACGGACGACAACATCTACCGGCGTCGGACCATCAACACACCCAGGAGGCTCATCCGGCAGCTCTCACCATGCTACCCACACACCATCAGGGGAGGAGATCTGCCGGAGGTTCAACTTCGGCAAGTGTACAAAGGGTGCAGAATGTACCTTCGCCCACAAGTGCTGGATCACGGGCTGTAGTGGGGATCACCCTGCCAAGGCCTGCACCCGGGTCACTTCGGGAGCTACGTGAGCTCCAGAGAGCTCACACTCCACTACGACGCTCAGCCTTTGAGCACGAGTTGAAGGCACATCCGGACAAGGCCTGGGTCTCCTGGCTACTCAATGGCATCGACAACGGTGTTTCCACTGGCTACAATGGTCCACATTTTTCCTACACAGCACGCAACCTTACCTCTGCACTACAGCACCCTGAAGTTGTGGACGATGAACTGCAGAAAGAGGTGGAATCAGGACGCATCCTGGGCCCCTTTTGCCAGCCCCCCCTCAAGAACCTCCGCACATCCGGGCTTGGGGCAGTCCCAAAGAAAAACGGAAAATGGAGAGTGATCCTTCACCTGTCAGCACCGGAAGGACTCAGCATCAACGACTTCATTTCGAAGGATGAGTTCTCAATGCACTACTCCACGCTAGACGACGCTGTAGCCCTGCTCAGCAGATTTAAGAAGGGGTCCATGATGGCCAAGGTGGACCTGAAGTCGGCATTCAGGATGGTTCCAATCCAAGCCGTAGACTGGGAACTTCTTGGCATGTACTGGAGAGGGCAGTACTATGTCGACACATGTCTCCCGTTTGGTCTTCGCTCAGCCCCAAGTCTCTTTGACAACTACGCCAGCGCTCTGCACTGGATCTTGGAGAACAACTACGGAGCAACGTTACTCCACTACCTGGATGACTTCCTCCTAGTTGGACCTCCAGGACAGCCCACCTGCCAGGAGTCCATGACCACCATGATGCAACTCTGCGAGAGACTGGGAGTTCCAGTGGCCACCGAAAAGTGTGAAGGTCCAGCGACCTGCATCACCTTCCTCGGCATTGTCCTGGACTCCTCACTGCAGCAGCTTAGATTGCCACCAGAAAAGCTGCAGGAAATATCATCCCTGACCAGGTCATGGCTTGGGCTACACAAAGTCACCAAGAGAGAACTGCTTTCTCTCATAGGAAAGCTTTCATTTGCAGCCAAGGTAGTTCCAGCAGGGCGCCTATTCCTTCGTAGGCTCATCCAGCTATCCACAACAGCAAGACGGCTCCACCACCACATCCGTCTCAACTCCGAGGCCAGGGCAGATATAAGATGGTGGAACAGCTTCCTGCCATCATGGAATGGCGTTGCCATGTTTATTTCACCCGAGTGGAGTGACGCCGACTCCCTCCAGTTGTTCACAGATGCATCTGGTTCTCTGGGATATGGGGCCTACTTCAATGGAGCCTGGTTCCGAGGCGACTGGCAACCACACCAGCAGCTCCCCACACGTTCCATTCAGTGGCAGGAGCTCTTCGCCATAGTGGCAGCCGCTCTCACGTGGGGCCACCTCCTGGAGGGTCGACGAATCAGGTTCAACTGCGACAATCTACCCATAGTGCAGGCATGGAGCAACCAGTCCTCTAAGCATCCTGGTATAATGGAACTACTGAGGAAACTGTTCTTTATTGCTGCACAGCACAGCTTTACAGTCGCCCTCAAACATCTCCCGGGCAGACTGAACTGCATTGCAGATGCACTATCCCGTAACCAGATCTCACGTTTCTTTTCCCTTGCTCCCCAGGCCAACCAGCAGCCAACACCAGTGTCCCACATACTGGAAGAGCTCTAGAAAGGCACCTGAGGCACCTCCTGCACAGAGGCGTGGCCCCTTCAACATCAACCACCTACAGGGCTGGAATCCGGAAGTACTACACCTTCTGCAATACACTCGGCATCGCCCCCCTGCCAGGATCCAAGCACGCCATCAACTTGTTTGCAGCCTACCTCAGCCATACACTCCAGGCCAACACCATTCAGGTGTACCTCGCTGCAGTCAGTCACCTCCACCTCACCCATGGGTTTCAGAGCCCAACAAGCAACAACCCAACTCTCAACCTAGCCACCCGAGGCATACAGAGATCTCAAGGTCCGGTACACCTCAGGCCCAAGAGACTACCTATCACTACCGGGATGCTGGAGGAACTACTGCAGCTACTCGAGACTGACCTTTTCAGCAAACATGACCGACTGATGCTGAAAGCAGCTCTGACCTTCGGTTTCTTTGGTTTCCTGAGGGTCAGCGAGTACACTGTCGCCACCAGGAGCAGATTTGACCCCAGGCTCCACCCTACAATGAGCAACATCACCTGGGTCAAAGATGGGATGCACTTTCTCATTAAGAAATCAAAGACAGACCAGGTTGGGAGAGGCACGACAATATCCATAGGCTACACTGGTCGTAGATCATGTCCAGTCACCATGATGCAAGCCTACTTTGACCAGTGCAAAGAACCACCAGACTCCTCTCTCTTTCATTTTAAGACTGGAGGCCCACTCACAGCGAGGGCTATGAGAGCTACCCTGCGAAACCTTCTCCTGAGAGGTGGGTACGACACCTCCAGGTACAACACCCACAGTCTTCGCATTGGGGCAGCAACAGCAGCAGCACAAGCAGGTCTCCCGACATCCACCATCCAGCAGCTGGGAAGATGGAGCAGCAACACGTACACCACCTACACCCGGCATCCACTAACACATCCTTCAGACACAGCAACTATTGCATCTGCACAATGACACTTTTATGCGCACACTTGAACACACTTATTTGTACCAGCATTACACACACATACCTGGAACCAATCAGTCCGAAATCAATCCATTTTGGGGGGTTACACTTGGGCGGCACCCTTCGGGCTTCTACACCCTGACCTAACCACTTAACCTTGACCAGCGTCATGGTGTGGCACTGACCGACCCAATGGTAACCAGCGTTACCCATTGGTCCCAGTTAGGCTCAGCGGTGGGGGGTCAGCACCCCTTGGCAGACCCGACTGGCCGGCTGCTGCCTGCCCCCTTTATGGGCAAACAACATACTTATCAGTCAAACTCGCAAAGGGGGACAGGGCAACTCATAGTTTACATGCGCAGGTACAACCGTCAGCATACGAGAGCATTTAGACAGCATTAAGTATTTGTTTAGGTACTAAACTTGGTTTAATGTCTGGTAAATGGGATCGGAGCCTATATGTCTGGAAAATCTCTGAGGACACTCTCACCTCTATTGAGATCAAATGTGTCTAATAAGGGAGCCTATAGGTCTAGCAAAGCATAACCCTCACCTCTATTCAAACCATCACACCTTTTTACCCCCTCAATGACACTGCTAAACTGATATGGTTCCAGGTCCATGCATATATAAACAGTGGTGGTTGGTGGGCATCACTCAGTCTTACATTCAGCTACATGTAAAGCACTGCTGCCTGAATCGCTTACCCACCCACCACTCCACCTGTGCATTGATTGTACTTGTACACATGTTTTGCTGTGTTATTGCTCAACTATCAATGGTGGGCGGCACCCTTCGGGCTTCTACACCCTGACCTAACCACTTAACCTTGACCAGCGTCATGGTGTGGCACTGACCGACCCAATGGTAACCAGCGTTACCCATTGGTCCCAGTTAGGCTCAGCGGTGGGGGGTCAGCACCCCTTGGCAGACCCGACTGGCCGGCTGCTGCCTGCCCCCTTTATGGGCAAACAACATACTTATCAGTCAAACTCGCAAAGGGGGACAGGGCAACTCATAGTTTACATGCGCAGGTACAACCGTCAGCATACGAGAGCATTTAGACAGCATTAAGGGACGGCTTTATATCCCATGAGTTCAATTTGAAATCAAAATTTTATACACAAGCACATACATATACGTACTCAGACATAGGCTACTGATGTAAATAGATCGTCGATACATACACATATACATACATACATACATAGATTCATACACGCGCGCGCGCGCACACGCACACACACACACACACACACACACACACACACACACACACGTGTTACAATCACACGAACGCGCGTGCTCACGGGCGTTGTGCGAATGGCTATGAATCCTTCCTCTTTTTTCCCTCTGCATGCATAGTTTGAGTCGTGTGCGTGTATGTGTGTGTGAGCGCGCGCGCACACACACACACACGCACACGCACTCACACACATAGGCCTACATGTAGACACACGCAATCACACATACAAACACACGCACGAACTCCAGATCTCGCGCGCGCACAAGAAGTGGATGAATACACGTATACTCTCATATGGTACAGTCAACGACTAACGTTGTAGTCCTTAATTTTTTGGTACAGCCAGCGCTGAACAGGCCCCATGACATCATTTGCTCTAGACAAATAACCTATTCAATAAGCCAACGTTCCAGTTAATTAATTAATTTGCATTTAGCCATGAATCTGTATCCATGGAAGCTACATTAAAAACACTTAATAAGATGGCGCTAATTGTATCCTACTCATTGTGACCCAAAACAATTTAAAATTCAAATGGCCGAAATCTATACCAGGTAAATTTTTTTAAATATCTCTAAAAATAATAGAACTGCATGACCTCTTATTCTGGGGGCCCACAAAATCTGAATCTAAACTGGTGTAAGAATTATGAGCTGCAGAATACCTTAATTAGGTGCGAAAAAGTTGATTTTCCATACATCTCTATGGAAAGTGCTGTTTTCACAAAAACTACAACAATTTTCAATACAAAGCGGTTGTTTTTTGTTCAGCTAAATCAAGATCGTACGTATCTGAAACAATATTGATAGCCACAAAAGTTGTACCCTATTACGTTATTAAATAGCAATCAAGTTTATAAAACGCCGTTCATTTTCTATGGGAGTTATCCGGAAGTATACGCGAATGTACAAACCGCAACAATTGTCAATTCCCTTTGACCGCGCATTTCTGGATATGATCTGAAGTTTCCTTGTCTAGCTGCAGGGAATATACAGGGTTAAAACAAACGAAGCCATTATCTTATACTCCAAAGCAATCCGCTACTTCTCTATCTCCGCTCTTCGTATAATTTGTCAATTCTGACAACAGACACTGATAAACAGCAAGTGTGAATGAAACCTTACCCGCTCTGCCTTTGCTAGTTTTTATGACGTCTCTAAATTTGACTCGAGAAAAAAAAGGTGATGATTACTTACCACCGGTTGGGGTACTATCCACGTGTTACGGGAAATCATAACGGTGAGAGAATGAGTTACCTGATCGCGACACAATGCAGTTACGTTCTCAAGATTCGAAACGGTCTTAGAGATTGAAGCCAACCACGCGCGCTCAGCAAAGGGGGCATTGTACAATCTGTCGGATGAAGAGCCGCCAATTAGCCAATGCATTTTGCAACCAACCAACACCAACACCAACAGTTTCTCATCTCGACGAATAGAACGTCGAACGGTAATTTTTCCGCTCAAGCCACGTTGTGCTTGGCTCCAATTGAAATTACTAACTGAATTTTGTATCTGAACCTGCGTCAGCAGGTTCAATATAGGATTGATTGAGGAGTCATGAATGTCATTAAAAATTTTCAGTTGCGTCGCGAGGGACAACGAAGAAACGGATAGCTTTTCTCTTTGCAGCAATCGAACGACAACACCAAGATCTACGTTTTGGTGCTAGTTTCATGTCATAAAACTATGCGCTTCTAGACCAACTAAGAACCTGTTTCTCGTGCCCATGCCCAAAAAAATTGTTGGTCGTCGTCGTCGTCGTCTTCTTCTTCTTCTCCGTCAAGTATAACTCACGCTAGGAGTGGTTTTAAAGAACGGCGATAGTACCAATCGCTTCAGAATTTACCGGCGCGGTGCCCCTTAAGGTAATAAAGAAGCTACAACGAAAAAGTACTATATACGGTATGGGTATATTACTTTGTTCTAAATACAGGAGTATGGATAATTTTAGTCAGCTTCGTTGACACGGAGAAAAAAAAACTTATGAAACAAGTAAATAAAAACCTTCTCTAACGAGAAAGTTGGTGGGCATATAGGATTGACAATGTTGGTGTAAAAAGCACGGAAACAAGTGTGACAGAAATGTTACTGGAAAATTGAAATAGGCCTATATTTAGCCCATTTTCTCAGGCGTGCGCTGCCTAAATGTGACTGGGCTAAATATAGGCCTATTTCAATTTTCCAGTAACATTTCTGTCACACTTGTTTCCGTGCTTTTTACACCAACATTGTCAATCCTATATGCCCACCAACTTTCTCGTTAGAGAAGGTTTTTATTTACTTGTTAATAAATGGATGCTGTGTATCAATGGAGCATTATGGATATCCAGTAAGAGTGAAATAGAAAGAGAGGGGTTGGAAAGAGAGAGAGAGAGAGGGGGGGGGGAAGAGGAAGATATGGTCACATCACAGAAAGTGACCGAAAATCTATGATGCCACACAACTGATGTCATATTCTAATTACACACACACCAATTAAGTTTGTGTACCTGAGACAGCATGAAAAGCTTAAGGACATACTGTCCTCAAGGTCTGGTGGTGATTACGTGCAAGTGTGCAATACATTAAATTGTACAACTCACCTTTCAAGTGCCACACCCACTAAAGTCACGTGATTCCAATGACCCCATCAAGGTTGTAAGGTCTCAAAGCATGAAATGCTTTAGGGACATACTGTCCTCAACGTCTGGTGGTGATTACGTGCCAGTGTACAATAAATTAAATTGTACAACTCACCTATCAAGTGCCAAGACCACAAGATGTCACTGCTATTTCACTGCTATTTCAGTGGTGATCATACTGTTGGCCTATTTGTCAGGAACCATATCAGCTAACCTCTGCAACTCTAGGTCCTTCTCTCTGGGGATCTTGACCATTCTCCTGCTCCCTCACACACTTTAAAACAATGGTTGATATAAATGATGAGCTGCAAATATATGGTTGCATGGGCGGCCAATTCACCACCCTTCTGGGCTACCTGGTTACAAAGATTGACCCCGGTCAAACATGGCCTCCCATGCTTCCTACCATCCGGTAGACACATTGACCCACTGCTATACAGCATACAATTACGCATTCGTTAACTTAGCTAGTGTTGCCAAAAGTATCCACTGGTCAACATCGCACTGCATAACACACGTGACGCATGCGATAACACATAACCCTGGCATACACACCCCCATTCCTGTCCTCCTCACTTATCTTAACCACCTGTTAAGCCCATGCCATGCATCATTAATATCTTAGACAAGTAAATAAAAACATTCTCTAACGAGAAAGTTGGTGGGCATATAGGATTGACAATGGTGGTGTAAAAAGCACGGAAACAAGTGTGACAGAAATGTTACTGGAAAATTGAAATAGGCCTATATTTAGCCCATTTTCTCAGGCGTGCGCTGCCTAAATGTGACTGGGCTAAATATAGGCCTATTTCAATTTTCCAGTAACATTTCTGTCACACTTGTTTCCGTGCTTTTTACACCACCATTGTCAATCCTATATGCCCACCAACTTTCTCGTTAGAGAATGTTTTTATTTACTTGTTTCATAAGTTTTTTTTTCTCCGTGTCAACGAAGCTTCATAACTGTAATGTGATGAGGAACGATGTGCAATGGACAAATGTCTATACCTTACGAACGCTTTGTGCATTGCCCCGACCACAAGTTACTATATAACTTTAATAAATACGTACTAGTATGTAAAAAATTTAGCCCACTCACGTCTCAACATATAGTGCACGGTCTGTTGTATGGGCTAAATATAGGCCTATTTCAAATTTTCAGGATTATTAAATGCACAGCTCGCAGGTATTTAGTATACCCATACCGTATATGATACTTTTTCGTTGTAGCTTCTTTCTCAATTATGACCTTAAGGGGCACCGCGCCGGTAAATTCTGAAGCGTTTGGTATCATTGCCGTTCTTTAAAACCATTCCTAGCGTGAGTTATACTTGACGGAGAAGAAGAAGACGACGACGACGACGACCAACAATTTTTTTGGGAATGGGCACGAGAGGCAGGTTTTTTGTTTGTCTGGAAGCGCATAGTTTAATGACATGAAACTAGCACGAAAACGTAGATCTTGGTGTTGTCGTTCGATAGCTGCAAAGTGATAAGCAATCCGTTTCTTCGTTGTCCCTCCCGACGCGATTTAAAAATTTTAATGACTTCATCACTCCTCAATCAATCCTATATTGAACCTGCTGACGCAGGTTCAGATACGTACCGACGCTTATAGTTCAAGTGGTAAACGTCCATAATGCTCTACGTTCGAATTCACATAGCAGGCATACTGCGGTTCAAATTATTCATATCATAGTTATACATGTAAGTTATTTAGATTTGAATGCGTTGCATAATTCATTGCGGTGTGCGTATACGTGATATTTCGAGAATACGCACAATGAATAATTGTCACCTAGGGATTCTTGAAATATGCCAGGTGGATATTCGAAATATACACTACCCTTGGTATATTGATGGTATACGCGAAATATACGCAAAAATATACGCTAGCGTATACTAGGTTTTTTGCACAGTGGCCTACACCTCAACTACAGCCTACACCTCAACTACAGCCTACACCTCAACTACAGCCTACACCTCAACTACAGCCTACACCTCAACTACAGCCTACACCTCAACTACAGCCTACACCTCAACTACAGCCTACACCTCAACTACAGCCTACACCTTAACTACACAAACCAAAATTGGTGCAATGGTCTAAAATACTCTGCAATTGAATCCTGAAATGCATGCATGTGACTTGCACAACTCAAGATCACATGCATAAAATTAAAAGGCAAAACTACATCGGCCCAAAGATTTAGGAAACCATTGGCGTCCCTATAGGTATTTCAAAAGGTAAGGGGGGAGGGGGCTAATCAAACAGAGGGCGCCAAGGGGGAGGGGCTCTGACTAATCTATGAGGCGTAAAAAACAGTATGGTTAAGTTGTGAAATTATCCCTACTCCATAAAAGAGATACTTCTTGGGTGCATCTTGAGAAAGAACTCCACCGCTGTGTCGTAGTTTACTGATTGCGTAATGAAATTCATGAGTACTAGAAAGCCGTCTACAGGTCATAGAGGACCTTAGCCAGTTTCTCAGATGGCATAAGGTAGAAAAGCTTCTCTAGCAGCTGCAACTATAGTAATTGGAAGCGTGCAACCAATTTTTATAAAGCGGAAAATATTAGGAAACGCTCACATCACAACTGATTAGTGCCGATGCAAGAGTATCCGGCCGCGGACGATCGATTGGTGAACACGGAAAAGAAGAAACACTTACAGGATACGATGATATGAGAGAAATAGATGGATTTCTAATTGACCCCGTCGGTTCAGAAAGAGGAGTCATCGGAGGCAAAACGTGTGCAACTGACGAATCAGAACTGAGAATAGAACAAGGTAATATTATGACCGATTTTATTTGGGTATGCATTGCGCGCTCCATTGTTGACCTGGTGACGCAGAGAAACAGACCAGGCTCGCTCGAGCTCGATGGTGTAAACACTACTACTTTATCGATGCAACGGATTGTGCGATTGAATGCAGTTGACGTTGCAACTTAGATTTTCGATTCTCAGCCCCGCTTAGCTTTCGCTTTGTGTTCGACATTGTATTCGAAACCAACGATATATTTTGAATGATGTAATATGGTGTCCCCCCTATCCGGACGCCACTGGAAACAAGTAATAAAAACATTTTCTAAATGAGAAGGTTGGTGGTATTATAGGAATCAAAGATGATCAGTGGCGGCGGAAGGGGGGGGGCTGGGGGGTCTCGAGCCCCCCCAATAATGACATAGGGGGGGCTCAGCCCCTCCTAAACAATAACCGGTATAGTACAATCGTTATTCCTTGCCCACGAGATCGCTCGCGTATACCGTTAATGTTCGCCTGTGCCCGCGCATTTATATAATGCAATCCAGAAAAGACACCGTAAGCGACCGCTCGATGAGGAAAAGGGGGGCCCCCTCTCAACTCTCAACTAATAATATTCATAGAGCTAGTTTTCTTGAATCGTAAGAGTTTTTTCGTGCATAAATATAATTAGGGCATCGAAAGCTTCCACAATTCGCGCGGGAGGGCACACCTCCTCCCCCCCCCCCCCCCCCCCCCCCCCCCCCCCTTCCCCCCTATTAGCGTGCTTGACAATGTGAAGCGAAGGCTGTCCCGATTGATTGTTAGCTGAATGCCAAATGCTAACAGTACAGATAGATTGTAATGGGTTGGGAGTTCTAACTCCTCCCGCCCCCGGCAGACAAAAAGAATATTGTGAACAAATGGTCTCTTTGAATTCATGAATTTAATTATCCCCGCTTTTAGAGCCTCCCCAATCTTATATACCTTCCGCCGCCGCTGATGATGGTGGTGTAAAGAGCAAGGGAACAAGGCTTCTGATTGAAAAGGAAAAATGATATAGACCTATATTAGCAGCATGTTGTCATGTTTAACTGTATGCTAATATAGGTCTATATCATTTTTCCGTTTCATAGAAGGGTAGGATAGTTGTGTAGAAGGAGGAGGTGGAGAGGAGGAGGAGGAGGAGGAGGAGGAGGAGAGGGGGAGGGGAGGAGGAGGAGGAGGTGGAGGAGAGGAGGAGGAGGTGGTGGAGGAGAGGAGGAGGAGGTGGTGGAGAGGAGGAGGAGAGGAGGAAGAGGAGGAGGAGGAGGAGGAAGAGGAGGAGGAGGGGGAGGAAGAGGAGGAGGAGGAGGTGGTGGTGGTGGTGGTGGAGGAGGAAGAGGAGGATGAATTGTGCGCCGGCCTATTCGGGCACATCCACATCTCTTCAAACCTCCGCATAAGGCACGCCTGCAGGCCCGGACGTACGAAGGGGGCGTGACAGATAAAGATGGGGGGGGGGGGGGGGGTTAAATGATTTATTCACACTATCAATGCAAATTGCCTAATTTCCTGCTATGAATAATATTATTGAAGGGCTGGGAGGGGGGGGGGGAGGGGGTTAAACCCCCCTCCCCCCCTAGATCCGCTAATGGCCTGCTCGCACTATTGTTGACGCACCTACTAGTGCACTCTAAAAATAAAAAGGCAATACTGCACATCTATATGTGGGTAGAGTTAACCTTTAATCACCCGTCGTCCTACGCGTAGGATTATCGTCCTACGAGTAGGACGCAAGTTAAAATAAATTTTTAGCAAACTCATGTGATCTAAGAACAAACCAAAATCTCATTGTACTGTAGAAATGGTTATTAATTCAGAAAATATTTTTACTTTCTTGCAATTCTTCAAAGATTGTCAAATACAATCAATACTGCATTGCTAAAAGATGTATTTGCGGTAAATCGCAAAGCAACTTAAAGTACTAAAAAGTAATGTTGGGAAGATCAGAGCAACAGGTTAAAAGAAGGGGGTAGTAAGACAGGTCTTTTGCACTAAGCATATAAAAAAGTACATTGTAGATTTGGAAATTGCTAGCTCCACAAGCTTATGAACGATAGGTATTAGTCAGACGCATGTTGCGGGAACAGTCAAGTGAATAGACAAAATCTTGCACAGCGATTCACGCGTCTGATTGCGTATGACTACATATCACGTATTTTATGTGACCAACGGGAAGTTCACGTAACGAATGTTTACGGGCATCGCAAACCAAAATGGGCCTCGTACTCAGACTCAAATGTACCTAACGCCCATTCAATATGTTCTAAATGCTCACAAAGTGCCCTTGTGATTCTGTTATATTTTCGTTTCCGCCAGTAGATGACCTTTTCGGCAAAATGGCTGTTTCGAGACATGTTTCGTTAATCCCGTGTTCTATACAAAACTATGGTGAGATAGAAAACCCATCGTACGTATTCTGCCTTTTTACATTTTTTGCAGCCCTCAGGAGGGGCACGTTTTACTCGCGTACATTTGCTGCTGGTAGCCATTTATTCTACGACGTACTAGTAAGTGGCACTTCGTTTAATGGGTGCATGTTGCGCTGCGTACGCGTACTGATAAATATTGTGCTCGACATAGGTATGTGTTTTCTAGTAAGGCTCTGAAACAAACAAGTCAAACAAGGTATGACACCAACACGATGAGGTTTTTTGTTTTACCCCGCGTGTCATATGCCTTGCAGGTCAATCGGTTGCCTACAGTTCTGTCACCCCAGTTGAGGAAAACTACACTGATCCGTGAAGGTTAGCGGCTTCTTCACAGGCAGATTTTTAAAAGGTAGTGCTGTTGGTGAATTTTAAAATTTAACCCTGTATCGACCCTAATAGGTGACGATTCAGCTAGGCGTGCCAAGCGATCCCTACGTATACAAAGTTAAGGCCTCTCTAGCTGCGTGCATGCAGGCGGCGGGATCAAGCACATCATGAAGGAGTATTCATTATACCAGGTAGAGCAGATCGTTCAGCATGCGTGTGTTTTATTAGTGCTCTATTTGGCTAGGGTGCGTGTCTCCCAAGCATGTGTAACCTGAGTGGAAGAGGCTTCTGCAATGATCTCTTCAACTGGCTCTACTTGTAACATTGCTATATTCCCCTATGTACATGCATATGTAAAAGGTTATTAATTTTTATTTGAAAGAAATTTATTAATGCATGTTACTGCTGGGAACGAGTCATTATCGTGGGGACGGGGATGAAATCACGGTGTAATAACGTAGTCTTGCGGATGTTGCTCACGTACTCACGCGCAAACACACGGATGAAGATTACGACCGTAATCGTATTCCCGTGAGTAATCGGTCCGAACGCGGGTACGTAAGCCTGAGGACAACGTAATCCGTAACGTCAGGGTTACAAATGAATTTACGTGACCTTACGGGCCCGCGGCAGGGCAATCGAATCGCTGTGTTGAAAACTTACTGTGTGTTTTCGGTAAAAATGGTAAAACCAATTAGAGTAAAAACACTGCCATAGAATTTATATAGTAGCACACACATCATGCTTTAAAAAACATTCAAAAAAAGTTCTACATGTCGTACTTATTTCTGTGACAATTTAACTCTCTTTTTAAGAACCGTATCTGTTTATTAGCATCGTGTAACCAAGGGTGTGATTTAAAAAATAGACTGACAATTGGTAAATTTAGCACGATAGACACATCAAACAGCAGTAGAGAAATGGATGCCAAAAAACTGCATTTCTATATTTATAATGAATTTTTAAATATTGGTCCTACGCGTAGGACTTGGACCTGGTGAATTAAGGTTAAGGCATTGGTATCTGTGTATACAATAATATCATTGTTTAACCAAAGTGGAGTTGTCCAAGAATGAGGGAGCAGAGGAATGTTAGATAGTGGGAAGGAGCAGAGGAATGTTAGATAGTGGGAAGGAGCAGAGGATTGTTAGATAGTGGGAAGGAGCAGAGAAATGTTAGATAGTGGGAAGGAGCAGAGGAATGTTAGATAGTGGGAAGGAGCAGAGGAATGTTAGATAGTGGGAATGAGCAGAGGAATGTTAGATAGTGGGAAGTGGGTTCAACAAGCCGTGAACACCAAATTGGTATAATATATCAAAGGGTCTCCATGGAAGAGTGTTTTTGGTATAACGGTATAAACACACCTCTGACGAAGACGTAGCGTGCCAGATTCGCTCTTGTACCATTTGCGTTATGAAGATAATGTCACAGTGGAAAATATATGCGTTAGAAATCATTCCGTAATTGATTCAGAAATTGATTCAGAAATTAATTCACACAAAAATCACACGAAGCAAATGACTCGATGCTTGTTTCCTGCATGTTATACGTCATGAAATTAGTTTTTTACTACCAAGGCTGAGAATAATGATTCAATTGAATCATTATTCAAAGTTTGTTCAGCTTTGGCAGTGAAAAATTAAAAATCAACTTTTAGCAAGAATGGCTCGAATGATTAATCATTCGAACCATTCTTGAACGCAAATAAAAGCTGATTTTCTATACCATTCAGGCATACATGCAGGTAGTCGACTGTTCTATATTTAGAATGGCTCGAGCCGACCCTCTCATAGCCTAGTTGAGCGTAGCCCGACCTTCGCGTTTTGGCGGAAGGTCAGGTATCAAGCCTAATGCCTGGATTTGTGCCCATCTGATAGTGCTGTGGGATGATTAGTCTGACCGTTGATTGACACGTTGGTCGCGTGCTGGCTATGAATCTGGTTTTGTAATGGCTCGGATTTCTGCCCGCGGGATTATCTGTCGGTGAATGATGGTCGCTGATCGCGTGGCTGGCAATGACTATGGAGAGAGTTAAAGAGTGCGTTACCGATGCGGCTAAGCGGGAGTTGGGCTACCCAGAGACGAAACCAGAGCAACTTGAAGTAGCTGCTACTTTTATTGAGGGCAGAGATATCGCAGTTCTGCCTATTGGTTACATTCACACATCCCATGCATGCTGATACATTCACACATGCACACAAATCTTACTCATGCTCATACATTCACACATGCACACACATCCTACCCATGCTCATACATTCACACATGCACACACATCCTACCCATGCTGATACATTCACACATGCACAAACATCCCACCCATGCTGATACATTCACACATGCACACACATCCCACCCATGCTCATACATCCACACATCCACACACATCCCATCCACATTCATGGAGGAGGCGGGGTGGGGGAGGGGGTGAGGGGGTGGCGGTCGAAGCTCTGCGTGGGTTGGGACAGGTAGTACCCCATGCCTGACCCCTCGTCAAACACGGGCTGCCTGTGCCCATAGGGACCGGGGTAGTGCCCTGGGCCAGGCTGAATCTATTTATGTGATGCGCAGGGTCCTCGTTGAGGTGACTCTTGCTCCTCATCAGCAACCTGCCCCCATGGAGCTCCTCCCGCAGGTACTGCCCCTTCCTCCTCATCCTCCTCCCCCTCATGGGTGTGGCCTCTGCAAGTAGCCGGGGGGGGGGGGGCCCTCCCACAAAGGCTGTCCTTGTGCTGGAGGATCAGGTACCCAGACCACTGTTGTTGTTCGAGACGGGGGGGGGGGGGGGGTCCACCATCATGGGAAGCCGTACTCTCCCGGCATCATGTAAGGGGGTCTCCACAGGGTCGGGTATCAAGCCTATACCTGAATTTGTGCCCATCTGATAGTGCTGTGGGATGTTTTAACACTTGATTAGACCGACCGCGGTGATTGACATGTCACGAAAAATTCTATCCGTCCGCAAAAAATTATCCTAGGATAAATTTTGGCAACATTCCAGACTGCAAGAAATTATCTCACCCTGCCATTTTTTATCCCACCTCTAGAGTTCAGGCCCGTTGGCAGGGGGGGATCGGGGGGGATGCATGGGGATGGAGGGGGGGGGGGGGCGCCATCAGTAGCCAGGGAGGCCGCTGTCTATCCCCCACCCCGCCAGTCATCCTGGCTACGGGCCTGAAATAACACAACACCTGCACAAACCAGTGGCGTAGCGGGGAGGGGGGGGGGAGGGGGGGGGGGACATGTCCCCGGGCGCAGGGTTGAGGGGGCGCCGAAATAGACGAGAGATAATTACTTATCGCGTCAACGAGAACTCACCAACGCATGGGCAGATACAGAGGGGGGAGGGGGAGGGGGGAGTTGTAAACCCGTTCATATAAGGCTCCTCCCCTTCCCACTTTTCCACTAGGTACCGTCGTCGTCGTCCCCACTTTTCGTATCGGGCCAGAAGCCGACAGCACCCCCCCTTCCCCAGCACCATTAGTGCATTATGTCTCCGGGCTCAACAATCACACTACGCCACTGGCACAAGCCACGTGTGACAGCAGGCGCTAATATTAAATCTCTTTTTGATCAGCAACTTGTACGTGAAGCCAACATGGAGACGCTTAGTGAGCCAAGGATATGTGGAAGTGAAGAAGATCTTGGCGACTACGTTAAAAGACAGCCGGTGACTCGGCGTCACTGAAGCGACAGATTCGGCTGAGATCTAAGAAATGCGAAGTGGAGAGCTTACTACTAGTACAAGCTAGTGCTGGGAGATAAAGGCGATGTTAGTAACTAAGTCTAAGCATTGCATCAATAGGCCGAATTGAACTTAGAACTTTTACTAAATTAGTACACTGTCACCCTCACGTTCTGGGAATATACGTTAGTGGTAGGTTGATATTTGACAGACAAAATTGAGCAAAATAGAGTGCCGTGCCATGTTGTGTTCTGTCTGGAGGTCAGTGCAGGATGGAGGGGCTGGGGTGCCTCACGAGAGGTCTATATCTCCATGCCCATGCATGCGCTGATTCGAGCGCATGACAATTAACTTACTTTTGCAAAACTGAGAGGGCACAGTACTCTATTTCGTGGAAGGGTGAAATTTGACGGTCAAAATCCCCTAGGACACATTTTGGCAGAGTAGGATAATATTTGGCAGCCAAAATCTATCCTATGATACATTTTAGCTGAAAATATCTATCCCATGGGATACTGCAAAATTTTATCCTAGGATTAATATAATTTTTGTCGTGACAGACACGTTGGTCGCGTGCTGGCTATGAATCTGGTTTTGTAATGGCTCGGATTTCTGCCCGCGGGATTATCTGTCGGTGAATTAGCCTCGTCTTCAGACCCATGTTACGCAGCAGCGGATGGATTACATCACCGCTACGTGGTTCTGTTCGCGTAGCGGTGATGTAATCCATCCGCTGCTGCGTAACATGGGTCTGGGGGCGAGACTAAGGTGAATGATGGTCGCTGATTGCGTAGCTGACTATGACTATGGAGAGAGTTATAGAGTGCGTTACCTTCCCTTCCTGGAGCCCACCATCACCAGCCCCAGCAGCAGCAGCAACAGCAGCAGCAGCTGTCGTCAAAGAAGACCCACAGCCCCCCTAAGGGAAAGGGAAGGAGGGACTCAACCGAATTCAGGAAGTCAGACTCCCTCCTCCATCCCTCGTTCAGAACGGAAAGAGGATGAGGAGGATGAGGAGGGTCTGACGCTCCAATGTGTCCAGTACTGACATGGAGCACCACCTACAGCGCAGGGACTTCATGGAGGAAGCCATGGCCAAGAGGGGGGGGGGGGGGGGGGTGGATTGGGCCCACCTCCTGCCCCCCATCATGGGAGGACTCCCGCCCACCTTCCGCCAAAACGCGAAGGTCGGGCTATCGTGATACCGCAAGCCGCCCTTTAAATTGTTGACGTAATTGTATATTGTACGCATGCGCATCTGAAATCGCCTTGCAAAGCAGTCTCAAACTTATACCTATAAAAGCAACACGTTTTTTGCAGTCCATCTAGGGCTAGTAACACGGCCCTAACAGTTATTATAGAGCACTACCCGCTCACACGTGACACGCGTCCACATGCCTATACTTATGTTATTCACGTAGTGCAGCTGCTAAAAATATGTATACCACGTGAGTTGAATACCCTGTCCATCCGCGTATTGCTTATCTCGTCCTTCTATTACGACGAAACTATACAGCATGCAAAAAAGAAGCATGCACTAACCTACTATATACTCATGTTACCGATATTATTATGTTATACTGATGGCTGAAAATGTAAATACTTACCGACCTCTTCAGTCTTCACTATACCTATATATAGATTTATTTATTTATTTATTTATTTATATGGGGTCGAGGCAGCGAAAATGGACCTATAGTGCATATTACAAAAATTACCAGGAAGGAGCATCAAAATCCACGCGTGCATTATTAAAAACTCAGGTCCCTCTTGTAACTCCATGATGGACAGACTAATTTCCAGTGCGTAAGAAATATGTTATAGAGGTCATAGGTGTCTCTTTGAAAATGAAATACTTTGAAAACTTGAAAAAAAATATGCGTTAGGTCCCTTTTCGCTGCCTCGATCTCATATATAATTATAATTATATTTCGAATTCGTCCCCCTATAAATATATAATATGCCAACGAATTAAACACATTACATAACGCATCCGGTCGATCATTTGTCTCTTCGGTCAGACTGCTACGCTACGGAAAAGGGACAATGCGACACGTCACAGCTCTGATGCTATACTCACTTGCACACGTCTGCGGGTCTTTGAACATTTCCATCTCTGACAATGGAACGGACTCCGTCACCTGCTTGAACGGCCAGAACGGGTCTGTATCATGTCGCTCAATGGACTACGTCATGCAGTCACTAGGTGACGGTAACTACAGTTCAACTTCGGTGGCAGTCACCCTATTTAATGACCAGTACACGACAAAGCCGAATTACACTCTCGCCAGCAACTTGACATTGCTAATTAAGGGCAACCAGCAAATCAATATTATGTGTTCGAACTATACCATCTCGTTTGCTTCAACGCAAGGATACGTTTCCATGGAGAGATTGACTTTCGAGCAATGTTCAGGTCCTCACGGCTTTGGGCTTACCTTACTGCGCTTTTACGACGTCACCATGACAGACAGTAAAGGAATAGGAATTATTGGTACCACTTTTGTGAACATTATGTCCAGTGGCTTCAGTTTCGTTCAGCCATATTCTAGAGAAGCTAGCCTCGTTATCTCCCACGGCCAGCCAGCTGGTACAACAGTATTCATCAGCGACAGTACTTTTACTAGCTACTGCACAGGGCCCACGACTATCTGGGTAACCAATGGAAACATACAAATACGAGGAAACATCACCATTGCCAATAGCACGGGTTATCTCGGTGGAGCAGTGAGACTCACAAGGTCGCAGGTGATCGCAGTAGGAAATGCCTCCGTCATCTTTGATAACAACTTTGCTCAGTACGGCAGTGCAGCGTACATGGAGGACGTGTCTAGCTGCCCGCTGCTCAACACATCCAGCGCTGCCCTTAGCATTAAAACCATCAACTCAAAGCATTCGTGCGTGTACATAGCTAACCCAACTAACCTCAGCACCTGCCTGTCTCCCACATCTTTCTTATATCACTTAGGAAACAGCTCAGACTGCACAATAAGCACTTCAGCTACCAGCCTCTCTGTAAAGATGGATGCCAAGTTTGTGGTAATTCCTGGAAAGGACATAATATTGAACCTCCTCATCACTGATTACTTCCAGAACAGGGCAACTTGTGAGGGGTCAGTCTACATTAACCAGCCCTACGGAGCAATGACATACTGCAATACTCCAGTGGACTCCATACATTTGTCATGTCCCTTATATGTACCCCAGAATCAGTTAACAGTGTTGGCTTCAGCGGAGGGATGGAACTCAACAGCCCAGGTACAGAGTGAGGTGGAGCCTAGCAACACAACCAGTAACATAAGCATCACATTAAGATGTGAAGGTGAGGGTGGACCAAATGGTTCTGTTTCATTTCAACTTCAAAAATGCCCAGTCTTTATAATGCAGTTTAATAATACCACGCATACTTGTGAGTGCATCTCCCCAAATGTTGGGAAAGAAAACTATCTGTGTTCAGTGAACTATGGTGTTGCATGCATTCAATCTGGATACTGGAGAGGCTGGGACCAGAACCAGTCTGTGGTGATACCATGCCTCTCCTGCAAGGCAAGTGTTCTGCCTTGTCCCCTGACCGCAGACACATCCTTTCGTCTTCTCAGCGAGCAACCAGATAATCAGTGCTCTGGAAACAAGGCTGGTCTTTTGTGTTCCAGGTGCAAAGATGGCTACTACTTTTCTTTCCCACCACTTCGATGTGTTGTAGATAACAGCTGCTCAACATCACACTCTTTTGGATTATTAACTATTACAACCGTTTTTGAATTTGCAAAGGCCATCGTCATATTCTTAGTGGTGAGCAATAAACTTGGAGCTGTTTTTGGTCAAGATACCAGATCACATGGAGTGGGGTACTTCTTTAGTTCGCTATTCTACTTGGCTTCCATTGGACGCCTGCCAATACTTACTCTTCCTCAGTTCTATGTCCTCAAGCTGATCGTTCAAGTATTTAGGACAATCACCCACTTACCCTTAGATATCTTTGGTGAGATTAGATGGTGCTTCTTTCCCTCACTAGGTGCACTTGGCATCTTTGCTTTCCAATTCCTTGGGCCTGTGGTTGTGGGGATCATGTCTTTGGTGGCATATATCTTCGTGTGTCTTTGCCCAAAGGTCCTCTCGAAATTTCACCCCTCCCCAATGCAGTCCATCAGCCTCCTTGTCCTCTTCACATTCTGGTCCCTTGCCGCCACTTGTATTAACATTCTACAATTCACTATGGTTGGGCAGAATGTGAGGGTCCAGGTGCAACCTGACCTTCCCTACTTCACTGGGCTACACTTACCTCTAGCCGTCATATCCATAATATTTTTACTATTCCTTGTATTCCCATTGGTCACATTTCTGATGCTCTCACAATTTCTCTGGAAATGTGTAAACCTTAGTAAGATTAAACCATTGCTAGATGAGTTCCAATCCTGCTATAAGAAGTCCTATAGGTGGTATCCTATGATCTATTTCATAGCTTGGCTGCTTATCGTTACTGTTGGCAATCAGGCATCGTACATATACCTTACACTATATTTCATTATATTCCTCACTCTCTGTGTCTTGCTTGCCACCTTTCAACCGTATGAGGTGTGGTGGCTCAATGCCCTTGACGCGCTGCTGTTGCTGGACCTCCTCGTGATGACCTTGCTCCTTCTCCAGCAGACCTTAGTGACTGCAGAGAACAAGGTCATCACAGGTGTGGTGTACGTGCTGGTGTTGGTACCTTTTGTGTTCTTCACAATCGGCATCTTCATCCTCTTTGCCACCCAGTGTGGGTGCAAGAACTGCTGTAATAGACCGAGTGTTAGGGAAATACAGCCAAAGAAGCCGCCACCAGATACTAATGTTCCAGGGAATAGACAGGCCGATTATGATGATGATTATTGCCGTGAGCATGATACTATTGTTAATTATTAATAATACTTAACGACTTACATAATGATGATTAGTGTATGAATGACTGGCTGATGTTTAGTATTTATATGCATCGTTTCTGTTTTTGTATCCCTCATCAAGCTTTTTGAGTTTCACTCCTGAAAATATATTTCACAGTTGTACTCATCCTCATAGATACACATGCATGCAAGCATACACACACACACACACACACACACACACACACACACACACACACACACTAACCCATATATCCAAAAATGCGCAGTCACCAAAAGTTGTAAAGGTTATATATTCTTTGAGTGAATAGTATTAAAAACATAAAAAATGGTATAGAATTTTTTTCTTTGATCTTTTCAAGTTTAATGTATTCAAAAATATCTGCATTCATTTCATATTATAGCAAACTAATCAAATGCATAAATACAAATATGTTTAACTTCTCCAGATCATATAACGTTTGTACAGCGATTTGTATAATAGTTAGTTTTGGTTCCCTGATGCAATGCAGTACATACACGCAAATACTTCTCAAAGACTTAATTGTAATATTTCACCATTCATGTTAGAAAGATAACCATACTACTAATGTTTTTCATATGTTTCAACTTCACTTAATTTCGTTTATCCCTGGTGCAAAAATAAAGAAATGAAAAATGCAGAAATGCTTGTAGCAATGTGAATCTGAAAGGACCAAGTTATCAATTAACATCTACTGTTGGTTAATAAATGCTATAGCCACCCCACTCTCAATCGACTTCTTCGTTAATTTTGTGCCTGAGGATCGAATGTTTTCTAACAAATTTAAGTATGCGACTAACACATCAATGTCTTTACCTTTTCATTCTTACGCGTCCAACTTTCGATCAATCGTTACGGTTTAAAACACCAAAATGGACCATTTTTGTTACCGTTTTTGTTCGTCGATTTGTGCTCTCTAGCTCTGTAGCAAATGCGGAATCGCTCCGAATTTTCAGTATTAAGCGAGCGATGTATTTGATATAGAATCAGCCCCCTTATGTACTTGTATCGTTCAATGCAACGTACAAAAACAGCTAAAAGTTGAAAGCAGCTCAGTAACGTCGCCGTTTTGAGTTATTAGCAAATGAATATAATTATATTAATCGTAAACATTAATAACCATCGATGCTGAAGGTGGTGCCGAGGACATTGCTTTGAAACGGTTCTTATCAGAACCAATCAGAGGAAGCATCAACTAGCAAGCGAAGCTCTATAGGCCGCTAGTATCTGCGTGGGCAGAACTTAAAAAAAAAGGCAGAGAAAAGAAGGAAGAGGGGCAAGCTGACGATAAAAGATGCATCCGCGGAAATTATTGATGAGACACCATCGCTCAACTCCAGGTATTACATACGCAAAGCCAGGATCTTTGCATCGGAGTCAGCAAGATAGGGCATGAATTCAGACAAGGAATCCGGTTGTTCCGCGGATGCATGCGTCTTTTATAGTCAGCTTGCTCCTCTTCCTTCTTTTCTCTGCCTGTTGGTGCCCAGTAATTCCAATTGTGCGATTTCCTCGTGGAGATTTCCTTTTTTTTTAAGTTCTTCCCACGCAGACATAGTTTCCACGCTAGCGCGCCTGGAATAATAAGGATGCTGATTCTATATCAAATGCATCGCTCGCTTAAAATTTGGAGCGATTCCGCACTTATTGGAGAGCACAAATCGACGAACAAAAACGGTAACAAAAATGGTATATTTTGGTGTTTTAAACTGTAACGATTGATCAAAAGTTGGACGCGAAAGACTGAAAAGGTAAAGACATTGATGACGTGTCGATAAACCTAATTTAGCTGGAAACAACCGAATTTTCAGGAAGAAAATCAACGAAGAAGTTAGTTTGGAGAGGGTAACTAATTTTTTAATTATCAAATAACACACATTAATAAATAATTTCATTTTTCAAGTTCACATTGTTAAGTGTATTTTGTATACAACTGCATAACTTTTTGTCTTCAGCTTTTACAGTTGGTGATAAAATTACAATCAAAGAGGGTACATATGAAAAAAATTATTAGGCCAAGTATGATGTTCTCAACTATAAGCTTCAAATATCGGCGGCTACTATTCCGCTATTCTTTATACAATTTCTATCGAGTCTACAGATGTGCGTCACGTGAATCACGTTGCAATACTTATAGACCTTTTACCGCTGGCGTCCCACGTGAAATGGGGGAGGGGGGAGGAGGCCAAGTTTTAAAATGGTATATATAACTTCACCATCATAGATTTGGCTTTTAAAGTTTCGTTAAGAAGTAAATCCTCACACGTTTTATTTTTGCCGGCTGTATTTCGTGATGGAGCTTTGTAAGGGACTGTCACCGCAAAATTGGTCCGGGAAAAATGTGTCCGGCGGACCGAAAATTTTAGTCCGCCGAACCAATTTTTTCAGTGGAAAAATGGTCCTGGGACTAACGTTCCATGGAAATATGGTCCTTCATCGAAAAAAATGGTCCGTTCTGGCCCGGACCGTTTTTCTCTATGGACAGTCTGGAAATATGGTCATATGCCTGAATACGTTTGGAATTCTTATTACTGCTTCAATTGAGAGATCCAAAAACTTCAATGCAGTTTGCCTGATACTATATGTAATATTTGACCGGCGACCGAGTCTTACAGGTAAATGCATGTGGCTCGCGCAATGATTTAGACATACTGCCATGTACTGCATATAGAAGAACAACACTCTTTCGATCAAATACATGTACAGCACCAACAAATGAGTGAAATAAAAGCAACGACATACACAATGAGTCACTGCACTGCTTATACTTGGTTTGCACTCAATACACATGGAGGACAGTTCCACTTCACACTGCTATCTTTCCATATGTTCCTTGGAAAGCGGACACATTTTTCGTGATACCAAATCTCGCAAATACCACACTGAACCATTCGTCCATGAGATATTTGTCTGCAGGTGCAGTGAATTGTGATTTGTTTCTTGCTTTGTGGCTGCTGTTACATATGACTTTTTTTCTGCATAATGGAAATGTTGTCATAGACTTGTTCTGTAGGCATTGTATAGATGGTTCAGGAAAATTCTTTGTGTGTATTGCACGTGTGCTGGATTGAATCCACAACACAAGGAGGTAGCAAAAGCTACAGCAAATAACCCACAATCGCTGCTGCCTCCTTGTATTTGCACTATAGGGAAAATGACTTCGCTTGCGGAATCCGATTGGAAAAGCCATATGTAGCATAATGTAGCAGGAAGACGCTTTATATACGTATCTAGTATAGCAATGAATAGAATGCCGCATACTTAGTCAACTACTTCCCTCATCGCGCAAGAGAGAAGCAACGCCAGAGTAAGGGAAGGTCTACATCAAGGGAAGGCTGTACGTTTTCTACATCAAGTTGGGTGGATTACATCACCGATACGTTCCGCTAGCGCGCGGTTTTAATTATGACGCCACTTAAACCTCTCCATGCGAAACTCTTGCAGTGAGTCTGGGTACGAGATATCCTACCACACGGATCACGTGCGCAATGTTTTTGCTCGTCATGCCCAGGCATACTACGTACCTCCCAAATAATGCGCTCTCATGCTGCAAAAAATGCGCGCGCTGCCAAAGATGTCTCAAATAAAGATCAGGAAAGTGAAATACCCAATTGCTTGAGGACGACGCGGTTATCAAGGACGCTTACTAAACGATCAAAAATCAGGAGAAAAGTCATCTTCGAAGCGGTTAGTGTGTTTTAATTGAAATACCATGCATTAATCTCAATCGTGAACTTAATTATTAGGTTGAGGGATTAGTACCTCTGTGTGTGTGTGCGTGTGTGTGTGTGTGGTGTGTGCAGGTGGTGTGTGTACAGGTGTGTGAATTTGCGCACATTTTATGAATCATAGTGGGCTAATTAATAAAGTTAGTGGCTTAAGAATAATTATTAATATGACATATCTTTTATGCAGCTGGGGTTGGCCAAGCATAGTCACCATAGTGATGGTCACCATAGTGATGGCCTGGCCATCCTACACAGCAGACGTGACAGGGATGAGATGCAAAGACTGAGGTATAGGTTGAACCCTAGCAAGTACAGGTAAGAGGGAGGGAGGGGGAGAGGGAAGGGGGAGGGGAGGGAGGGAGGGGTAGAGGGAGGGAGAGATAGAGATAAGGGGGGGTGGGAGTTGTTACAGGCTCAACCTTAGAGTGATGAGGTGGTAATGGTTTATGTGAGGAGATCATGTGAATTGCTACACCCCTCATTACGTAACCATACTCTTAATCAGTTGATCATACATAACTTATGCACAGAGCTGTTTGAGTGTGCAGACTGATTGAACTGTGTGTTGTGTGTAGATCAACTAGCCATCAGCCACGTTTGAAGGACAAGTATAGAACGGCCGAAGATGATGTGAGTTGGTTTTATTCATTAGGGCACGTTGTGTGCTGGTTCTTTACACCTTGGGTATACACTCCTCACACACATACACACACACACCACACCACACCACACCCTGGTTCGTTCCCTCAGGAAGTGGCAGCCATTATGAGGAAGGAGGAGGAAGAAGGGGTGGAGGATGGTGTGACCATGTACAAGGACTCGAACATTTTCCTTAAGGTACGTTTATAGAGTGGAGGAGGGCTGATCGAAAGGGAAGGGCTGATTGGGGTAGGAGAGGGGAGGAGGGGTTGATAGGGGTGGAGAGAGAGCTGCAGGTTCAGTACGGTTGAATTCTCCGTTCAGTTTGTGATAACTATTTCTGCATCATCAGGTCCTGCAATGGGATCTACTGATATATTGCAGAATGGTTATCAAGTCATTGTGTGTATGTGTGTGTGTGTGTGTTTGACCTAGCTTTCCTCTCTTCTCCTCTCCTCCCCTCTCCTCCCCTCTCCTCCCTTCTCTCGTCCCCTCTCTCTCCACACAGGGCACTCAGAGTGCCAACCCCCACAACGACTACTCACAACATTATGTGGACACAGGACAGAGGCCTCAGAACTTTATTAGAGACACAGGTGGGTGTGTGAGGGAGGGGAGGGGACACTGGTAGGTGTGAGGGAGGTGAAGGGACACTGGTGGAGGTGTGAGGGAGGGAGGGGACACTGGTGGGTAGGTGAGGGAGGGAGGGGACACTGGTGGGTAGGTGAAGGAGGGGAGGGGACACTGGTGGAGGTGTGAGGGAGGGGAGGAGACACTGGTGGGTGTGTGAGAAAGGGGAGGGATACTGGTGGGTGTGAAAGAGGGGGACACTGGTGGAGGTGTGAGGGAGGGGAGGGGTCACTGGTGGGTGTGAGGGAGGGGAGGGGACACTGGTGGGTAGGTGAGGGAGGGGAGGGACACTGGTGGAGGTGTGAGGGAGGGGAGGGGACACTGGTGGGTGTGAGGGAGGGGAGGGGACACTGGTGGGTAGGTGAGGGAGGGGAGGGACACTGGTGGGTGTAAGGGAGGGGAGGGGACACTGGTGGGGGTGAGGGAGGGGAGAGGCACTAGTGGGTGTGAGGGAGGGGAGGGACACAGGTGGGTGTGAGGGAGGGGAGGGGACGCAATAAGAGAAATTGCATTCTGAGGTGGGGCTAAATTATTTGTGATGATCCTACATATTGCCCCTCACCTTAACAACTTGTTTCCAGGGATGAGTGAGCGGTTTGAAGAGTACCCTAAACTGAAGGAGCTAATCAGACTAAAGGTTTGGACATATCTGTGTTTAAAATTGGTTCATCGACTTACATGTATGTACACCCTTGTCTGTTCCCCTCCTCCTTACTCCTGTCCTCTCCCTCCCCTCCCTCCTCTATCCCCCTCCCTTTCCCTCCCTTTCCTTCCCTCCTCCTTTCTTTGAACAGGATGAACAGATCAAGGAACGTGCCACGCCCCCTATGTATCTGAAGGTCCCAGACCTGTCGACCTTTGACCTCAACTCAGGGGGACTGAAGTTTGATGTGATCCTCATCGACCCACCTCTGGAGGAGTACCAGAGAAGAGCAAGTGGTATCAACTTCAGCTGGAACCATTGGGATTGGGATGAGGTGTGGTCTGGAAGGGAAGGGTGTGGCCAGGAAGGGAAGGTGTGGTCTGGAAAGGAGGGGTGTGTGGTTTGTAAGGGAGGGAGGTATTGGTATCTACACCGTGTTGGGGGGCAGATGGTTAGTTTTAACAGAGATTTTAATTCCCCCCTGCCCCTCCTTGCTTACAGATCATGAACCTGAAGATTGAGGACATTTCTGCTCAGAGGTCGTTTGTATTCCTGTGGTGTGGTTCATATGAAGGATTGGACCTGGGCAGAGTGGTAAGTAGGAGGATGTCATGGCTACTTAATACCACCCCTCTCCTCCCCTTCCCTCTCTCCCTTCCTCTCCCTCCTCTCCTCTCCCTCCTCTCCTCCCCCATCTGTGCCCTTAAGTGTTTGAAGAAGTGGGGATTTCGTCGGTGTGAGGACATATGTTGGGTGAAGTCTAACACAAAGTGTCCCGGCAAGTCACATGCCATTGAGCTCACCAAGGCTGTCTTCCAGAACAGCAAGGTTAGGCTATTGGGTCAGTCACCTGGCCATCCTGGGTCAGTCACCTGGCCATCCTGGTCAGTCACCTAGCCATCCTGGGTCTGTCACCTAATGAATGATAAATCCACATACTGCTTTGGTGACCTCATTGCTACAGTTTTCATGGTACCCTTACCTGCTAGGAACACTGCCTGATGGGGATCAAAGGCACTGTGCGGAGGAACCAAGATGGCCACTTCATCCATGCCAACATTGACCTGGACGTGATCATCACTGAGGAGGTAGGTGGGCTGCAATTAGAACTATCTCAACACCTCATGTTGCATTAACAGTGTATGCACGCAAAACATTTTTCTAGTAGGGTCGTTAATATCACACACACACACACACACACACACACACACACACACACACACACACACATGGCTTTGCTTATAAGTATTAAGGTTGAGCTCTTTTTTATGTTTTGTGTTAAGGACATCATGTAGGTGTGTTAAGGACATCATGTAGGTGTGTTAAGGACATCATGTAGGGGGTGTGTTAATATGTCATTCCACTAGCCTGAGCTTGGAAGTATTGAGAAGCCAGAGGAGATCTTCCATATCATTGAACACTTCTGTCTTGGTAGAAGAAGGCTTCATCTGTTTGGCAATGACAGCACTATCCGCCCAGGTAGGTATATGTGGGTGTTTGGGTGTGTGTGTAGATGTAGGTGTGTGGGTGTACATGTGGGTGTGTGGGGGGTGGGGTGTGGGTGTGTGGTTGTGTGTAGGTGTAGGTGTGTGCGTGGGTGTAGGTGTGTGTGTGGGTGTATAGGTGTGTATATATTTGACCAGGCCAGTGGAAATATACAAATGGACGTATGTACCAGGGTGTGAACTATTCTAGGCCCTTGGCATGTCCGTACATCCGTGATGTTCACACTTACACCATGTTCACATGTCCACACATTGCACGTATTGTTCATGTTGTCTATACAGATAAGGTGGTGGTGATTTGGTGACTGTGGCAATGACATTACCATCGTATGTCAGTGTGTGTGTGTGTGAGTACCTCACCACCGCCTCACCACCACCTTAAGACTGCCTCACCACCTTATCACCTCCTCACCACCACCTTATCACCTCACCACCACCTTATCACCTCCTCACTACCTCACCACCACCTTATCACTACCTCACTACCTCACCACCTAGGTTGGCTCACTTTGGGATCTGAACTGACCAGTTCTAACTATCACAAGGAGAACTACCTGGCCTACTTCCAGAAGGAAGAAGACCTGCTCTTGGGGACGAGGGAGGAGATTGAAAATCTACGTCCCAAAACACCTCCCCTGAAGACCAGGGGGACTGGACGAGGACGAGGGATGGGTCGAGGAGGGATGGCGCGGGGAGGAGGGGGAGGAGGTATTCAGACAATTGGGAGGAGCTTTTAATCCCTTTCTATTAGAGTCATGTGGTGTGTCACGTGACTTGAAAATGTGCGTTGTCAATTTGAATGCTATTTATGTCATAACAATGTGCCTGGTTAATTTAAATAGAAAAACTCAAACTTATATTATTATTTATCACACACCAAATACACAACGACTATGATTGGACAGCTTAATGTCAGCCAATAGTAGTTAAGCTGTGATGCTATATGCTCGGGTAATTTTTAAAGTATCAATTTGCGGACGTTAGTTCACATTGGAACGGCCTAGAGGGGTTTCATGTGCAGTGCGTGTTTTACATGTGTGACGTCAGGCGAGCTCCACCCGTCATCATTGGTAGATTACGTATGGTGCGCACCAAAAGGAGCTAGATCAATCGTAATACATGTTCCGGGGGAGAGTACGTGAAATCCAACAGCCGAGAATGCCGACTGTCGAGATGACCGACAGTTCACGCGTTTGGTCAACCACGTTGAAGCAAACAGGGGCGGCCTTGCTGTTTGGCGTGTCCTCGATACTAATTATGACCGTGAACAAAACCGTCCTGACTACGTACAACTTCACCGCTTTTCAAGTGGTAGGACTTGGCCAAATCGTGGCCATACTTGTGATACTGAGGGTGCTTAAGGCGTTTGGCGTGGTTAATTTCCCGGACTGCAGCTGGCAGCAGGTCTCCCGCGTCTACCCGCTTCCCGTGTTCTACTTCTTGAACCTGGTCTTCGGTCTAGGCGCAACGTTGAAGACCAACCTCCCCATGTTCACCGTGCTGCGGAGGTTCACCCTAATATTCGTCGCCCTCGGCCAGATGCACATGTTCAAGCAGTACGAGTCCGCCGCTGTGAACAGTACTCTCGTGATGATGATCGCGGGGGCCCTGGTCGCCGCGTATCGCGACCTCACCTTCGACCTGCTCGGCTACCTATACGTCACTCTGAACAACCTCGTGACGGCCGTTAACACCTTGTACGTTAAGAAGAAGCTCAATGGAGACATGAGCAACGTGGAGCTGATGTACTACAACTGCTTGGTGACACTGGTCCCTGCCTTCGCCTTTGCCGCTGGAACGGGAGACATCGCCACCGCGTACCAGTACACGAGGTGGGCGGAGCCCGGCTTCCTCCTCAACTTCGGGCTGTCTTGCGTGATGGGGGCCGTGTTGATGTACTCCATGACCCTCTGCCAGTCGCTGGTGTCGGCCCTCACGCACACCGTGATCGGCTGCATCAAGAACATCGTGATCACTTACGTGGGGATGTACGTGGGAGGAGACTACGTGTACGAGACCTACAACTTCGTGGGGATCCACATCAGTATCGTGGCCAGCCTTCTCTACAGTTACTTCAAGTTCAAGGAGCAGGAGGTGCACCAGACGGTCCCACCCCTGGTGCTTCACACACCTGCCAAGTCTTGATTGCATGGCAATAGGAGGAAGGAGGGAGGAGTTTATTTCTCTTCTCTCTCTCACTCTCTCTTTTTTGGGATAGCATGGACTGGTGGCAAGAACCATTTTCTTTGTCACCATAAGGATCATTCATGTATTAATATATTGCCTATGTGCATCCGCACATATGGTCCTGTGTTTTATAGTCATCAAAGTGTGTTCTGTTTGGTTATGGTCCTGTGTGTTTTTTTTTTCATTTTCAATTTGTATTTTAATACTAAGGCCTGGTGGGTGATCTGCAGATTAAACATTTGTGGTTCCTATTTTGCAACCCTTCATGACTTTTTCTGCAGTTAACTGGCCTCATCATTTGGGTATGTGGGGTTGGCTGAACCATTCATTTGAAGACATTACAATAAAAACAACGTTCCAATGGGACAATCAAGGATTGTCATTTTGGTTTGGCAAGGGTACAAAGAGTGAATAAAGCATTGGGGGGGGGGGGGGGGGGGGGGGGAACAACGTAAAAATTTATTGAGTGCTTTCGTTCTCACTACAGTAGCGGCTAGTTAGAGTGGAAAATCACACTCCGCTAGAGTGGAAAATAGTGACGATTAATTGATCTAATAACGTTATTCTGATGTGCCTGCTTTAAAAACTGTGGTATCACTGATTAAGTTGTTTTTCAATTTAAACGCGTGACTCACGCATGACCCTAAAACAATTTTAAGGTTTTAAATAAAATACACTGTACTGCATGTATCTTGTTATTGTCGCTTCGCACACGCGCACGCACACACACAGTCATCGCATTGCAAAACGACACATAAGGGCATACGAGTCAAGAAAATGAGATGCAAACCACGCAGCGTACAACAAGCGCACGCACACACTTACACAACACACACGCGCACACACATACACACACACACACCGGCAAGCACACACACACGCACACACACACACACACACACACACACACACACACACACACACACACGTGTGTGTGCGTGCGCGTGTGCGAAGCGACAAAAACAAGATGCAGTCATTTTAAAACCTTAAAATTGTTTTAGAGTCATGCGTAAGTCATGCGAAAACAACCTAATCAGTGATACCACAGTTATTAAAGCAGGCGATCTGAATAACGTTATGAGGTCAATGAATCATGATCATCGCTATTTGAGCGAGGTGTGATTTTCCACTCTAGCGAGCCGCTACGTATGCTTTGTACGTGCACGTTGCAACTCTGCGTGCATTTTTCATATACATTGATGACGCCGTTCAAGATGGCAGGAGATGGGTACACAACCTGTGACGAGGCAATGACCGGCATGGCTACATTCAAGCATTTGAACATTGAAGTACGGCCTCTGTCAGCCACCTCTAAGGCTGCAATGAACGTCTCAACTGTAGCCACCACTTCTGTCCCACCTCACACTCTCCCCCTGTCCTCCCAACTGCCATGGCTCGCTGGGTGTGCACACAGCGTCCATGTTGAAGTGCGGCCACTGTTTTCACCTACATTCTTAATTGGTTGGATTGGTTGGATGTTGCGCCAAATGGCTCCTCCTGTCCCTTGTGCCGTTCCCTTGTCAGGGAATAGCACAAAATCGTCAACTTAATTCTGGTTGAATGACAAGATACAAAAAAATAATAATAACGTTACCGTGGTGATTTAACTACTCAGCTGTCTGTACAAGGTTGCATGCTAACACAGACCTTTGGCTGTGTGTGTGTGTGTGTGTGTGTGTGTGTGTGTGTGTGTGTGTGTGTGTGTGTTGTGTGTGTGTGTGTGTGTGTGTGTGTGTGTGTGTGTGTGTGTGTGTGTGTGTGTGTGTGTGTGTGTGTGTGTGTTCTCACAGGTGGCAAGAATAATTTTTAGTTGCAATGGGAACCATTCTTGCAATGTTAATATACACCTGGCCACATTGTGATTATTTATACCTGACTTTTGTGTAGCCATTCTCATTGTGGTAGATATGACGTAGTTGAGGGGTGGGGTACTCCTGTAGTGTGCACTATTATGCTATGTATTTCGGCCACCTTAAGTCTACTCTTGTTGGAGGGTTAACTATGGGTAGTGGGTACAGGGGTGACCGGAGGGCGAGGATTATGGATAGTGGGTGTAGGGTGACCGGAGGGTGAGGATTATGGGTAGTGGGTAGTGGGTTCAGGGTGAAGATTATGGGTAGTGGGTTCAGGGTGAGGATTATGGGTAGTGGGTTCAGGGTGAGGATTATGGGTAGTGGGTTCAGGGTGAGGATTATGGGTAGTGGGTACATGGTTATGTTTACTGAGGGGTATCCTTATGCATTTTTGTATTGCATAGATATACTATAACCGAGTAAGACCTCTGTAATTAACAACAGTCCATACTGCTACTTAGAAAAGGGGCCGTTCATAATTACGTCACACTATTTTTACCCATTATGGACCCCCCCCCCCCCCCCCCCCCCCCCCCCCCCTCGTCACACTCCATACTGATGTATGCTTAATGTATACATCATCACACTGGCTGGTCCCCACCCTCTCCCTCCTTCAGCATGACGTAATTTATGAACGGCCCCATAGCAGTTATTATTACTGCATAATCCCTACACAAGAATTCTACCAGTAAATTATTAAAATAAAACCAAAAATGCAACGTGTACGAATAGACAAGTTACTTCTTTCCTTTTTTAATTGCATTTATAGCCAAGTTACTACAAGTCAACGTAATAAGATTGCGTAAGTCAAATTATCCCTTTGCTATGTTTCCCAGGTTCAAGCGCTAAATAAGAGCATTTTTCTCCCGCCAATAATATCAGAAAATTAGCGGGGGCCAAGGTCACTGCAAGCAGACTAAAGACCCGTCACCGTACCGAAGACCGAATAAAAAGGACGGACAGTAAAGCTGTACATCTCGCCTCGGATTGAAGATGGCAATATCTAAAAGTACGAATACATATAACCGTCAAAATTGGGAACAGTCTGTAAGTCTTTATCCATGCCTTGTTGACGCCCGCCATTTCTTGACTTCACTCGCTGTTCGTTTTAATTTAATCCTTCTCAGGAGTTTCCAATCCTCTGCCAGACCTGCCTAGGAGATAATCCTTACATGCGCATGGTGAGTGGACCCTCTCCGGGTGCGCTTTATTTAGAATTATTCGTTCTTCGTTTCTGACAGCTGAAGGATAATTACGGGGATGAATGCAAGGTATGTTTGCAACATATATTTTACAAAACTGAACTTCTCACTTAGTATAAATGCGAACGTGTCAGTGAATCACTACCGCCGCCATTTCACCTTAAGGACCATGTAGTATGACCAGTGAGGCCATTGTTACTATAATGATGCACCACAACAAGTTCTCGACTATGATTTTAAACAATACTTATTCTGTTCTCAATGATAGTTGAATCGTTGGCAATTATGAATCCATTTTATTTCTTTCTCTAAGGGGGCGTCTTCAAACTATTTTGTGATGTTTCATTATTACCCCCCCCCCCCCCCCTCATGACGTCATTGATATAGAAGGTTATGGGAGTCTGGACGCCATCTTTTTTGATCAGTACATCGGTAAACGTCACGAGCCTGAACCCCCCCCCTCCCCCTCCCCAACGTCAACGTTAACTTTTCCAAAAATAGTTTGGAGACGCCTCCTAAGTTCAGTTTATAATGTTGCTTTTGTCCGAGCTAAAAGCAGATATACAAAATAAAAAATTGCTTAGTGGAATGTATTATTTATTATTGCTCAATTGTCTGTATTGTGATGTTAAGCAGTAAGTTTAAGTTCATCTGTGGGAGGGGAGGGGTGGGGGGGGGGTCAATGATACGTGTGTGGGAGGGGAGGGGTGGGGGGGGATCAATGATACGTGTGTGGGAGGGGAGGGGTGGGGGTCAATGATACGTGTGTGGGAGGGGAGGGGTGGGGGGGATCAGTGATACGTCTGTGGGAGGGGAGGGGTGGGGGGGATCAATGATACGTCTGTGGGAGGGGAGGGGAGGGGTGGGGGGGTCAATGATATGTGTGTGGGAGGGGAGGGGTGGGGGGGATCAATGATACATCTGTGGGAGGGGAGGGGTGGGGGGGGGATCAATGATACATGTGTGGGAGGGGAGGGGTGGGGGGGATCAATGATACCTGTGTGGGAGGGGAGGGGTGGGGGGGGATCAATGATACATCTGTGGGGGGGGGAGGGGTGGGGGGGGATCAATGATACATCTGTGGGGGGGGAGGGGTGGGGGGGGATCAATGATACATGTGTGGGAGGGGAGGGGTGGGGGAGATCAATGATACATCTGTGGGAGGGGAGGGGTGGGGGGTCAATGATACATCTGTGGGAGGGGAGGGTTTGGGGGGATCAATGATACATGTGTGGGAGGGGAGGGGTGGGGGGGATAAATGATACATGTGTGGGAGGGGAGGGGTGGGGGGGGGATCAATGATACCTGTGTGGGAGGGGAGGGGAGGGGGGGGATCAATGATACGTCTGTGGGAGGGGAGGGGTGGGGGGGGATAAATGATACGTGTGTCTGATGGCAGGGGTTCTGTAATCACGGTATCAGACAGTCCACCTGTAATTGTCTTTGCTCTTCAGATCAATCACGTATTTACTGCCAAGCTTGCACCAGGGGTTTGTGTTCAGGAATATAATAACATATATATATGGGGGTGTGGGCTAAATTATTTATCTTCCCTGCGTGTGCATTGCATATGCATTAAATGGCCTGGACTAGCCTAATTAATGAACTGAGCAGGTCTGTATGGTCAGATCAACATTTCCAACGTGTGTGCATCTAAAATAGGGTTATGGGAACCATATCTAATGCTATATTTAGAAATTAGGTAATGGTCACGTTTGTGTGTGATTACTAAGTGCACATTCTGGGGTTTGTATGGCCCCCTGTAAACCAGGGGGGGGGGGTGGGTTCACCAACTTAGGAGGCGCAGACCAGTGGGTGGGGAGGGTGTGTGGGAGCAGTCAATCAGCTATCCTGTTAACTAACCTTTATTTTTATTTTGAGTTCTGATTAATGTTCATCCTGTTGGTATGTACTCAATGTGTACTATTTTGTCCTAATTAATGCCTACTTGTTACGTTGCCTAGTGTGCACCTATTCATTGTCCTAATTAATGCCTACTTGTTCAGGTGTGTTCACGTCCATTCACTGTGTTCCGATGGTGTCCCGGAGCTCGCATGAGGTACAAGAAGACTGAAGTATGTCAGGCGTGTGCCCAGCTCAAGAATGTCTGTCAGACCTGTCTGCTAGGTGAGTCCTGCAGAGGTGGTGGAGGTGATGGTGATGGGAGTGGGGGAGGTGATAGTGATGGAGGTGGTGGAGGTGATGTGGGGAGTGATGGTGGTGGTGGTGCTAGTGATGCTGGAGGTGATGGGAGTGGGGGAGGTGATAGTGACATTTGCCACTGCTTTTAAGGTCTAACATATCTGTATCGTCTTTATGCATCCGTTTGTGGTACCGCTCCGCGTACGGTTGACGTTGTAATTGTTACAGTATGGTCTCTGCTTCTCTAACGTGACTGCTGCATGCATCCAAGATTTAAGTGGAGGTGGTGGAGGTGATGTGGGGAGTGATGGTGGTGGTGGTGCTAGTGATGCTGGAGGTGGTGGAAGTGATGATGATGGCGGTGGTGATTATAATGACCTCATTAAAATTTATGTGTCACTTGTAACTATGTATATTACACAGCCTGTAAAAATTAGCCACCATGGGTTGACACAACCACCTTTGTATATGTAAGTGGTGTATGTGTGTGTGTGTGCGTGTGTTGTGTGTGTGTTGTGTGTATGTGTGTTGCGTGTATGTGACATTGTGTGTGGGTGTGTGTGTGTTCCCTCCGTTTATGTTACAGTCCCGATTATTTATCGCCATAGTATCAATTAATTCTGTAACACTTAATATTGCTATTACACATATGTGATGAACAATTGCCTAACAGGTAGTCTAGGACGTAGATAGTATAGACCTGGGTTCACACCTGGGTTGACACCTGCATGTAGCTGCGTGTATAAGGATGGTAAGCTGAGATCCAAATTAAGCCTCCATACCTCATGTATAGGTCTCCATACCTCATGTATAGGTCTCCATACCTCATGTATAGGTCTCCATATCTCATGTATAGGTCTCCATACCTCATGTATAGGTCTCCATACCTCATGTATAGGTCTCCATACCTCATGTATAGGTCTCCATACCTCATGTATAGGTCTCCATACCTCATGTATAGGTCTCCATACCTCATGTATAGGTCTCCATACCTCATGTATAGGTCTCCATACCTCATGTATAGGTCTCCATACCTCATGTATAGGTCTCCATACCTCATGTATAGGTCTCCATATCTCATGTATAGGTCTCCATACCTCATGTATAGGTCTCCATACCTCATGTATAGGTCTCCATACCTCATGTATAGGTCTCCATACCTCATGTATAGGTCTCCATATCTCATGTATAGGTCTCCATACATCATGTATAGGTCTCCATACCTCATGTATAGGTCTCCATTCCTCACGTATAGGTCTCCATACCTCATGTATAGGCCTCCATACCTCATGTATAGGTCTCCATACCTCATGTATAGGTCTCCATACCTCATGTATAGGTCTCCATACCTCATGTATAGGTCTCCATACCTCATGTATAGGTCTCCATACCTCATGTATAGGTCTCCATACCTCATGTATAGGTCTCCATACCTCATGTATAGGTCTCCATACCTCATGTATAGGTCTCCATACCTCATGTATAGGTCTCCATACCTCATGTATAGGCCTCCATACCTCATGTATAGGTCTCCATACCTCATGTATAGGTCTCCATACCTCATGTATAGGTCTCCATACCTCATGTATAGGTCTCCATACCTCATGTATAGGTCTCCATACCTCATGTATAGGCCTCCATACCTCATGTATAGGTTTCCATACCTCATGTATAGGTCTCCATACCTCATGTATAGGTCTCCATACCTCATGTATAGGTCTCCATACCTCATGTATAGGTCTCCATACCTCATGTATAGGTCTCCATACCTCATGCATAGGCCTCCATACCTCATGTATAGGTCTCCATACCTCATGTATAGGCCTCCATACCTCATGTATAGGTCTCCATACCTCATGTATAGGTCTCCATACCTCATGTATAGGTCTCCATACCTCATGTACAGGTCTCCATACCTCATGTATAGGTCTCCATACCTCATGTATAGGTCTCCATACCTCATGTATAGGTCTCCATACCTCATGTATAGGTCTCCATACCTCATGTATAGGTCTCCATACCTCATGTATAGGTCTCCATACCTCATGTATAGGTCTCCATTCCTCATGTATAGGTCTCCATACCTCATGTATAGGTCTCCATACCTCATGTATAGGCTCCCATACCTCATGTATAGGTCTCCATAGCTCACGTATAGGTCTCCATACCTCATGTATAGGTCTCTATACCTCATGTATAGGTCTCCACATCTCATGTATAGGTCTCCATACCTCATGTATAGGTCTCCATTCCTCATGTATAGGTCTCCATACCTCATGTATAGGTCTCCATACCTCATGTATAGGCTCCCATTCCTCATGTATAGGTCTCCATACCTCATGTATAGGTCTCCATACCTCATGTATAGGTCTCTATACCTCATGTATAGGTCTCCATACCTCATGTATAGGTCTCCATACCTCATGTATAGGCTCCCATACCTCATGTATAGGTCTCCATACCTCATGTATAGGTCTCCATACCTCATGTATAGGTCTCCATACCTCATGTATAGGCTCCCATACCTCATGTATAGGTCTCCATACCTCATGTATAGGTCTCCATACCTCATGTATAGGCTCCCATACCTCATGTATAGGTCTCCATAGCTCACGTATAGGTCTCCATACCTCATGTATAGGTCTCTATACCTCATGTATAGGTCTCCACATCTCATGTATAGGTCTCCATACCTCATGTATAGGTCTCCATTCCTCATGTATAGGTCTCCATACCTCATGTATAGGTCTCCATACCTCATGTATAGGCTCCCATTCCTCATGTATAGGTCTCCATACCTCATGTATAGGTCTCCATACCTCATGTATAGGTCTCTATACCTCATGTATAGGTCTCCATACCTCATGTATAGGTCTCCATTCCTCATGTATAGGTCTCCATACCTCATGTATAGGTCTCCATACCTCATGTATAGGCTCCCATTCCTCATGTAGTGAATGCAGGGGACAGACTGTAGATGACATCATTGTTGTTATTTTCAGACCTGGAGTTTGGTCTGCCTGTGCAGGTGAGGGACCATGCTGTTGGTCTGAAGGATGACCTGCCGAAGAACGAGGTCAACAGGGAGTACTTCATGCAAAGTGTAGACAAACAGGTAATGGAAGCTCTAGGGATGATTGGGGTGGGCTAGAGATGAAGGGGTGGGGCTAGAGATGAAGGGGTGGGGCTAGAGATGAAGGGGTGGGGCTAGAGATGAAGGGGTGGGGCTAGAGATGAAGGGGTGGGGCTAGAGATGAAGGGGTGCAGCTAGGGATGAATGGGGTGGGGCTAGAGATGAAGGGGTGGGGCTAGGGATCAAAGGGTGGGGCTAGAGATGAAGGGGTGGGGCTAGATATGAAGGGGGTGGGCTAGAGATGAAGGGGTGGGGCTAAAGATGAAGGGGGTGGGCTAGAGATGAAGGGGTGGGGCTAGAGATGAAGGGGTGGGCTAGGGATGAAGGGGTGGGGCTAGAGATGAAGGGGGTGGGGCTAGAGATGAAGGGGTGGGCTAGAGATGAAGGGGTGGGGCTAGAGATGAAGGGGTGGGGCTAGAGATGAAGGGGTGGGGCTAGATATAAAGGGGTGGGCTAGGGATGAAGGGGTGGGGCTAGAGATGAAGGGGGTGGAGCTAGGGATGAAGGGGTGGGCTAGAGATGAAGGGGTGGGGCTAGGGATGAAGGGGTGGGGCTAGAGATGAAGGGGGTGGGGCTAGAGATGAAGGGGTGGGCTAGAGATGAAGGGGTGGGGCTAGAGATGAAGGGGTGGGGCTAGAGATGAAGGGGTGGGCTAGAGATGAAGGGGGTGGGGCTAGAGATGAAGGGGGTGGGGCTAGGGATGAAGGGGTGGGCTAGAGATGAAGGGGGTGGGGCTAGGGATGAAGGGGTGGGCTAGAGATGAAGGGGGTGGAGCTAGGGATGAAGGGGGTGGGTAGCTGGGGACAAGAGAAGGGAATATGATCTCCAGGCATTCCCTTCATTTTTGAACCAACACACACACACCTCCTACTTGCTACAGCCCAGGGCCAGGATTCTAATTCATATACCTTGGTTTCAGTGTCCACGAAAGAACCCAACGCTTTAAAATAACTCAGGATTGAAATTAGTTAACTTCTTCATAACATATACTAACAATCCAATTTTATTATAAGTAATTGTATCAAAACATCGTAAATCAAAATATTCAAAGCGATGTGATTTTATCTTAAGATGATCGAATTCTAATAATACAATTTGTATTCGACTAAATGTGGTTATTGTACATCCATACATTCATTTAGATTGACAATCCTATAAAGGAATTATAAGTGTTGCGTGCATCTGGTATGAATGGCCTGCCCTTTTATTATCTTCTGTGGTATGATGTAATTATTTCTCCTTTGGTATGATGTAATTATTTCTCCTTGGTATGATGTAATTATTTCTCCATTGGTATGATGTAATTATTTCTCCTTTGGTATGATGTAATTACTTCTCCTTTGGTATGATGTAATTATTTCTCCTTTGGTATGATGTATTTCTCCTTTGGTATGGATCTCACTAGTTGGCCGAGACAGGGGGTACCCAGCCTGCTGGAGCCTTGGGGAAGGCCCAAGCGCCTAGTGACATACTGATGCGTCTGGCCAGGACCACACCTTACTACAAGAGGAACAGACCTCACATTTGTTCCTTCTGGGTGAAGGGGGAGTGTAAGAGAGGAGAGGAGTGTCCTTACAGGTGAGGGGGAGAGGTGGGTCCTTACGGGTGAGAGGGAGGGGAGAGATGTGTCCTTACAGGTGAGGGGGAGAGGTGTGTCCTTACTGGTAAGGGGGAGAGGTATGTCCTTACTAGTGAGGGGGAGAGGTGTGTCCTTACTGGTGAGGGGGAGAGGTGTGTCCGTATTGGTGAGGGGGAGAGGTGTGTTCTTACCGGTGAGGGGGAGAGGAGAGGTGTGTCCTTACTGGTAAGGGGGAGAGGAGAGGTGTGTCCTTACTGGTGAGGGGGAGGGGAGAGGTGTGTCCTTACAGGTGGTCCATGTATCCATACAAATTACAGGGTACGTGTGTGAAGTCAGTTAAGTACCCTTTGTGGCATTGGGCACCTATGTTGTGCTATAACACATCATCCACACACTACACCTTCACACACTACACCACACGCTACATCCTTCACACACTACACCCTTTTTACACTACACCTTCACACATTACACCCTTTTTACACTACACCTTCACACGCTACACCCTTCACACACTGCCCCATACCTGTGTCCCCCACAGACATGAGATGCCCACAGACCCTGAAGACCCTCTCTCCCAGCAGAACCTCAAGGACCGTTACTATGGTGTCAACGATCCCGTGGCTGAGAAACTGCTCAGGCATTCGGCAGAGCTCCCTCACCTCGTTGCCCCCGACGACAAGAACATAACTTCCCTCTACGTGGGCGGTATAGATGAGGGCATAACAGAGAGAGACTTGAGGTGTGTGTGTTACACCAGTAGGGTATCTAAGTAAGGTGTAGTGGCTTGAGGTAGCCGCATGCAATGGTGGGTAATAACGGTCGCACACCAAAACCATTGTCGCCATAGTCTGGCTAACCATTCTTATTTGCTTATGAACTAATTAAATTACTAATGAATGGTAAGTAAGTAAGGATTACCGTCCACACATCCACCCACGCAGTTAACGTTGTTGCACACACGCACACTCGATTGGTGAGATTTCCAGGTAGGCTGTACATTTGTCTATGATGGTCACATCCACTCCATGCTGTGTCTTTCAGAAATCAAGTTAGGGACTGATGCTTGCACACATCACCGTATAGGAGTTGTTTTGTGTACGGCAGCTGGTATCTGTTTCGTATGGTGGCCTGGTAGGTCGTGCTCTTGACCAATGATCTTTGAGCAGTTATTGTGTTGTGCTCAAGACACTACCACTGTTTTGCTGAAAGCAATGATGCAATTAGCGTTTCGACTGTAAGCAATCGCGTGGTTTTCCCTACGCCTCAATAGCAGTCAGCTCTAGAGAGGTGATGTTATTGGAACGTAGGATCAATTTGACTTGGCTCTGCAACTCACGGAGAACTATGGGATGTATAAGATATATTATGTCACATGGGTCAGAGTTTTGCAAGATGGCCACAAAGGCGCACCACTTTCCCTCCTATGACCAGCCTGTCTTTGCTGGCTTATGAAGTTAGGGAACATTTTTGGACGAAGTACAATATGCGAGTATTACTTAGATATCTCTAATAGTGTAGTATAAAGCCTGCCAAGGTGATAAGGATGAGAACCTCTACACTACCTCCAATGAGTTGTCTTTCGTTACAAAACTCTTCGTCACTTGATGTAATGTCCCACAGTTCTCCACAAGTCAGAGCCAACTCAGTTTGAGCATAAACGCTAATTGCGTCATTGCTTTGAGCTCAAAGCTCATTGGTCAAGTGAGGGGCCTAGGCCACCATAGTCTGTACTATTGAGATAGCATGGTAATGTTTATGTGTATCCCATTGCTATGTGTACCTTAACCCTTTGGTGTGTGTACCTTACCCCTTTGGTGTGTGTACTTTAACCCTTTGGTGTGTGTACCTTAACCCTTTGGTGTGTGTACCTTAACCCTTTGGTGTGTGTACCTTACCCCTTTGGTGTGTGTACCTTAACCCTTCGGTGTGTGTACCTTAACCCTTTGGTGTGTGTACCTTAACCCTTTGGTGTGTGTACCTTAACCCTTTGGTGTGTGTACCTTAACCCTTTGGTGTGTGTACCTTAACCCTTTGGTGTGTGTACCTTACCCCTTTGGTGTGTGTACCTTAACCCTTCGGTGTGTGTACCTTAACCCTTTGGTGTGTGTACCTTAACCCTTTGGTGTGTGTACCTTACCCCTTTGGTGTGTGTACCTTAACCCTTTGGTGTGTGTACCTTAACCCTTTGGTGTGCGTACCTTAACCCTTTGGTGTGCGTACCTTACCCCTTTGGTGTGTGCATCTTTTGATTCAGGGATTACTTCTATCAGTTCGGAGAGTTGCGTTCTGTTCATCTGGTTGCTAAGCAGAAGTGTGCATTTGTTACCTTCACAACAAGGGAGGGAGCCGAGAAAGCTGCCGAAACTTCATTCAACAAGCTGATCATTAAAGGTGGGTGGGGCTTATAATATTGCCACCATTTGGAAGGGTTATTGCTACGCTTTGGTGTATGTTATTTGTGTGAGGTCCCACTCCACAACTATGAGATCCAATTCCTGTGCCATAACTGTGAGGTCCCATTCCCGTGCTAGGCCGCCGTCTTCGTATCTTGTGGGGCAAAGCGCAGTCCATGTTACCCGCTCCCGGGAAAAAAGGTGGAATGGAATTGGCTCCAGTTCCTGGTCTACCAGAAGGTAAGAATGTTTTGCCGATAGTGGGTCCGATGAGAGGGGCTGGTTTGAGTTAAAGGGGGGAGCGGCCTCTTCAGGTGGAGGTAGGGGTTAAGGAAAGGGGGAGGAGCCTCAGATGATTATGCCAATGTACATGTATGATGTTATTTTTAGTAGTGATAAGCAGTCTCTTAACCTCACCTGTCTCCTTCCCACTCCTCCACTTTCCCCTACTACACTCTCCTCTGACAGCCCTTCCAACGTTTGACCCTTTCAATCTGTACCAGCAGACGGATGCCCCGCCCCCTCCTCCCCCTGCCAACCCTCCCAGGAGACCCTACCAGCAGCCTGTAGCCCCGCCCCCTCCCGCGGCACAGCAGCGTCCAGCTTACCCACCACGGGCCATGATGCCTCCTCCCCAGCCCAACATGATGCCTCCTCCTCACCAGTACATGGTTCCACCTCCTCCTCCTCCTGGTAAGTCTTGGGGGGGAGTAAGAATTGAATAAATTGTTCAGACAGTTTTCTGTGCATTGCCAAAACCTGACCAGCCACAGCTCCAGGTATGGTCAGCCATTCTTATAAATAAGTTTTCTAGTACTAAGGAATACAAAATCTGTAAAAGACATAACAGCAATCTCCTTGTATTTACTCCTGCCAAACCTTACAGCTAAAGTTCAAGCTGCATTCAGTTGTTAGTATACATCAGCTATTTTATTGATACACAGACATCAGCTATTTTATTGATACACAGACATCAGCTATTTCATTGATACACAGACATCAGCTATTTCATTGATACACAGACATCAGCTATTTTATTGATACACAGACATCAGCTATTTTATTGATACACAGACATCAGCTATTTTATTGATACACAGACATCAGCTATTTTATTGATACACAGACATCAGCTATTTTATTGATACACAGACATCAGCTATTTTATTGATACACAGACATCAGCTATTTTATTGATACACACACATCAGCTATTTTATTGATACACACACATCAGCTATTTTATTTATACACAGACATCAGCTATTTTATTGATACACAGACATCAGCTATTTCATTGATACACAGACATCAGCTATTTCATTGATACACAGACATCAGCTATTTTATTGATGCACAGACATCAGCTATTTTATTGATACACAGACATCAGCTATTTCATTGATGCACAGACATCAGCTATTTTATTGATACACAGACATCAGCTATTTCATTGATACACAGACATCAGCTATTTTATTGATACACAGACATCAGCTATTTTATTGATACACAGACATCAGCTATTTCATTGATACACAGACATCAGCTATTTCATTGATACACAGATTTCAGCTATTTCATTGATACACAGACATCAGCTATTTTATTGATACACAAACATCAGCTATTTCATTGATACACAGACATCAGCTATTTTATTGATACACAGACATTCAGCTATTTTATTGATACACAGACATCAGCTATTTTATTGATACACAGACATCAGCTATTTTATTGATACACAGAGATACAAATACGGCAATGGTATTATCACTAGTGGGTTTGGCACACATAGGGTTACAAACCAGTAAATGCAGTTATTATTATAAGTTATTATTATAAGGTATTGTTAGTATATAAAATGGATAATATATACATCTAAGTGAATACACGTCATACATACAATTAGAATACATACATCAAACATTATCTACAGAGTTATGGCGATGAATTGCCACCTTCTAGAAGTGAGTATCCACCCTGTAAGAGGAGGGTCCTGAGCATTGTCACCTTCTAGGAGTGAGTACTCCCCTTAAGAGGAGGGCCCTGAGTATTGGCTCTTGATGCAGTACTATAGGCATCAATAACCGAGCACATGTGTGTTCATGTTGTCAAGGCAACGGATATGCCTGGCTTTTTGTATCTATCATGGTTGGTTTAGGTGACTGGGTACGGTAAAAACCATGGAAGTACATGTAGCATCTTGTGCCAGAATTGTGTTAATTCGTAATGATATGTACGGTAGACTAAGCCTTTACCATAGTGAAGTCATAGTTATAAACAGCAGCACACACAAATCGATTCCAGTGTTCACATTTCACCATAGAACTATTTAACCCTTTAGTAGAGATCTAACACCATTATTTCATGTACATGTATGGTATTGAGGTTTGCACCAGGACATTGATGAAAGCGCACTGTGGCCAATAACAGTACCACGTTACTTGGGCAAGGCTGACATAACTGTACCACGTTACTTGGGCAAGGCTGACATAACTGTACCACGTTACTTGGGCAAGGCTGACATAACAGTACCACGTTACTAATTCAAAACATTTGAAAAATTGTCTGGGCAAGGGCTGAAATAGCGCCACCATATGTGCGGAAAATGTTCTATATCCGACAATACCCTGGCACTGGTGTGTGTGTGTGTGGGGGGGGGGATGTCATCATTGGTTGGTTGGTAGCCATTGCCTGCACCTGTCTCTTAGACACATCTCCACCAGCTGTTAGGTCTAATACTTAGACATCACATTGGTGTCCTGTGTAAGGCATAGTGGTGGGTATATGAGGGGGGGAGGGGGGGGGGATGCAATCAAGTACTTGTGTATACTTGTAGCCTTTTAATATTTGATAACATTGATTGACTCTCTCCCCTCTCTTGGTACAACCCCTCCCCCCATCTCCCTCAGTACACCCCTCCACCCCTGTGACCCCACATGCTAAACCAAAGAGCATGTGACTGTTCATTTATGGGATAACACAGTTGATGGTGTGACCTTTTTGTTATGGCGTTCTGTGTGTTAGTGCTCTGTATGCCCAGCACCAGCTGGTAGGGGGGGGGGGGGGGGGGGGGGGGGGGCAGGTGGCATTTATTGGATATGTGATGGGGAAGGATTTAGTCTAGTACATGCATGTTATGGGGTGGGTAATTGTAACCCCAGGTGGGGGAGGGGGGGGGGGGGGGGGGGGAAGGCAAGCAACATGAATGCTTTGTAACTTCACGAGGAATCTAACTTCATGGTGGGGGTGGGGGGGTAGGAGACTAGTGGTCTAGCAGCATAAATGTTTTGTAACTTCATGGAGGTGGGCTGGTAGATAGTTTTATCTTCATTGGGGAGGGGGGAGGTGGTGGCTGTTTTGTAAGCTGTGGCTTTTCTTACATCCATATACCACATATACTTGGTTTCACCTGTGGTATCCCTCCCTGTACACTATGTCCATGTACCACATGCCCATCCCCCAACCCATTGGCTAACATCATTACCTGTCCTGGACACTTTGCTTGCCCCCCCCCCCCACTTAGGGTTTTCCCCCTGAAGGAGTCTCTCAAAATGTGTTTCTAGGCCTAACCCTGTGTGTACACAAACTGGGTAGGGCCTAGCAACACAGACACACACATTGGGGTAGGGCCTAGCAACAGGGGGGAAACCCCAAAGTGGGGGGCCTCTTCCTGAGAAATCGGGGGAAAGTTGTGTGCTCTGTGCACCAAAGTTTGCAGCCTTGGCTCCATGTTGGGATGTTAGCAGAGCTGCTGCTCTGATAAGAATACACAACACTGTCAATGACCATCCAAATGTGCTAATACTGAAATACTCTGGGGTCACGCAAAATGTACCTGCCCCCCCCCCTTCCCTCTGCTGCATCAGCCATCCAGAGTGAGTGTAAAAAAATATTGTACGGTGTCGGCCTCTCGGTGGTATGGTGTCGGCCTCTCGGTGGTGTGATGTCAGCCTCTGGGTGGTATGGTGTCAGCCTCTGGGTGGTATGGTGTCAGCCTCTGGGTGGTATGGTGTCAGCCTCTGGGTGGTATGGTGTCAGCCTCTGGGTGGTATGGTGTCAGTCTCTGGTGGTGGTATGGTGTCAGCCTCTGGGTGGTATGGTGTCAGCCTCTGGGTGGTATGGTGTCAGCCTCTGGGTGGTATGGTGTCAGCCTCTGGGTGGTATGGTGTCAGTCTCTGGTGTCGGCCTCTGGGTGGTATGGTGTCGGCCTCTCGGTGGTGTGGTGTCAGCCTCTTGGTGGTATGTTGTCAGCTTCAGGCCCAAACGTTAGGTTTACCTCATGAACGTATAGTTTACCTTACACCTGGTACTAAGTGTATACTGTTCCGTGCAGGTCACAATAACATGTGAATACTCAAATAAGACATGAGACCAATCCTGTTTGTGCAGGTCATGGTACTAACCAGTGGTCATGGTACTAACCAGTGGTCATGGTACTAACCAGTTCCTGTGTGATAATGTTTGTACCTCTCCTCTCTCCTCACCCAGGTGCCCCTCCTCCTCCTGCCTTCATGTATGGCCACATGCCACCCCCACCCATGATGGGAGGACACATCCATTATCCATCTCAGAACCCACTGCACCTCGGAGCAAAAGCACCCCGTGGGAACTGATGATGAGGTTGCCGTGGGAACTGATGATGAGGTTGCCGTTGGAGCTAACTAAAAGAACGCACATGGATCTATAAAATAAGGCTCCATACTTCTGTACTGTTAATAATATTTTTTTTTCACTAATCACAGTTACAGAACCAGGAATATATGCACTAATTTAGAGATACAGAAACTCAAATCCGCTCCTTCTGTTCTTCAAGGGTGGGTGGGGCCAACATGAATAATTGATGATGAGGGGGCGTTTGGACGGGAAATGTAGTCCAATCGGATTGCAGCGTTCAAGTGGGTTCATTATTACCCACTTAGCAGCTGATGAGACATGATAGGCAGCTGCTTCTCCATGCCACATAACACCCACCAATACCCACCTTGATAATTAACGATTTCAAATATATTACATAACACCAGTACTGTAGGTAGTATGTTCCCGCCCAACTACCTCTGCTGTTCTTAGAGAGAGAGCCTCTGGTCTAGCCTCATCGAATTGTTGTGGTTTTAGTTTTAGAGAACTATCCACTGAGTCTTCCGGCCGGGTCTGGCATGGTCCTAATGATCACCAGAGGGGATCTCGTGCTCAAAGCCACAAGAAGTCATTACCTATAATACACCACAGGCATATAAGTGTATTTTACTACGAGAATGATTGCGCTCGTCCATATGACAGCTGCAATGTTCATTTCTTTAGCAGCTAGTCAGGTCCTCCATTGTCCTGATGCTGTGTTGTTGGTTGGACAATATCGCTGGATACACTGATTACGGAATTCATCACAAACTTATGTTGTCTAAAGTGGTGCTACGTTGCTAAGCAGCATGAATACCAAAGCTGGCACTCGTATATGATTTGTTTCCTACAATCGACAGCAAGCTGACGTAGCACCAATGACGTAATACGTGTATTGATTTAATAAGATGTTTCCGTCTGGTTGCCAGGTTGGCAGGTCTAGCTCCGCACCAGTGTCGAAGTAAACAAGTGCGTACTCAATTGTCAGGCTGAGACAATCAGAGCACCAGCAAATAATCAATTCATAATATGATGTGGTGTGGATTATAAACTTGTGCCAATTTATTTTTGGAGATCTCTATTGGGTGCGTAGTACTACACACGCCCACAGCTCCACCTTCGAATTTGTTCCATCCCAGACTGCAAGCATTTTGAAATTTGAAGGTGGGTAACAGAAGTACTTCCTGTGAGATAGAGATCTCATTGATTAACTGCTGAGGCATCAACAGGCATGCAATGGGGTGGGTGTGTCCATCAGAACATGTGACCAGGACATATGCCTGTGAGCATATGTGTACACTTATCATGTACCCATGTATCCTGATTATGTAAACATGCATGCTAACTTGGTGCATATTTAATGCAAATATGAGAGTGCTTGCAGTGCAGTCATACATCACCTCCATTGTCTTTTCCATGTGCCAAGTTACTTTACAGCAAGCAGAAACACAAGTGGCCTCTCCCCCTCACAGGCAAAGCCTCTTACTATACGGGGAAGACAAAATACAGTCCATATATGGATGCCCTTATCTATTGGTTATTATATATACCGATCAGCGTCTCATGAGAGACATTTTTGGCTGCCGCTGTAGTTAGGTTTGGCATGATGGAAGGCAGCTTACTCCAGTTTGTGTTCTTTGTGTTGGCCGTCTCTGGCCAGCAGCTGCCCCAGTGTCTGAAGGCATTCACCAGGACGCCAAGAGAACCTGTGGACTACAGTGTGTCCACGCTGACCTGCCTCCTGCAGAACAAGAGCTCCATACCCATGCCCCCGCCAAAGTAAGCTACCCCATCATGCAAGAGATGTGACAGTGTTGCCTCTGGTGGACTAAAGAGGCACCAAGTGTACATACAGTAGTTGATATGTGCATGCATAATGTTGTGTACTGAAGGGTGTGCTCCTACCAACAGTGTGTTGTTATCAATGTGTGTCACAATTCCCTCAGCTATCGTGCGTGCTTCAGAACGTGCATCAGGACGTTTCAGAATGGGACTCAGCTCTGTGAAGCAGACGATCCGACAGCAGGAGTGAGCATTGAACCCCTGACCCTCACATACCCCTCAGACCCTGCCCTCAGTGGGATGTACTTCACCACCACACTAACCTCTCCTGGATTCTTTACCAACAAGCAATACAGAAACAGTGCAATCTGCAGGTAGTGTGTGTGTGTGTGTGTGTGTGTGTGTGTGTGTGTGTGTGTGTGTGTGTGTGTGTGTGTGTGTGTGTGTGTTAGCCCGTCAGTCTTCTATATAGACAATGTTTTACCAGAGTGCATCGTGTATGGTGTGCTAGCGTACGTCTATGAGGAATGTGTGCTGTTCTGACTAAAGCACATATCGTTCTTATTTGCCACAGAAATGTTTGCATTATATGAATGCCATAAAACAATATAATATAATATGGGACAGTTCGCTGTAATAAAAAGTTATAAAAATGCTCTCAATTTGAATAGTTATAATTACCAAACGAATAACGCTACCGACTTACTATCTGCAGCACATTCCACCACACAGTTCCTCTATTGCATATTTTATTTCTGTCTCTTAGGTCCTTTTCGTACAGTACATACAAAAGGCGTTACCCCTAGGGGTTCAAAACTTAAATATCCTTCAGCAGAAGAGTCCCAATCGCTTCAAAATCGGTATGTACACAGAAGAGTCCAGTCGCTATTGATTTGACCTGTTTGTTAATTTTTACTCTACCCGTTGCGAAGATATAGCTGTGCTAAGTACGTACACTTGATTCCCGCCAAATGATTTAGTGTTCTATCGGGGGCCTAATTATTGGCGCAAATCGAGCGGGGAAAGTGTCCACGTACTTCGCACATGCAGTTTTTATCTTCGCAACTAACGAATAGAGTAAAAATGAACGAACAGAACAAATCAATAACGACAGGACTCTTCTGTGTATGTACCGATATCGATTTTGAAGCGATTGGGAGTCTTTTAGGGTCTCTTCTGCAGAAGGATATTTAGGTTTTAAACCCCTAGGGGTAACGAACGGCCTTTATATGTATCGTATGCTGAGACGACCTAAGGGACATAAATCAAGTGTACCATAGAGAAATGATGTGCTTGAATAGCAAAAACGTCTGAGAGTGGTTAGAGCTACCGACGTACTATCTGCAGCAAATCCAGAGAGCATTAAAAAATAACTTTTCGCGTAAACTGTCCCATATAATAACCATAGCAACATGTGCTGCCACCATCTCCCTTCAAATGTGCTCCATTCTCACCACCGTTGCCTAGATATCACGTCCAGTGTGACTCAGGACAGCTGCTCCATTTCCTCATCTCCTCCTTCTCCACTGAAAGCCGTTACAGGTCGACGTGTCTGGACAGCGTCACCTTTGACCGCTCGGCCTATGGTACCAGGAAGGTGGTGTGTGGCAGTATGATGGACGTAGGGGCAGATGTGGAAGACTTTAACAGTGGCCGCCTGCTTGTGGAGTTCAACACTAACAGGGTGGTCCAAGATAGTGGCTTCTATGTTGCTGTCACCTGTGTAAGGCCACAGTTCTACAACCAGCCGTTCAGTATCCAGGTACCTCCGCTGCAAGATTTTGGCTTCAATAGAAGGAGATCGGTGAATGTAGCCCCACCTCCTCCTCCTCCCCCTCCTTTTCTGTCACCGGTGTTTGCTGATAGGCCATCACAAGTAGGTGTCTATGGTGTGTGTGTGCTTGTGTGTGCATGTGTGTGCTTATGCTTGTGTGCATGTCTGTGTTTGTGTTTGTGTGTGTTTGTGTTTGTGTGTGTGCATGTGTGTGCATGTGTGTGCGTGTGCGTGTGTGTGTGCATGTGTGTGTGTGTGTGTGTGTGTGTGTGTGTGTGTGTGTGTGTGTGTGTGTGTGTGTGTGCGGTATACATCTGTGTGCTTTGGGAAATATTACAGAATGACCATACACGTAGCTGTGGGCTACACCTAATCTGCACTTTCTTCTTTTACACATTTTTGGTGATGGCTTTTAAAATTTCCACCACTTAGTGAGCGTTGTTCTCATGGGAATGATCAATGTATTCACAATCTGCCATATTGCCACCTCCCCCCCTCCCCCTGATATTGCCACTTCCCCCCCCTCCCCCTGATATTGCCACCTCCCCCCTCCCCCTGTTCTCTCCTTCTGATATTTATCCATTACCTTATCTCCCTCTTCCCTCTCCCTCCCCTTCTCTCCCTCCCCTCCTCCCCCTCCCTTCAGGGCTATACCCAGAATCACATACCCACCAGTGTCTTTGGGGCTCGCAGTAAGAAGTCCTTCAGAGTGGTCACCATCACCATACCAGCTGGTGGCTTTCTGCTCTATAACCTCAGAACTGTTAGGGTCTGCCAGGGAAGCTATGCCTTGTACAGGTTTGAAGGCATTCAGACTCTCCAGGTGTACAACAGGGCAGAGGGATACCTCGCCTTCTATGAGACTGCTGGGACCAGGCAATTCCCGGGATTAGGTAGGTGTGGGGACCAGGTATCTCTAAAGTATAGAATGCCACGGGTGTCACATAGCTGACCTCTTGTGTATAATCCTTTTCCCTCCCCTAACCTCTCTCCCCCCTCCCACCCTCACTATCCCTATCCCATTTCTGTAGCCCAAATTTTTGTAGGGTATGATGTCATACACCTCATCCAGTATGGAGTAGAGAACAAGGTCAGTACCACTGGCGGGAAATGGGTGTGGCCAATATCCCTGATGTGGAAGTGGGAGTGGTCAGTGCCACGGGCGGGAAGTGGGTGTGGCCAATACCACTGATGTGGAAATGGGAGTGGTCAGTACCACTGGTGGGAGTATAAACGCTTTGATGGCCTATTCCCCACCCCCATTTTCTGTGCCAACTGCACATTGGCAGCACTTGTTATTTGGGTGTAATAGGTGTGGTCAGAGATATGGGTGTGGTCTTTAAGATTGAGGCATGCCCACCTGGTGCCCAGACCTATCCATGATTCATTACTCACTATTTGTTCTGCACTGCAGTTTCGTCTTACAATAAATGACCAGGATGGCCTTCACTTTCTGTATAAGGAGCTTTATCGTCTTGGGGTATTCCAAAACGAAGACTTTGGTATAGACGACCGTGATGATCCATATGTGTCCAGTAAGTACTAGTGATGGAGGAGGAGGTGGAGGAGGAAGAGGGTGTACAGTAGTGTATTGGGTGTGATGGACTACCTCGATAACAGAAACCTTTTTGTTCTCTTTCAGCTGTTACTAAACCACGTAAGGAGTGTGGTGTATGTGTGCGTGCGTGCGTGCATGCGCGCGTGTGTGTGTGTGTGTGTGTATTGTGTGCATGTGTTTATGTGTGCATCTGTATGTGTATGTGTGTATGTGTATGTATATGTGTGTGTGTGTATGTGTGTGTGTGTGCACTGGTTCACTCTCTCATCATCACACACACACAGCCCCATCAAACCTCAACTACACACAGCTGGCTTACACATACTCCCAGTCCAGCAATGGAGTACTGCGAGCAGCTGCCTGCCTGTACAGGGAGAAGGTTCTCCAAAGGCCCTGCACATCACTACCTTATGCTTGAAGAGATCAAACACGCCCCTCCTCCTCCCCTCACCTTACCACCTCACATTTCTGAACAAAACACTCATGCTCACACCAACTCACCTTGTTGTATATTTATTCATTGATATCGGTTACAAGTTGATGTATCTATGCATCCTCAAGTATGCATATAAATATGATCTTTGATAAAGTTGTATAGATACAATGTTGCAAGGCAAAAAAAAAAAAATCCAATGAATGAAACAGACCTATATATTAGCACTCTAAATATAGATCTGTTATTTCATCCATTGACAGATGAGTTTCCTTCCTTTTTACCACACAATTGTCTTGCAACTTTGTATCTATACAACTTTAATATTTATAAATATACTTGAGGATACATAGTATCTAATGGGTCACTTGCCTTTATGACCAATGGTGAGCACATGAGTATTCATCGTCTATGGAGTACATACTTACATGCATCACTCTGTGTACTTCATCAGGCTTTTGCTTTCATGCAAGTAGATAAAAACTTTCTTTTCGATGACGGGGTCTATACATGCATGAATGAAGCAGATAATATTATAGATAGTGTGTGTTGTTGTGCTAAATATTGGTCTGTTATTTCATTTCCTTCCTTTTTGGCACATATTGGCCTGCCATCTTTTATGAATCTCGCCTGTGTGACCAGTCGCGGGCACAAGAGCATTCATCATTTATTGGGTGCATTCTTGCATCATGCGTCACTTTAATTTGTGTACTTCGTAATGCTTTCATTACGCAAGAATAGTTGCACAATCATGTGGTTAAAGTAAGAAAATTACTAGTCAACCAACCGTAGTAAAAAAAACATAGGAAACGACATGGAAGTAATATATAAAGTACTTTGTTCACAACTTCATTGGATAGTTGAATCGTTTGTGTTGGCACAGTGTAATACGCCCCCCCCCCCCCCCCCCCCCCCGTAATATAAATATAAATATACGGTCTGGGATCGAGGTTGGTTAAAGCCGTGCAACCCACGTACGTAACAGATGGTCTCGGTCCCAGACGCGTGATCTGGTTCCTTTGCTTGCATGATTTGATGGTCATTTCAGTAATAAATTAAATAGATGGCCATAACAATTGATGAAGAGAACTCTGAAGTTGTGAAAGTGGTACAGACCTGTCGAGCCGTCGGAGAGAGGTAGATATTACTAAGTGAAGTGCAAGTCTGCCAAACGGCAGTGCTGCTGCACTTAGTAGGTACAGAGCTGAGATAATACAGCTCTGATAAATCATTGCTGCAACGGATGCCCAATATTTTAATAATCAAAATTCAAGATAAGGCTATTGTATATTATTAAATTCAAACATACACCAATACACCAAAAACTAGACACTACAAAAGTTCTAATTAAATCCCTTCTCTTCCCAAGATGGACCTTGCCACAAACATGAATTAACTTTTATTGCCTATCGTAAGATATAATTTCCGTTTTTTTGTAAGGTAACCTTAATTTTTATAAAATAACACACCTTGTTGACAAATCTTTTCTACTAATATCTTAGGTCAATATTATTGATCGCCCATTTTAAATTCCTTGGCTTCAAATTCAAAAGTGTTTAGTTGGCACAATTACGAGAACCCCGCCCATTGTGCGATCATGCTCCTCTTCCCGCCAGTGGTACTCACCTACCTCTCATATCCATATTGGATGAGTTGAATTACATCATACCCTACAAAAGTTTTAATCAAAATTAATATTTATAAATTTCTAGCATCCACAGGAAAAAGTTTCGAGTTCCTATTTTGATCCACATTCCCAGGGTGGAATGGCTTATGTAAACATTGTAGCTTAGATGTGGTTAGCAAAGAAAACTGCAAACCCGGGAACACGGATCCAAGGATGGGAACACGAAACTTTTTCCTGCGATCGGGTGTTCAAACCGATCGAACGCCGATCCGTCATACCCCAACACTCCGCATGCACCACAGCCTATCAGATGGGAATTGGACACGTGACACTGACAACTAGGCGAGGCTAGGTCGTGGTAATCAGTGCGTCCACCACTCCCCCAAGCAGTACATCTTGTAGAATAATGACAATACAATTAATTGATGCATACTTCTACACATCACGCAACTTTAGGTCGTCTCCTCCTCCTTCCCCTCCTCCTCCTCCTTCCCCTCCTCCTCCTCCTCCTCCTCCTCCTCCTCCTCCTCCTCCTTCCCCTCTTCTCTCTCCTCTGTCTCTATATTTCGATCTTCCCTCACTCCATTTCTCTCCGCTCACTGTTCCTTGCTCCCATTTCTGTAACCCAGCTCTTTGTAGGGTATGATGTAATTCAACTCATCCAATATGGATATGAGAGGCAGGTGAGTACCACTGGCGGGAAGAGGAGCATGATCGCACAATGGGCGGGGTTCTCGTAATAGTGCCAACTAAACACTTTTGAATTTGAAGCCAAGAAATTCAAAATGGGCAACCCATAATATTGACCTAACATATTAGTAGAAAAGTTTTGTCGACAAGTTATTTTACCTATAATTGCCTTAAAAAATGTAAGGTATACCTGACAAAAAAACGATGATAAGCAATAAGAGTTAATTCATGTTTGAAAGTTTTGCAATGCAATTTCACAGGTTTCTCAACTTACATATGTAATCAATTTCATTGAATATGTGACTGAAATGATGAAAGCATGCCTTTACTATAATTGAGATAATCCAAATGGCCTGTAAAACAATTGCTGCACTCATCAAATCTGGTGCACAGTGACAGCATGCACATTTCCACAGTTCCACCCAGACATTGGACCACACACTGTAAATGGTTTGCAACCATTGGCATTGCTGCAGGTTGAGCAGCAGTAATAGGCAGGTGGAGCAGGCTTTGGGCACAAGCGACACCTAAGTGCTTCTTATGATTCTCAGTTTTTGCTTCTTTTTTTTTTTGCCGTACCTGATGCAGACACTCTGGTATAGGGACAAGATGATGGACAGTGGAGTTTCCTCTTCAACAAAGCTGTCATCCCTTTGTGCCAATGGTCTCTTTCGTAATGCCCGAACATGTTTGGTTTCCTCCACAGGGGCTCCATCATACCTGTTTGACAAGAGCAAGATAGCCAAATCTGGATGCTTAGGTGGAATTGCATGTCTATTGAAGTAACAGTATATACTTTAAATGATCTACTTCAATAAATTCTATTATGGTACACATACATCTGAACCACCATAGATGTGTTCCATCCTTTTCATAACAAGGCCATCATGTCTCAGATGGTTATGGATATCAATAGCACACACAGCCTCAAAGTATGATTTTATCATCTGAGTTCGTGGAACTGACAGAGTAATGTTTTCACTCAAGCCTGTATCAGGATTGAGTCTTCAGCGGTTCTTCTGGTGGTCATCAACTGGGAATGTATGATTCCAATGAAGTATTTAGGAGAAACTTCTTAGGTACATGTACATCTGCTGTTCCTGGTTCATTCCAGGCACCCATATATCTTGTATTCCTTCCCTCAATTGAAGTTGTTGTTTCAACAGACTTGGTTGCTCCACGATGTTCTTCGCCAGTCCATGCCGGAGTATTGAGGTAACTATTGGGAAAGCCTCGATGCATGTGGAGTATTTATCAAGCCCGGTGTAGTACGTGCCATGTTCCAGCATAGCACAAGCTGCACAAGCTGTTTCAAGTGGGTAACAATGAACCCGGCCACCTGAACGCTGCAATCCGATTGAACTGCATGCAATCCTCCGTTGCAGCAGCTTGGTATCTTTAGGCTTGTCACCCGGCCGAACGCGGCCTTGAACTGGCCTAGACCTACGTGACTTTTAAAACTGGCTGTGCCTTTTATTTAGACAGTGTTACAAAAGGGTGTGTTGTATTAGTAGGCACTGCGGAAATTAAAAAAAAATGCTCCGGCAAAGGGTTATAATATCCGTCGTTAGAAAGAGCAGAAAAAGCTGCGTATTAAATACCAGAGATACATAACGTCATGAAACGTGACAACTTTTTTTAGTACAGCGGTCAATCAATGCGTAATTACTGTGACGTATGAGGAATGCATAACCTTGCCATTACGTAAGATATTAATTCCAAACATTGCATATAAGTGGTTCTGATTTAGGAAATACTTTAGAAACGATTATTCAAATATATATTATTTTCATCACATGTAACTTTTCAAATTGTAAACAAAAACTGACGAGCGTAATTGTACATGTATTATCAATTCCTTCTTCAGATTCATCCATCATATGTAGTTGTTAGTTTTGGTAACGGCTTTGCTTTATGACTTATCAATTACCCATTGCATGCCCATTGTACATTGATGAAGTTTTCACATATGCACCTTACAGAGAAGTTAGATTAACGTTCGTCCAACAAGCTCAAAACAACGACTGGTTTTCATGTACAGAAAAGGCGCAAGGAAAATTGATCTCTGCTGTCTACACTCGCCTTCATAATACTACTGATGATATTATACAGTATACATGTATATTTACCTCATAGTACTCTTTATACTCTATCACATTTGCCAAACTAATACTGACTTTGTAAACACTAACTCCAAGCACGTACACAACTAGGCGGATACAGGGAAGGGGGGTTTCCAGGGTGTCCGGACACCCCCCCTTCCAGCCGATCATGAATAAATTAACGTGAATTAAAAACCTGGTTCAACCATATCTTCACCACATTAACCACTTGGCGACAAAGCGGTCAGCTACGACAGAGGCTGATATCGGGGGGGGGGGGGGGGGGGGGGGGGGGGGGGGGGGGGCGGCCTCAGACCTGATGATGAATAGAATGAAGCTATTAACAAATGCAGTTAACAACATCCCACGTGATATAGCGCATCATCCAGATGGCAAGCAAATGTCTTCACTCACCTCATTGATTAGGCAAGTATCTTGAGTTACTTTTCCAAGAAAGCAGAAGGTAATTATGTAATGTGCTAAAAGATTTATGGATTTACACGTACAGGAATCACCCACCCATCATGACTTCAACCGCCCGATCGCGTATCTCGTTATTATGCCAATAAGGGCTACCCGGTATTCAATTCTAAGTTGCTAATTATAAACTATACGCTCAGCATTTGTCACAATTGAAATTGAGGAATGTATGTGAAGCATTTATCAGCAAGCACACAGAAAAATGTTTCAATCTTGTATTTTGTATCAGTAAATAGTAAATGTAAATTTTACAGTTTCATTAGTTCAATCAAATGTCTGATGTGTATGATGTATGTATGATGTATGTCTGCTTTTGGCGTTAATTCATGAAGGCGGTATGCTGATGGTAACTGCACGTTTCGATAAGAGGGAGCATTTGGGTGGAAAACACGTACATGAAAAAATGCCCCTTGGTGACGATCACCCCAAAAACCTTGTACGCTGACGTCAAGACGAGCACCATCACCATCTTCTGAATTTGCAGTTTCATGCGACAGCAGTTCTCCAGTTAAAGCTTGCAATGGTAGTTCTATACACACATTGGGATTGATTATTCATGTCCGCCATCCCCTATAGAATTCCTGTATCCGCCCCTGTGTACCTATACATATCTACACTAAAGCAGCTGAGTTGAACATGTCTTGAAAAAGAATTCACACTTGAATAAATGACTACCTAATACTCATTTACGGGTTTCCTTGGTTACGAACCTATCGTTTGGCACTCGCACCCTAGTTACGTGTTGATTACGGCCAGACCCTAGCCTATTAGGCCTGACCACGCCCACTCTATGCACCACTGCATGAGCATGTCCATCTCTTGATAGGTGGACTTCTTATTCTCAGAACTCCGCCGTCAACTATTGTAATGTGCAAAAATATACACATGTCACGTTTCTGATCTAAGCAATAATACGAAGTACTGAATGACTTTAATAATCACTTAACGTCCATATTCGCACGATTGTAAATCATTCATAATAAATTTTTAAGCCAATACATAGCGACTGTGCAGGTCATCAGTACATAATATTGCGCCGGTTCGAAGCAGCGATGCACAATCTCTTCGCGATCGGAATTTTATTCCCATGTATATATCAGAGTTCGAAGAAGGTTTGAGCCGATGATGAGCGGAAGGCAGAAGAGTGTTTTAAAGATGATGGAGAAGAAGAATTGCCGATCTTAACTGATGACATGTACAAACGATCAGGCGGGTACCCATGCATGTCGACCGGCCAAAGAGCTTAACAGAAAAAATTCAAAATAGAATTTTTTTTGTGTGTGTGTCTGTTGGCAATCTCATACTGAAGCCAAGTGTTGCCTGTGCGATGTTGTTACGAAATTTTTTTTTCCAAGTAAGAGGCTAGCACGCATGCGCACATTGTAGCTCGCATCGCTCTCTTTAAAGTTTGCGATGTTAATAAATCCATGCATAACCGGCACCATGCATAAAGGAGCCTAAAACCTGCTGCTACATTCAGCGCATGCGCTTGGGGCATATATATGCTGTATATGCG